>VZRW01009658.1:341754-387080 GCA_013398125.1 Aegotheles bennettii
GGGTTCATACATTGAATAGAATAAGATAAATAAACCCAAGGGTTTTATTTGGAAATGAGTGGGCCGAGTTGGGAGACTGGAATTGTGATCTCTCTGATGAAAAGGCCATGTCCCCCAGTGTCACACCAGACGCTTTGTCAGCAGTCAGCCAGGGTCACTTTGGCTGTCCCCATGGCAGGAGATCTGCTGGGGTCTCGGCGTGCCTGAACACGGGAAGGAAATACTTAGCTATGGATCTGCTTCTGTAGGACTCAAATATCTTTTCAGGAGCAGGCTCATTTAGGGGTATTCACACTGGCTTCCGTGTAGCAAATGATGAGCCTAATGCATGGAATTTTTTTTCTTGCAGAGCACAGTTCTCGCTTGTGTATCTCTAAGAGTCTACAGCACAATTTCTTGACTTCAGTATTATAGCTGATTGTCTTGTATTACTTTGGCTAGCTCTATAATGATTTCGTTCATCTTTTTGTGCATGCTTCTTTGATGTATGTTTCTCACCTCCGTTTTAGGATTATGCTAAGGAAAGATATGGAGTGTCATCAATGATCCAATCCCAAGAGAAACCAGGTCAGTTAAAAACCAAAAAGAGTTTTCTAAAAAGAGGGGGTGGGGAAATAAAAGAAGTAAAAAAGGAAGTTATATACGTGATACCTTCAGTACGGTTGCCATTCTTTCCCTTTATTTGAATATATTTGGCACTTGTGAGGCTGCCTTGGGAGTGCTGTGTCCAGGTTTGGGCTCTCCAGTGCAAGGGAGACATTAACACTTTGTAGCCAGTCCAATGGAGAGCTACCAGATTGCTCGAGGGACAGGAGCACAGGATCTCTGATGCGAGGCTGAGGGAGCTGGGCTTGTTCAGAGGAGGCTGTGGGGTGATCTTACTGCTCTTTGAAGCTACATAATGGGAGGGTGTAGAGAACCTAAAGCCAGACATGTGTGGTAATTGGACAGGAACACAAGAACACAAGAAATTCTGATTTAGGTAGAAGGAACAAAAATCATTAGTGTGGTTGGATATTGGAACTGGGTCCAGAGAGGTTATGGAATTTCAGTCTTTGCCCTTGCCTGGACCATGCCCTGCAGAGCTTGTCAGTTTTTGTCTCTGTTGATCACTGCAGGCTTGACTTTTTTTGGATTAAATTATTATTTATAAGGTACTGGATCCTGAGATGTCAGTTTTTTCTTTGTTTGGAGCAGGTTCTGCTATGGCTTGCTGCAGCAGCGCTCTCTCTGAGTAGGATATCTGTCCTTGTGCAGCCTTCATTACTTCTGCATATGACCACCAAATCCATTAATACATATTAATATTTATGGGTTTTATCATTAGTCACGCCGCTGTGAATTCAGGAAATCCTCATTTTATACTGATGGGGAATTGGGACTCAGAAAGACTTGTCAGCTAGAGAACAATCTCCCAGGCCAACATCCCAAGAAATACTAATCTTCATATTATTCAGTGCATGAAACAGGAACGAGGAAAGGTAATAGACCAGCTTCTTGTAACTTCTTCACAGTGAAATGTAGAAAAGGAACATCATCTGTGATTAGGTGATTTTTTTTCTCCTCTGAATGGTTGCTTTGGTTGACCTCCCTTAGGAAGGGAAATGCAGAATGTAGGGAAGAGGAGGAGCCATAAAAGCAATTATAGGTTGAAACCAACTGAAGAGGAACATTCTGTCAGGAATGTAAATGGACAAGAAAATCACTACAGACTATATTAACAGTCATTACTGAGTAAGATATATACTAGCTGTCAAAGAAATGGAACTAAAGTTAAAATCACATTGTAAGCCAGCACAACTGCTGGCTGCTGTGGTCTCCCTTTGCCTGATTCTGGGTCTTCTGCTGATCCGTTTCGACATGCTAGTAATAACAACTTGTTTAGCCAGCTTAGCAAATTAAAAGAAGTTGACTAAGGGTCTGATGGTGGCTGGAAGGGGCAGGAACAGCCATCCATAGTTTTGTGTAACCACGTAACAATCAATAGATTGGTGCACAGTTGCAACCTAAAGGTATAACAGTAAGAAAATGGTAACATCTCCAAATTGGCATCTGACTGGTCAACCTGCACTTCTGACTGCAGGCTGAAAGATTGCCCTGTTGGATCTCTTCTCCCTGCACTCTTCTATGATGGCATTTGGCTCACTAGAGTTTCTGGAAGCTGTGTTTGCTCTGCCAGTTTCACACCCCATAGCGAACAACAGTGTGGGAGATCCACGCTGGCAGATGGAGGTGGTGGATCAAATCCTACCATCATGGAGAAAGTCTGCCCTGCCAACGGTCTCACATTCAAAAGAAACACTCCAAGAGACTGTGATGAAAAGGAATACCTTGAGAAGGAAAATGGCAAAAGCTATAGGAAATGATAGGAAGAAGGTTGAGTGCTGTATTTAGATCTGTTGTCCCCTGACCCTCATTTAAAAAAATTTTCTCAACCGATGTATGGACAAGAGTGAGTAGGGTTTGGGTTTTTTTTGAGTAGGCCTAAAATACAACTTCCAGCACTCCTGCTGTTCCAGTTTTTAGAAGATTAGTTACTCAGAACACCAAAATTAGGTAACAATAAAAACCAAAATGCCTATAATAAAAAAAGTTCAAGACCAGCCTAGTCCCTTCCTTGAAACTAATGCCCTCTTGTTTAAACATTCAGTAGTTCCTGGCAGGGAGAGCTCTTATCAAAGGACTCATGGGAAGGTGAAGTCATGGCTCAGCATCAGCAGTGTACATATGCTTTTCCCTGAAGTGTTCTGCTTGCACTGAGTATCTTGGAAGAGCTACTGCTCGGGGCGGGGGATGGCAGGGAAACACAAATGTGGGCGTTCCCATCTGTCTCTACTGTATGAGTTCTGTTTGTTTCTGCAGTCTGGGTGGGTGCATGCCATTTCTGAGTCAGAATAACGAATTGTGGTGCGACGTGCAGGTCCGCGTACCGTCTGGTCGCTGGAGCCAGCAGACAATGCAGACAGCACAGCCATGGGTAGGAGCTCAGTTGGGTGTCTGCAGCGCTGTTGCTTCTAGGCTTGCCGTAGTAGCTGCACTGTCCCGAGGACACCGGCTGGACATGGGAAGTTTAAAGCTCAGAGTGATCAGAGATTACTCTCCCTTTCCAAGGGATAGGCTTGCTGTCCTTTTGCTGTACTCATAGATTTGTGTTTCTCTGCAGGAAAGTTAAAACTCTTCACATGTTCACAAAGCTGTTGCATAGATGATCCACCCTGCTCTGCTGATCTCATACATACCTGTGCCTTCATTCTTGTCCCTCTTTGGTCTTTCTTCTGCTCATGTTGGCTGCCCTGGCTATCCGATGTTCCCCTTTCCTGCTACATCATGTCGTTAAGTCCTTCCTGCCTGCTTGAAGCTAAGATTGCCAGTAAAACTCCATTTGCCTTTCCCCTTTTCTCCCTTCAGCCCCATTACTTTCATCTCCCCTCCCTGAAAGCTGCTTTCAGCTTATACTGCTTTTGCCTTTCAGGTTCTTCTATTAACTTACCTTCTTTTCAAATTTATCCAACATTGTAGAGGTGCTGGCACTTCACAGAGATGGTAGAAATATTGATCATACTGTTCAAAACTAAATGATGCAATATAAATGCACTCAGCAAACAGGCTGATGTGACAGGCAGGGATTGGTGGTCTGGGGGTGGAAAAGTGATTTTGTCTTGTATCACCCACGCAGCTTTTTGTGTTTTTATCATGAGATAGCATGAATATTGATTTGGGGCTGGAAGTGTAATTTCAGACATACGCAGTGTTTAATTTGAACTTATTCCCTTGTCTTCACTGTGACTGTAGCACAGTTGAAAACATCTTTCATTTTTGTATTGTTTAATTGTCTGTAAGTGTTCATGTGGCAAGAAGACAGAAAATGTTAAGTATAGCTTGCATTTGTGCAGGAACAAGTAGGTGGTTGTCTAAGGAGTACAGTGGGAGGACCATAAAGGTGAGAGCAAGAAGCTTCATGTTTATCATGGAAGAGAGAAATTAACTGAAAGGGACTCCAGGTGTAGTGAGAGCACGGAGGAAAGATTTGAATTACGATATGTTGGTTGGGCAAGAGAAAATGAGTGACCAAGACAAATGATTGCTTACACTAACAGATGTAGACATTATTATGAGCTGCTGGCATTTTAGAAATGAGAGGAAAAGAAGACCAGGTTTGGGAAGTGTTGGAGGTGGAAACAAAGCAAGGTAACAGTTGCTACATCTAGCTCTTTCCAGTGGAACACATTGGCAGGAGCAGGAGAGGCAATGGGTGCAAACAGAAACACAGAAGGCTCCCTCTGAACATTTTTTTACTGTGAGGATGACCCAGCCCAGGCAGAGGTTGCCCAGGGAGATTGTGGAGTTTCCCTCTGTGGAGATACTAAAAATCTTTCGGAACGCAGTCTTGGACAACTGGCTCTAGCTGGCTCTGCTTGAGCTGGGGTTGGACCAGGTGACCTCCAGATCTTCCGACCTCAGCCATGCTGCAGTTCTGTGATCTGCTGTTGGAAAAAAATGAGTTTGTCTTTTTTTTTTTAATCCTTTCTGTGAAATAGTCTTTAATAATTCATATCATATAACAATTCGTGTGTCAAAGATGTCTTGTTTAGTCTTGATGAAACATGAACCATTGTGTATCCCAAAGACTTCTAAAAGTGTTTAACTAATGCAGTGGTTCCTGAAGCACTAAGGATCTATAAAAAGCATAACACCACATTCTGTCTTTATGCTTTTGCCTGGAAAATGTTTTAAGTTTCTAATAATACAGTTTTTAACTGAATATCAAACTCTTAGAAATACTAAAGCTTATGCGTTGTGCTGGTTGCCTGTTTCCTGTAGTGCTGCTCTTGAACATCAGAAGTTGTTGGCAAGTGATAACATTGTTATTCCTCTCTCTCTCTTCCCCAGTGCATGCGTGCACACACACATTATCAATATATTTGAGTCAATTTCCTATCACATTTCTCTGTGCACTTTCATTCTGTTTTGGTTTTGACGTGTGTCTCTGAATAAGAAACTACATTGCCCTGAGCATAAGCTAATAAACATTTTCAGCCCCCTAAAACTGCCAGTGCGGAATAACAGGCTTGCTGGGCAAGCTGTGGCTGGTATCCAGAGACAGAGGGAAGGAGTCCAGAATGGCAGATGGCAACCTGGGGTAGGCAAACTTTGGAAAAGTTCCGGCGGGAAAAGTCTAGGGTGGAAGGGTCTTGGTAAATTAAATGTTATTTTGAAACAAAGAAGTCTGTTATGAAAGGGAAGAGGAAGTGAACTTGCTTGTGTTACATACCATAGAATCATGGAATAGAATCACAGAACATCTCAAACTGGAAAGGACCCATAAGGATCAATATCTCCCTTGAAGACTTTTTTTTGTTTAATAAGCAGGGGTTTTAACCACATACAAATTGTGAATGAGTAAGTGTAGCTGTTGGAACTGTTGAGGTTCTCTGCAATGCTCTGTATATCCTCTAGCTGATTTGTAGCTACTATAAGAAAGAAGTGTTTGAGACCATGCAAAAATACATTCGGCCAAAAATCAATGGAAAAATACAATTGAACAAGTACATGTCAAGGAATATGACATGCAGCCAGCATACTGGCAGTTCATGAGTGTATACAATTTTTAAAGTCCTGATTTATTTAAATATGTTTTCCTTTATTATTTTTTCCTTTACCATCCAAAATCCGTCCTTTTTTAAACCATGCATTTCTATTTTTATTTAGCTTTCTTTGGTACATAGAATTTGCAGGCTGATGATTCCTGGCTTCTACAATGATAGCAGTGCTCGATCAACTTGTCAAAGAGATTCTCTCTTTAAAATAAATGTTACTGGTTTTACACAGTAATACTCTTGTTGCTGAAAAATATTTTTGGTTTTATCAAAAGAAATCTTTGTTTCTGGTGCATAGTTTGTGGTTTCTTTGTCTATTTTAAACAATAATTATTTTATGGTGATACTCACCTGACTTATGTAGGTACAGAGAATAGTCATGTCACCTCTGAGCCTTTGTTTTCCTGTGTTCAACATACCAACTTCCAGGTTGCACAGTGGAGCAGGGCAGACATCCCTTAGCTAGCAGAAATTCAGAGTAATAAGTGCAGGTAATACAGTGCAACACAGTGAAGTCCTATCAAAAATAGTGTAGTCGTGCTGAGTTCTGCCATCCATGAACTACAGTAAGTCTTATTTTTGCTGTAGTGCAGTTTGACCCTGCTATATAAGTCAAACAACAAGCTTGAACCAATTCAAAACTACTTGATCAAATACAATTCACTGAGAAAGGAAATAGGATCTTGTGTGTTCTCAGTACAGCTGTTATGCTCTAGATAAAAAAAATGATGTTTTGGATTTATTATAAATTTTATCAATGATAGAAAATTTATTTGGAGTTTGAAGTGAAAAATGTTTTGCTTCAAAAAACCAAAACCATTTTAAAATGTTGGGTTTTTTTCCTGTAATTCAGACAGAGTTTTGATTCGAATCAAAGACTTGACAGTGGACAAGGCTGATGAAGTGGTGTGGGTTCGTGGCAGAATTCATACAAGCAGAGCTAAAGGTGAGATGCCTCCAGGGTTTTTATTTTTACATCCTTAATATTGTTAGTATAACTTGGATGTTTATTTTGTCTTGTAACCCATTGGTTGTGTCTTGCATACAAGAAAACTTTGCCATCTGGTTACTCAGTGTTCACTTTGGTTATTTTCTCTTTTTTCCACCGTTTTTTTCCCAAGAGGGGAAAAGGAGATTTTCTTTTCAGCTGGTTGTAAGTAGGGTATTACTATTACACTATAGTAAGTTTTGAACTTTGGTTTTATCATATTACTAAATAGTATGTCAACAATTGTAAAAAATAGGAATTTTAAAGTATTATAGTTATTCTGCTTTGGGAGTTGGCAGTTGTAGATAAAACATTTACAAACTTCTACTGGAAAATGTACTTTTATTAGAAATGTATCACTTGTCAGACAGGTTGTGTTTATTCTGCTGCACATGAATAATTTCACTATACCTTTTCTTTGACAGGAAACAAAAATCTGTGTTAAAATTTCAGAATTTTTACTTTCAGTTACCAGCATTTGACTATATCAATTTGAACTTGAAATAAGAAACATCATCTTTCTTCAACAAAACAAGGGGAAAATCCTTTTATACGTTCTCAGTAGTGTGAGCTGTCATACTTGGCTTTCTGACATCCACGTTTCTTCCCTGGAATCAGTTCTCTCTGGAGATCAGTTTGCCATATGCAAACCTAAACAGACTTTGGCCTTTTCAGTTGACATCAGATGCTGACAACTGTTGTACTGGTTTCAGTTAGGTTTGGCAGTGCTGCAGTGAGATGCAAATACCTTGGCTTCACAAGAGCTGGAAGAAAAGAGCATAAAGAAATTATCTTCACGAGTGAAACTTAACAGTAGTCTTAGAATTGGGAATAATGCAAATCAGGGGCAAGAATCCAGTGCAGGATAATGTCACAGATAACAGATTAATTTCTCTTCTTGAGGCTTGGTTTTCTTAAAAAATGTCCCTCTTAATGATTGTCTGTACTGCCATCAGTTAAAGTAAGGAACTGCATGTAAATATGTACATATAATGTACATTTTATCTTGTGTTAGAATCTTTAAATTTAGGAAGTCCTCTGTGATTTCCTCAGTAGTTCTGTAGTGTGGTCTTACATGGAGATCTGTCTTTGCTGATCATAGGAATTGCTGACCCCAAAAGCCATGAAAGCCTTGGTCATTGCAACTTGAAGTTGTTCAGACAGAAGACACTCTATATAATTTAAATGTTTCTATCAGTATGCAAAGAAGAGCATCCTTATGGCTTTCTCTTTTGCAGTTGTAGGAAGAGTTCAGACTATTAACAGAATTCAGTATATTAAAGACAGGTGTGTATGCAGATATTCAAAACAGCATAAAATTCAATGATTGTTTATTACTGCCTCTGTATTGCATTTTCATACGATGTCTTGTATGAGATACATATTTACTTCAATCAGAGAAACATATATGTAACATGGCAATATTAACTTACAAGCAGCTGTTTGTCATCCTTCACCTTTGACCTCTATTGTTTTTCATGAAGTAACAGTGCTTATTTTCAAACTCTTTAACACAGTCTGAAGAATGAAAGCAAAAGGGCTTGGTTATGAGCATAAAGTGTTCTCGATTTATTGATTATGCTTCTTGTTCCCTCTTGGTCTGACACATCGAACAATTCTGACATTCAGGGAGTGATGCTAGTGAATGCTATATGCTTGTTTACTTAAGCTTTGAGGAAAAAAATCTTACGAGAAAAGCAAATGTTTAGGAGTAAAAAGTAATGTTAGCCTTTCCCACACACATCGTGGCACTATTCCTCCCATCATGGAAAGGAAAGTCTTGCAGGAAACAGGAAAATCTTATACAAAAATAGCTTTAGTTTTTCCCAGAAGCTTGAATTTGACTCCTAAATAACCAACATATCCTTTATTTAACCCTGCCAGATTCTGACCAATAAACCAAAAAAAATGAATGTGCACAACTGCAGAATCCAGCTGTTTCATGCAACAAGCCACTCATAAAGCCTGCTGGTAATTAACTGAAGGATGTGTAAAGGATGGGGTGTTGGGAATTTCTGTGAGTTGTACAAAAATTAAAGTGTTTGAGGCCCTGTGGTTTTTATCATAGATTGACTAAATGTTATTTCTGGCCTTATTTTAAAGCCAGCCTAGGCTACTGATCATGTTTATCATTGAAAAGCAGTTGGGAAATCAGTGTGGGTTCTGCCAGGCAGCTGGGAGTTCGCAGTATGTTAGAAATCAGTTTTGGTTTATGAATATAAAGGTTTATAAAAGATCAAAATACAATGCCTGAAAATAAGAGTACCTCCAAGAGCAGTTTAAATACTGGGCCAATAATAATAATAACAATAATAAGAATAAACCATATAAAGTTTTCTCTTTGCTGGCAGATGTTTATATAATGTATTAGTTTATATGACCAAACATTTTTTGCTCTTTATACAAATTCTTTCCTTACATCCTTTTCTCTCGTAAGGTATTGTGTCCTTTGGTACTTACATCCAAGAAAGGAAACGGATTCCTGTTTGGTTTTATGTGCTTACTTTTGACGGGATTCTCTGTGTGGTGTCTTCTCTTCTTTGTTCAGTGACTGAAAGTTCCTTGCATTAGACTGTCAGACCTTTTTAACCAAATTTCTTTTGAAACTTTGTATCTTTTTAGACATGCTTGTGAGACACAGTATTGGTTTATTTTATAGAAACTGAAAAGTAGTTTACTCTTGAGTGGAAGCAAAGTTGGCCTTAGAGTTTGCATTTAAATACCATGTAACTATTTTGAAACACATGGAGAACATCCTATAATCCCAATTTTTTTCTAACTGATGCTTCCCTTTTTCTGTCTCTTGATCTGGAAAGGCATCTAATCATGAACTAAATTTGATTATGGCTTGTCTTTTTGATACTTTATTTTGCAAGCCTTCAGCTCTTTTGGGAAAAGTTCTGTTTTCTCCTACAATCTTTGTAACTGTGATATTTTAACTATTCCTGTCAGTGAGGTTTCTTTGATCACTTATCTTCTGTGTGATTAGAAATGGATATATTCTACAAAACATCCTCTTTCCTTATGAAAACAACTACTGTTACTCATGACAAAAAGATTCAAGTCCTTTTATAATGCAGATATTGATCAGACTTCTAGTGTTTGGGATTAAGTACAACTGCCAAACTTCTGCTTCTGATTGGTATGATAGCAGATCCTTCCATTTATTTCACTATCTTTTCCTTAAATATTTACTAGTTGAGTAACATTGTAGCTGTCTTCAGCTGTGTATGTTTTGTTTGAACACCTAATACATCATTGCTGAACGTTCAATCATATTTTGTTAAATTATTTGTGACTGAAATCATGGAGACAAATACTACTTTCTAGAAATACTGTACCAAACCACATTGTAAGTAAGAAATACTGAGATGTCAAAGATGTGAGATATGCCTAGCTTAGCCGAAGAAACTTAGCATATTGTGTCCTGTGGAAAAATTGTACTATGTCTGATGAGTTGCTGAATCTGAAACACAGGCATACATACCACAGAAAGCTCTATTTAATTTATGAAGACTGTGCTTTTCTAATTTAAATCAGTGGCTTAATGTTTGCCTGCAAGAAATAGGTACACCCGTACCATAATAGCTTCTTTACTTAGATATTGCAGCCTCTGGAATTCAGAAATAGTTGTACTCTGTTTTCTGAAAGTACGGAATTAGTTTTTTTGCATTTCTGAAATCACAGTCATAGACAAGTTTAGTTATGTCCAATAATAATGTTATTCTCTGATAATATGTTGTACTAGTTTTGTATGTTTGTTTTTATTTCCATCAGATTGTGTGTCAAGTGTTCTGCATTTATCTTCTGATGCTGTTTAAATCTGCAGCTATGCGTCAGGGATGATGATCTACATAATTACAAATGAAAACTGCAACTGGCTTTTTAGTGTCAGTGTTCAAGTTAGATATATGTTGATTTTAATGTTTTATAGTCTTCAGTCAACAATAACAAAGCCTCTGGCTTCTTCATATTTTCACCATCTTAATGGAAATGTTATAAAGTTTTGAGTCAGACCTTGGAATTAAAATTACATTGATGCATTTTATCAGGTACTGGTACAACAATGACGTGTTTGTTGTTAGTTTCTCTCTCTGAGGAAGAAGCATTTAAAATCATGGTATTTCCTTAAATCTAAGTTAAGGAGTAAATTATTATTGGAGATGTGAAGAAAAACGTGAAATTACTCTAAGTGTCACCTAACGGATTAGAAAGAGCTTTGTTGACTTGGATATACCCGTTTTAAAAGTCAACCAAGTGCATTATGTTCTTTGTAAATTATTATTAATGCATATTAATTTCTTTTTCCCTAAGCTGTTCATGAATAAATCGCTCATACAGAAATTTTTACTTTGGTCTTTTGGGTTCTTGTCATTCACCAGAATCAATACTGCTTTTGTTTCCTTTCATTCTGAATGTGTGGAGTATTATAGAATGAACATTGTTGGTTTAGTCCCTCTGGTGCAAAATCAAGTCTGTTTCTCTGAGCAGCTTTGTAAAGTGCACTCTACAGCTTTGATTGAGAAGATGAGAAAAAACTTTTTAAAAATAATGTCATTTTTTTAAAAATGAACATTAAACTTATTTTAAAATAATGTAGACATGAGGTAGTGAGCAAAACAACAAGGAAAAGTATTATTTACTTCTTGCACTTGAAAAACAGTATTTTAAAGTTAAGTAAAAAAGTAAAAAACTAAATTTTAAAAGTTATGATTTCTAGTTTTTGTTTTGTCGAGGTATTATTTATCTTGGAAGGCTTACTGTTATTTTTAGAAAATGTCCATTCACATGTTTGTAGGTGTAAGGCAGAATTATTTGATTTATCTCAATATCTAGGGGGGGTGTGTGTGTGTACCTGCAGAGCAGACTGGTCTGATGTAGCTATTTAGCAGGGCTGAGAGGGAGAGAGACACATCCCTCCCCACTTAAAAGCTCAGCTTAATATTAAAGTAGTAAAGCATTTTTTCTCATTCACAAAGACCTCAAATAACTTGTCCTTAATACACCTGTGTTGTTTTTCTTTGTATTCAGGGAAGCAGTGTTTCTTAGTCCTGCGTCAGCAGCAGTTTAATATCCAGGCTCTTGTGGCTGTGGGACAGCATGCAAGCAAGCAGATGGTAAAGTTTGCTGCCAAGTAAGTAAGCAATTATATCCTGTTGTCAGAGTAAACAATGGTGGGAACCAGGACTCCCAGGGGTTGGGACCATTTTCACACATTAACATCAATGCTTCGTTTGTTTTAAAATGTAGTTATTTAAATTGTCAGCTCACTATTGCGTTGAATACATTACACTGACAAAAGATAAAATAGGGAACAGGCTTGAAATTCATTCTGAACTGCTGAAGCAGCATTCTCTCGCCATAGACAACCTACATTTACTTTCAAGCTGTCTAACAAAAAGTCTGGCAAGCTGAGCTTAGTGGGACACTTGGTTTTGTGTGTGGCGTTTGTGTGTGTCTGCACATGTTCAGGGTTTTTCTTCTACAAGATATGCAGTGTGTTGCTACATTTTATAGCTAGATCTGATGTGAAGAAGTTCCATATTGCAAGGGGCTTTATTGAGCTGAAGAAATTGAGTAGCTTCTGTGCACTGAATTAATCTTATTTACACCTTATTTTGGCACTAGAATGCTTAATGAGGGATTTAAGTTACTTTTTAAGATACTTTTGGGGGGTTAATAGTTAGACTTGCCAAAGTTAGACTTGCCAATTAAACAAGTGTTTGTTGCAGCACTTTAAATTCAGTTACTTGGTTTTTGTTCTTAAAGACAAAAAAAAATTACCTTCCCCTGCTACTTGCCTCAAGACTGTGCTTTCAGGTTGTCCAGTATTAAATATGCTTGGATGACAAAGGTGTTTTTATAGTAGAGCTTTTAATCATGTGCATCTACTTGTTCACAAATAGAAATGTGGATCAGTTTGGTGCAGTAGTATGTTTAACATGTGGCACTTGAGTTGCTTGTATGTAGTTCTTGGCACTACTCTCACGCCTGGGAAGGGAGCCCCCACTAATTAGCTGCAAAAGTGCTACAGCCTTCAACCTTCAATATGTCAGGGAGAGGAGGGATTCATTATAGTGTAGCCTTCCAGAAGCCAAGTTAAGAAGGTTAAGGATAATGCTTCTGCTGATGGGGTTGAAGGCAACAGGAGAACAGACCCAGCAGTGTTCGTTGCTTGGCTGTGCTTAGTGTTGGCAGTGCCAGTGTGAAGCATGCTGCTTACAGGTGTTCCAGAGCCAAAGTGAAGCATTCTGTTTCTTCATGAAATAGCTTGTTCTATCCAGTGCTTAGAATCTTTGAAAAGAAGGAAGTGTATAAGCTACTCGTTTCCCAGTTCATCTCCCTCTAACCTACCAACAGTCTGCCTGTATTCTCTTGACAAACTTATGCTACAGGATGGTGAAACAACTCTTAGAGTTGTGGTGCTCACTCTCCTATTGTCCAATTCTCTCCAACATCTCTTTTTTTTTCACAATGTTCTTTGTGGTTCGTTCCTCCACTGAATTTCTTATGTTTCCTGAGTGGCAGAGCTCAGTGTTTAGGAGCTTATGATGGGGTGGTTGATCCTTACCTTTTTCTTCCATGTGCTGACTCTGCCACTTTAAGCCTTTTGTGACTTCTTTTTTAATTCACTGATCTTTTTTCACTCAGTTTTCTGTCAAGTTAGTGATTTAAACTAGGTTATGGATGTTCAGATCTAACAAGGAATGGTAACTGTTGAAAAAGGGTGTCTGGAAAGAGTAGAAGGCTGTGGTGGGTTGACCCTGCCTGGACACCAGGTGCCTACAAAAGCTGCCCCCTCTTCAGCTGGACAAGGGAGAGAAAATAAAACAGAAGGCTCGTGAGTTAAGGACAGGGAGATCACTCACCAGTTACTATCACGGGCAAAGCAGGCTTGACTCCGGGGGAGATTAGTTTAATTTATTACCAATCATATCAGAGTAGACTAATGAGATCTAAAAGCAAATCTTAAAACACCTTCCCCTCATCCCTCCCTTCTTACCAGACCTTAATTACTTTGCTCCCAGTTTCTCTGCNTGACCCTGCCTGGACACCAGGTGCCTACAAAAGCTGCCCCCTCTTCAGCTGGACAAGGGAGAGAAAATAAAACAACAGGCTCATGAGTTGAGATAAGGACAGGGAGATCACTCACCAGTTACTATCACGGGCAAAGCAGGCTTGACTGGGGGAGATTAGTTTAATTTATTACCAATCATATCAGAGTAGACTAATGAGATCTAAAACCAAGTCTTAAAACACCTTCCCCTCATCCCTCCCTTCTTACCAGGCCTTAATTACTTTGCTCCCAGTTTCTCTGCCTCCTCCCCCCTGCAGCAGAGGAGGATGGGGAATGGGGATTGTAGTCAGTTCATCACACATTGTTTCTGTCCCTCCTCCCTCCCCGGGGGAGGACTCCTTACACTCTTCCCCTGCTCTAGTGTGGGGTCCCTCCCATGGGAGACAGATCATTATGAATTTCTCCAAGGTGAGTCCTTCCTACAGGCTACAGTTCTTCATGAACTGCTCCAGCATGGGTCCCCCATGGGCTCACAAGTCCTGCCAGCAAACCTGCTCCAGCGTGTGTTCCTCTCTCCACGGATTCACAGATCCTGCCAGGAGCCTGCTCCATTGAGGGCTTCCCATGGGGTCACAGCCTCCTTTGGGCATCCACCCCTCCAGCATGGGGTCCTCTATGGGCTGCAGGTGGATATCTGCGCTCCACTGTGGACCTGCATGGGCTGCAGGGGGACAGCCTGCCCCACCATGGTCTTCACCACAGGCTGCAGTGGAATCTCTGCTCCTGGAACTGGAGTATCTCCTCCCCTCCTTCTTCACTGATCTGGGTGTCTGCAGGGCTGCATCTCTCACATGTTCTCACTCCTCTCTCTGGCTGCAATTCCACAGGGGTTCCCCCCCTCTTCTTAAATACATTATCACAGAGGTGCTACCACCATCGCTGATGGGCTTGGCCTTGGCCAGCAGTGGGTCTATCTTGGAGCTGGCTGACATTGGCTCTGTTGGACTTATGGGGAGCTTCTAGCAGCTTCTCACAGAAGCCACCCCTGTAGACCCCACCACTACCAAAACCTTGCCGTGCAAACCCAATACAAGGGCAAAGCTGCTTTCTCTCCCAGCAGCAGTGAGCTGTTAGATCAGATGAAACCTCATCCTGAGGTTCTTTCCAGCTCCCTGCTATTTCCCCACTTTTCTTGATGTGACAGACTTGATTTCTTCTGAGTAGCCAGACTCATGATGTTTGTACTATCTTGACTTTTGATTCTTTTCCTTTTTTGTGATAACATTTGCTAGCTAAATCCTGATCCTCCAGCCTCTCTGTAGCATGCATGTTTTACTCATTAAATAATGAGTAAAGCTTCTGAAATGCTTACATGCTTATCATCATGCTCTTTGAATTACAGATCTTTCTCTGCTACAGCCTTCTGCATTTTCTTTTGGGAGTTTGCTTTTGTTTTTTTAACACCATTCATGCAATCATCTTCTCATGATTCCTTCCCATCAACAAACCTATTTTATTAATATCCTGCCGTGCTCTCACTTTTTCTGATGTTTTATCTTCTATAATTTTGTCTGATCTCACCATTGCAGCTGCCCCTTGTCCTGCTGCTGTTCCCTGACTTCTAAGTGCACTTCTGGTCACTGCATCTGTAACACCTGCAGCACAGCAGCAGAACCTGCCTTGTCTTCAGTCACTTTCCTTCTAATTTCCACTTGCTGTGGAAATGCCATCACTGCTAGCAGATGATATTAGATGTCTAAAAATAACTATACTGCTTCTCTACCTTCCTCAGTGTCTTTTTTCACCATCTCCACTTGTTCCCTACACATTAAATGAGGAAATATGCATTTATTGAAGAAAACATTTAACATAAATTCCTTACAGTTCAATTAAATTTTTAAACTAAACTTTTTACTGGTAGCACATAAACTTGATTTTTCATGTGCTACTTTCTCTTATTTTGATACAGGGCCCAAAACTTTCTTTAAAATAGTTTGTGAAGTTCTGGATCTTGAATTTTTAATGAGAGCTGATTAAATCATGGGCATTTTTGTACAAATTTTCATAAATAATAAACAAACCAGTTCCTCTTTTAGATATTGGCACATGAAAACCAAGAACTTGCATAACCTTCTGTGGTCTAGCAACATTCGTGTACACGTTATCTCCATTATCTTAAGAATGTGAGTTCTTCTTGGTGAAAGACACTTCATACTGGTTTAGCTCAGTTTTACTGAGACATTTCTGTGAATTTTAACTGTGAAAAGTTTCTGGTTGAACTTTCAAAATGTACACAGCCAGCAACATAGAGCCAGTCGAGATGCTGGATTGGCAGCTGTGGCGTTTTTCTGATGTCTTTCATCAGAAAAAAAGTTCCATCCTAGCCCTGCAAGGGATATTGTATAAGAGAGAGTTAATTGTCTCTGTCAGCCAGCAGAGGTGCCAAGTAGTGCAATCAGTAATTTATCAACCTGCTTTTTTTTCCATGAAGTATCGGGTGTGGTCGGTTTTGGTTTTCTTTCTTTTTTTCTCTCAGTGTTGAGCCTTTTCACCCCCTGCTACCATAGCCACCTGATGTGATAGAGCAGTTGGGAGAGGTGGTTAACAGATTCTAATTTAGCTGCCTGAACAATGTGCCCTCACTCAGGAAGTAACTTGATGGCTCTTTGTAGTAGGCTAGAGAATAAAATTTCCAAAAAGAGATTAAAAATGGAAAAAGGGGAAAAAAAGAAAGATGGTCAGTGCTGTATGGGAATACTTCACAGTGTAGACAAATATAGATAAGATCATCAGCTAGATAAATTGGTAATACCAGGAAAACTGCTGGATATTGCAGAAATATTTTCTTTATCCATTTCTGTTTAATTTTTGTATCGGTGATCTGGAAGAAAATGTCAAATCACAGCTGTTAATTTTGCTGGTGACACAAATTGGAATGGTAAACTAGGGGCTAGGAGTATGCAGTAACCAAGTTCATTTAGCATAATGAAGGGAATAAGAAGTTCTTCAAAGTAAATTCCATTGCCTTCAGTTTTTGCTGACATTCAGATAAAAGATCATTGATTATTATGTTTTATGACAATTATTAAATAAAAAATATTAAATAATATATTAATATAATAATTTGTGCAGTCTACTTACAGAAAATAGTGTTAAAAAACCCAAGAAAATGCCTTCAGAAGTAGAGCTGCTTTCATTAAGTAAAACATATTCTATTTAAAGTCTATGAATAACCAAGTTTCTTCTAATTCTTCAGGCTTTTGATCAAGAAAATGTTGATAGTGATTCACTTAGGGAGGCCTGCATGGGGTTCAGCTTGCAACACGAAGCTGTTGATTAAAGATGTTGTCATACAGACGGCAATAATGCAATCCTGTGGTTGAAAGAGAAAGTCTTGGCTAATAGACATGCAGATAATTAAGAGGGACATAAGGCATCTAGTGGACATTTTAGTAATTATAGTCTTGATTTTCTGGAAGGAACATTACATATAAAGAAAAAGTTTGCTATTATACAGAGGAGTTTTTTAGCATTGGACTTCATTAATCTATTACTAAAATAGCTTCTTTAAGGATAAAACAATATAAAGATGTCCTCTGTCTTAATGCACCATGCATCCTAATTCAGGATTTAGTCCTTTGTAATTTTAATTACAAGCAGAAATATCGTTGTCTTTAATAGAAATGGTGATAGCTTTTGCATGCTTTTCTGCTGCTCGTTCACTTCGTTTTGTTTGTCTGTGGTTTTGTGTCACCCAGGGGAATTTTGTCAAAAAATCACCTAGATGACTTAGTGCTGTTGCTGCAGAGAACACTTTTCTGTAGTTACTGGAATTTAATTAAAGCATCTTGTTTCTTGTAACTTGACTGAAATTACCATTTCAGTAACATTCTTGGAATTACCCGTTGGGATCAAAGTGGCACCTTCTAGGTTTCTGTAGTTTATATTTGATGTACTGTTAAGGACTTCAGATTTTTCCAGCACTAGATCTTGCTGAGCATGGTTCAAACAGAACACAAAACCTGAGCTTTTACTTCCATACCAGGTTAGGTTCGTAGTCTGAATGAGCAAAAGCATATTTTCTAATGAAAGTTTAGAATAGATGGTGAATGTTTGTAAATACAAACATGGTCATACGCAGTAGAAAACTTGGTAGTGGTTTTGTGTGCCCAGGCAATTACATGTGTATTTGGATACAGGGATCTACATAGGTAGGAACTGAGTTGAAATACGTCCTAAAATTATGACAGATTTAATGACAAAGGGATGTTACAGTTTTAAAGTTTGTTCTAGACAAGAAACATACAGTTTTAATTGCAACTCCAGTTTAGAGAGAGAAAAAGCACATTTAATTACAAGTGCAAAGTTTTGAAGTTCTGTTATGCAAGTTTGCAAAGCAATGTTACAATGATGTAAAAGTCAGTTTCCTCCTGTGATTTTAAACTGCTACCATTCTGCATGTCTTGAATTCTCTGCATGTTCTGATCCAAGCTCTCACTAAGATGAGTTCTCAGCCATGGGATCAGTAATCTGATTATGAATCCATCATATAGCACGTTTATATTTAATTATTTTCTTTTTCGCAGTGCAGAGGATTTGCTTCAATAAGTTTAAAACATTGTTTTTATTTGCAATTGTTAGTGAGAGGGCTTTTATTCAGCTAGCAGAAACTTACATTTTCAGTGAAGACACCCCTGTTTGTGTCATTAGCAGTGTTTTCTGGGCATTTGCCAAAATGTTGACATGAAAAAGGAAGCAGGAAAAATAGAGAACTTTTTAGGAAAAAAAAAGCACAAGAATAAAGCTTTTCTTCTTTTACACATTAACTTACTTGAAATGCAAAGGGAATTTTTAGTTATGCCTGACACTATTTGAGCATGACATACTCTGTGTTTCTGATCATCGTGTTCTCTTGCATCCAAAGTGCTGCCTCAGTCTTTTTAAGGAGTTTTAAGCAGAATCATTTGTAAAAGTACTTCTAAGCACTTAGTGCCATTTTTGCTTTTCTTTCTCGAGTTTGTTGCCTCTGCTTAAATAATGGAGATGAATGGAGGCTTACCCTTAACTAAATGAATTCTAATTTGAAGCCCACTGTCGACCTCTGCTTTGTCAAATTTAGTCATTTGTTCACTGCACTTATCTGAGCAACTGTAGCTCTTTTAAAGTGTAAATGTACCAGAAAAACATAGTATTCACGAATTTTATGCAGCTTGTGGGATTCCCTAATGGTTAAGCAAGTCAAGCATATGGAAGCTGTGTGGTCTGTGTAACTTCTAGAGAGCTGCCAGGAGTTCTATCATCTGAAAGTATTACCATCAAAGAAATAGTGTAATTAACTAAAATGCTCAAATTTGGCTCTTTTTTTAGTTACTTGGTTTTGAGAATTTTGATCCTTGAATTTTCCACTGTTTCTTTAATCAGATTTTTCAAACTTTTGATAGTTTGTATCAAAAAAAAATCTGTTGGATAACTGAAGTTTGAAATCAGCTTTGTAACTTTAAAAAGTTTGTCCCAGGTTAGACCGAAGATCCATCTAGCTTTTCTTAGAGCTGGTGTGGATGCTGCAGGAATAGCAGAAAGCAGGGCAAGCAAGCAGTCATAGTTGGCAACACTTGGTGATTTTTGTCTCAGCTGCCTCTGGGCTGCAACACTCAGGCTTCGTCAGAGAAGAAAGTGAAGTTTCTCTTATCAACTAAAAAGATAAACTTAATTGTTTAGCTGGGTAAATCCTACTTTAAAAATGTGAATTACTAATTCCAAACATGGATATTTATAAAGAGAAACTTCTCAGTCCTAGTAAGCTTCTCACGTGGTTGTACTGTAGCTGTACAAAAAGACTGCAGGGCTGGAGTACGTAGATTTTGTTCACAGCTTCAACTCCTAGGGTTACTAGATAACAGATGCATGTGCAAGTGATAAGGACTATGGTTGCTTGTACTTGCTTGTACCTCCTTTAACTGGGGGTTACTGCCCCTCAGTGACACCTCCTGTGCATATAAATATGGATCTCACCACTCTCCAACTTAGCTCTGTGGGTTTTGTGGGTTGGGTTTTTGGGGCATGGAAAAGGGGCTTACTAAAAAACAAGCCAACCTTGTAAACCTGAAGATTGCTCGTTACTCTTTGCTTTACTGAGATCAGTAGTGGCCAGCTTGTCTGATGCCATCCTTGCTCATCTCTTACTATTTGCAGTTAATTTGTGGGCCTGCTATGTTCCTGCTTTCTACAGGCTCCTGTGGTCAAGTGATGTACATAAAGTGCTTTCCAGTCTTCTCAAGAAGGCCTGAGAAGTGGAAGGTGAAGTTAATTCTAGCAGTTATTTCTCATGAAAAGGAAAGAGATACTTTCTGATATTTGACCTTTTGTAAGCAGGCTAGCAAAGAGACAGAGAGAAAATATATTTCCAGTAGGGGTGAGATTACCTGTAGAAAGTTACTGGTTCAAAGTCCAGTACCTTAATTACCTAAATAAAAACTGCTCAGACAAATTATTTTCTCACCTATGACTCTTGAGGCTTTTGTTATTGTTTGCTTGTAGCACACATACTTTATATCATATTTTTGGAAACTTTCAAGCTGTTATATGGTGTTTTAATGTACTATTAGTGACTGTTAGTGGACAGCAATTAAGATGTCCCCTGTTGTAGAGAAATTACTTAACAAGCATCTTGTATCTTTCAGTAACAAGTCACATAGTTTAAACAAACTCAATCACTTTTCATTTTCCCCTCCAGATCTAGGACTTCCTTTCAGTTTGTTGTTCTGCTGGTGAAGACACATCTTTCAGATAATGGCATCAGCTGACACATACAAGAGTGTATGCAGCCTAGAAAAAACTATGCAACTTGTCAGTTTATGTATACACACAGAAAGAGTGAGCAAGCACCAAGATTAATCATAATTCTTTCCCTCCCAGGTCTTCCATCCCAGTTTGAATTTATTGTGGCTGGGAGTATTTTAGCAAACTTTTTCATTATTCAGTTCCTATATATAATAAGTAATTTTACCTAAATCCTCAACTCTGTTTTGTTGTTCCAGCAGTCCATACAGTACATGAATGTCCTAGTGCTCAGTAGTGAGCCTGGAGCAGTGTGCAATGAAATTTAGTAAGCCTCCTATCCTATCTTTATTGACAGCATCAACAAAGAGAGCATTGTGGATGTAGAAGGCGTTGTGAGGAAAGCACATCAGAAAATTGGAGGCTGTACTCAGCAAGATGTTGAGCTTCATGTTCAAAGGGTAAATTTTTGAGCAAATGGAGCACTGGTTAATTGTTTGAGAGATTATCTGTCTAGGCTGTCTGTCTATCTACATACATAAACTCTGTCAGTAGGCAGTCCCATACCAGAGAAATAAACTGCTTTAAACTGCAGATTTCAGTGAATCATACACGTACGTGAAACATTTCTGCTTTTAAGAAATTTGATTTTTAGAATTTCCTATTTTTATCTGCCATTTGGATTACATTACCAAGTAAAATAAAGTATCTTACTAGAATAATTTTCTAGGAATGCTTGTAATTCTAGTTTTGATTTTGAACTGGCAGCAGATACTGTAATAAGAAGTCTGCCTCTTTTTAAGTGCAAGTCAGAATTTTTTTCTTTATCAGAAAGCTACAATCTACCCCTTAGTACAATGGGGTGGAATACATAATTCTCAGCAAAAGTAGAGCACTGTTTTAACAGTATGGAAGCTCTTGTAATCTAAAATTCCTGTAGCTTGTGCTGTAGGGCTGGAGGAAGTGCAACTTTATAATTTGTCTAAATAGAAAGCATATTTAAACCTCTATGTAATATCCTTTCCTTCTAAAGGTTTTCAACCAAACTGTATGCCTACAATACAGCAAAACACAGTCACCTCAAGTATAATGGCTATTATAGCAGTAAGGTAAATTTTAAATAACAGCATTGGGGAAAATCTGCACATTTTGAAGAAACATGTTTTCATATATGTGCAGATTATCATATGCTCAGTTTTTCTGAAAGAATATAAAATTCACTGCATCTGTGACTAGACTGTGAGGCAGGGCAAGGTGTTTTTCATTCTCTGATTGTGTTTTGGGTATCTCAAAAATTTTCAAACCGAAATGGCTCTTTCAGATATAATAGATGATAAGTAAAATAATACATTAACAATGAGAAGAACGGGATGATCTTGCTGGAATCAGAACTTAAAACTCTCTGAAATCTAGTAGTTTCAGACCTGGCATTCGTGCCAATACGCTTGTCCCTCAGGCAGTGTGTACTTGCTCAACTCAATGCTTCCCAGAAGAAAAAAAAAAAAAGATATTTTTAATCTTTCAAAAGGAAAATAAGATCTAAGCACTTTCAGTATTGTCATGAGAATGCACCCCTCTATGTCAAGTGTTTGAATAAAATCACAGTCTCGCAGCGAACAGCCTATGCAAACACTGTTTCAAGTCTATGCCAGAAATACCCTTTTGTAAATCACACCTCCTTTTGAACCAAGTGTCATGCTATTTCTGTTCCTGTCTCAATTTCAGATCTATGTGATCAGTTTAGCTGAACCTCGACTGCCCTTACAGCTGGATGATGCTGTTCGGCCAGAAGTGGAAGGAGAGGAGGTGAAATCTTTGCATCCTCAAATACTTTTTATTGTCTCTGTAATTGAACAAAATCATGAAAGTCAGGCAACTTAATGCAGTGACTTTGGGGGGTTTGTTAGGCTTGCATTTTACTTCCTTTATGTTATCCAGAACTGTGTTAGAACTCTCTATAGCTTTAATATCCGCTGAACTGCAGTAGAAGGTCAAAATCAGAGGGTTTGCAGTCTTGTGTGTATATCTTCTGGATCCTAACAGTTGGATTTTCCCTGTGGCCTCTGGGAAAAGTTACACCTTCAGCTTTGCTATGCTGCCAGTTTGCTGTATGTTCTTTCTAGAATGATCTAGAAATTCTACTGAACTTACAAATAGCTTTTGACTTTTAGCCAAAGTATGTTTTTCTCCATTAATTTTGCTCTGTTGTTTTGGTTTGGTTTTGTAAGAGGCGCATGTATTTATTATGTATTTTTGCACAACTGCTTAGGATGGAAGAGCTACCGTAAACCAAGATACAAGACTGGACAACAGAGTCATTGATCTGAGGGTAAGGAACGTGCTGTGTTACATGCTTGTCTGCAAGTGTTTATTCTCCACATTTCCGATGCTTTTCTAATCCATGAAGCAATAAGAGTCATAGATTTGATGGAAGTGTATTGTTGGCCAGGGGAAAAATAAATACCATATTTTTCTATTTGTGAGTGGCACTGTGAAAACACATGGGTTTTTAACCCTAAATGTTCACCTTTCCTGACATTCATCAGAGAACATGTATTAGTAGCTTGAAGGTGAGCATTTAGGATTTGGCACGTGGCCCATGTACATCTGGGCATTTTTATTTACAGAAGTCAAAGGTGACTCAACAGGGACAATTTAGATACAACACTTATTCTCCTATGTAGCCTCTGATACTCAAAAACTGTAGTAAGAGCTCTGTTTTGAAGTATAAGATGGAAGTTTTGAATTTAATGTGTAATTGAGGTGCTGTAATGCATGTCGTGCACGTGAAATTGTACAAGGCCATGATACTGGTCTCATTCTTTTTATTTCTTCCACAGCATTCATATCTTTTTATTTTTTTTTTCTGAAACACCTTTCTTCATCTAGGTCATAGAGACACAGCCTTCTGTGAATTTGTATACCTCCCAAATACTTACTCTTTCTAATCAGCAGCAAAAAACTACTAAATAACTTACAGAACTTCTTTAATGAAACAGCAACTAACACTAAGTGTGTAACTAACCATTCATGTTGACTTGAGGCTTTCTGGTCTTTTCCCATATTTGGCTCTGCACAGTAAAATTTTAATTAACTTCTCACTGAATTAAGAGTGTGCTTAGCTCATTTTTTATGGTGCCTCTAGGACTGCCTTCGAAGTTCTGATAATGGCAGTTTTATCAATAAATCAATCTATGGACCTGAGAAATAAAACAAAAAAAAGTCAGTTATTGGAAAATTTGGAAAGGTTCTGGCACTGCGATGCTTAAAGCATTTGAGCATCTGATCTCCTTATTTCAGCAACTAAAACTGCTTGTGCAGATTGTTTTAGTTGGACCCAAGTTAATTGCTTTTCACTTGACCTTATGTATAATACTGAGCAATTTCAATTTTTGGTTACTTTTTAGGATATTCGTATCTCATCATATCGGTCTCTTCATCTGTGTCTTAAATTAAGCCTTTGATGAAAATAATTCTGTACTAATGGTTGAAAGTGAAAATCATTTGAAAGGATCATCAGCTTATAGTAGTGGTAAGGCAGCATACTAAATTGAAGGGAGATTTCTGGGGTGCTTAAAGTGCAAGTTTTACTTGAACTTCTGGTTTTGAAGAAAAATAGTCAGCAGGACTCCAGACAACCTTGAGAAAATCTATTAAATTAATGAAATACTTGTATAAGAAACTGGAAAGAGCCATGAAACCTGAAGAGGACAGATAAATAATACAAAGGGAAATAGCAGTTAAAAATACTGACTGAAAATAATGGCATGAAAGTATCCTTGGCTGTAATTCAGATGGGGGCACCTGCAGAGTAAAACCTAAGGAGATACATGTAATGGAAAAAGAGGGAAGACTGTAATGCCAGAATAAACTTGAGGTATGGAACAGAAAGGGATGGGCTAAAATTATTCCATCCCTGTAACATATTCAGTAGTCCAGCAGGACTCTCCAATACTTCTTGTATCTCTGCCAGTGTAGTGATAGAACATGAGTTGTCAGTATTCTATCTGGAGGGTGCAGCTGGTGAACTAAGTGGATGCTGCTATAACCTTTTCTAACTTGTATGTCCCAACCCTCATCGGTGCACCATTCATTCAGCAATGTTTGGCACCTTGTTTTGAGGTCTGAACCTTAACTGCCTTCTAAGAAGCTATTTTTCTCCTGAGCTCCAGCAGCTGCCATGGTGTGGTGCTAAACAGCTATTTCATGCTGAACTGGAATTAGGGTAACTTTTTACAAAATTGATGGAAGGATGAAATGCCAAATTTCAGTACTTCAGCACCTTATGTCTCGTCCTCTACGTGCACCCATTGCTGAATGCAACCAGGCCACAGCTTTCCCTTGATTAGGTTTAGGTATCTATCTTGCCTTCCTCCTGTGTATGGGAAGAGTTTCTGTCTCTGACTGTCACATTCCTGTGTGTCTCTTCTGTTGCAGGTTTCATTATTTGTTTCAGGAAAACAAGCAGATTGTTTTGGAACAGTAGGCTCGTGCCTGTCCATAAGTTTGCTTTGTTTGTTCTGCAGGAGCTTTGCTTGTGCAAAAGAAGATTCTAAATAATTGTGTGTTACTGTGACCTGTTTTTTTAAAGAGAGAGCTGAGTAAGCAGAAAAGGTATTTAATGGAGAAAGAGGAAATCCCAGTGAGAATACATGGCTTTTATATATGTGCACATCCTAAGCACTGTATGCAATTGAATCACAACAGCAGGGACACAAAGGCAGTTTGTCCTTCAAAATAAATAAATAAATAAATAGATAAAAACAATCCCCAAAAGCAGTAACTGATTTTCAGTGATTTGGTTGCATAGACTGGAGCTGTAGTGCCAGTGGAACTTCAGAGAGCTTCTCGTGTTTCAAATGCAATGCCTAAGTAGGCATGTTCTGAGAAGGATTAGAAGACATGATGTGTTAAAAGTTCTGAGAGGTGTCTGAAACCGTTGTTAGCCACCGTTCTCCCATACCTCTTCTTTCTAGGAAAAACAAATCATGGGCAGCAGGGAAGAAATGTTAACAGAATAATTCTAACAGAGATGCTGTGATGATCTCCTCCTACAAGTGTGGGAGGAAGGCCAACCACAGATACCTGTAACATCTAGTTCTGGTTTCCTCAGTGTCCCAGTTTTTTAAGGACACAGGAGGTCATCAAACATCAAAAAGAGAGATACTGTTATTTGAAGAAAGATTTAACAAACTAAATGCATAGATTTTGGCTAGACTCAGCCTAAAAAAAGTCCTTAGTATGGAATTTAAATTATTTTTGTCCTTTTAAATACAGTCTTTAAAGTAATTAAGTAGTCTAATTTTAAGTAGTGATTAACCAATGAGTTCATTGGATAGGGCCAAGTCATCTTAAAGTGGAGCTGTGAAACTCAGTTACTGCAGGAATGAAAGGGACTGGATTTCTAAAAATGGCATCACTCCATCCAGCTATGAACTACACCAAGGAGAGTTTGTTTATGATGCAATAAAAGGTTTGCAGTTAATATTAAAGAAATTACAGTAGTGGAGATCTAATATACAAAGTATTCTACAAAGACTGCAAGACTTTCGTTCTTGTGTACATGTGAAAACAGACTGAGTAGTGCACTGAATTTTTAACAGTCCTGCATTTTCCTTGCTGACAAAGATCTTCCAGAGGTGTGTGGTAGGATTTTTTTTAGGTTAGGGATGGGGGAAGTACTTAAATGCAAAGATCCCAAGCTGTTGCTATAGTTGTTCTGATTTTATAGAGGGAAAATTGTGATTATTTAGGGTGGAGGGGTTTTAAAAATCCTTTTTTAAGAATGAATCTGGTCCTGATGGGTTAACTCATAAAATACAGATCACATACTTGTGGAGTAGAAGAACTGTGGGTGTAGAGACAGGAGAGCTGGAGAAGAAAGAGTCCTCCTATAGGCCAGGTTTTCTTTCACATAACCACAGGTGACCCATGAGGAAACTGCTGTTGACCTAAGTATCTATTTTTCATGATAGCTTAATGAAAGTCAAACCAGTTGATCCTAGAGATGTTTGATCTACCGTCCTTTTATCGGAACAATTAAAAAAGGCAAATTGGAGCACTGATTGTATTTTACAGTCTTCACTCTTCTGCTGTTCTTCAGTTTAACTGAAGTATTTGGTGATATGTAGACTTCCCATGTCTGTAAAAACACCTACAGAAGCCATATTTCATGAAGATCTCTAGTAGATGAAAACAATGAAGAAAAGACGAGTGAAACATTGATTTGGGGGTTTTGCTTCTTAGTTTGTCTTCCTCTGAAGAAAAGAATCAATTCAGGTTCATCCAGCTTTAACAATGGACCTGACTGATGTCCTTGCTCTGGCTTATTTTTGATGTCCAGCAGGGTTTTTATCTGAACAGTAGCTGTTTAAATTTGACTTGAATTATAAGCGTTTTGCAGTCCTGAGGCTATAATTGTGTCTGCTAACACACAGCTTATTGAGACCAAAGCATCGTCTTTTTAGGGTCGATAGTATCCTGTTTAAACTGCTCAGGGTAGAGCATAAACATTAAAATGCACCTTTAGTAGTTCATGGAAGTCAGACTATGTTATATGATAATCCAGCTGTACACTGATCTCAATGCAGGTTTGGTTTTTTTTGAATACTTGATTACTTCAAGCTTAATTTCATTGCTTTGAATTCAAGTTACTCATTGCCAAAGCTATGTTTTTTCTGACTGGATTCAAGCTGTAATGAACAAGCAGATGTACAGTTTATTTTATTATGGGTAGTGATTTGGTAGTGAAGACATAACACAATCTCAGTCATTTAGATGAAAAACTTTATGTTCACAACTTCTTATACTATAAGTAGTACTGAAATTTGAATAAAAGTTGACTTTATACACTTTGGGGTTAGAAAATTGTTATTTAACAGAAGTCCTATTTTCTAGCAAACCATGTCTGATATACATAGTAGAGGAATTGCAAAATTATTTACATTATTTAAAATAATGTATATTACTTAAAAGAATATAGATTACATTGTTTTCCCTTTTTATTTAGCCTACTTCATGTATTTAGTGGTTGTTCATGGTGGTGGGTAAGTAGTTACAGCAGGTAAACAAAAGCATAACTGAGGCAAGAGTGGAACAAATTCTACAACTGACAGGAGAGTAAAAAGAAAGGTTCACAACTTTGCACGTCTGTGCCTCAGTCGCACCTCTTTGAGATATGATCACTTAAGGTCTTAACTGCCCTCAATTCTACTGAAACACATTTGTTGGTCTCTGGCAACCTACATGGCTGGTATTCTAACACTGCAGCTTGTGCTCAGTGAAAGTGATAATTGTTTTTATTGTCTTGTGTTAAAATACACTCTGTTTTTTTAGCATTTACATAGTTTTTTTTCCTTTGGAGCATTTAAGTAATAAACACAGAGATGAAATTAGAGTGAGGTTATGGTACCAAAACTCTTACTTCAGCATTGTTTGCTAAATATTTTTTCTGCTGTCTGTAACAAAGGTGATTATTAAAAATAATGAGTTTTGCTGTAAAATCAACTCTGCAGATTGAGTTAAAACATTAATGCTGTTAACTGCAACGGCATCAAAGTGGCAAAAGTTTGTTTCTGTTTCTGCTTAACTCTTGAAGGAATATTTACTGTCTTTGCCGTAGTCTTAGATAAGATGTTTGTCAATACACATGTGGCATAGTTCATATTGGAGTAAACACTACAGGAAAAGAATGCCATGGCAAAATCTGAGAAGTTTTTCTCTATGTGTAGATACAGAATCATCTTTAAAATCTTTGGAAAGTTGTGGTGGCATATAACACTTTTGAGGTCATCCATTTGACTCCACTGCACACTGACAGCTGCAATTCTTTAGGAGCTTATCTCAAATGTCTCGTTGATCTGTTTAATTCTTACAAGGAGACTGCAGTATCACAAATTCTCAACAGTTATCCTTGTTGGCAGTCTCTGAATGAATGGGCACTGAAACTCAGCTACTTCTGGTAGAGAGAAGAGTGGTCTTGTCAGATCTAATTTGAGGTATGGAGAATTGCTGCTTCTTGTTTCCTGGGTCTGTAGTTGAATAAAAGCTTCAGAGTGTAGATCTGTGAATTTGGCTGCTTTCATGAATACTATTTTTGAAGCATAATTTATCATTGCAGATGGGATTTGGAAGACAGAGTCTTTGCTCTGCATCCTCACTACAGCCAGGAGGAGTTACTACCTGAGGAACTATTGTTAGTGGAGAGCTGTTAGTTGTTGCCTGGCTGTGTTTCTGTGCATGCTTTTTGTGTCAGACCAAGTAATTGCTTTCAGATTGGGTTTAGCAACTATTTTCCTTTTTCCTAGGACTGTATGATTTTAGGACTGCATTCTTACCTGCTCTGGCATGAAGCTTGTCTTGGTTCATCAGAAGGGTAGAGAGGGCATTGTTACTGTCCTGCTTTAAATAAACATTACACATTTGTCTCTTGGCATTTTTAGGAATTTGTCTAGTTTCAGTTATCAGTACAGTTATCAAAAACTGTATTGGTAAACCCAAATGTGGCTGTTTAAGTTGTCGTCTCCTGGAATATGTTTTGGTTAAGAAAATAAATAAATAAATCCCTTTGAATCATCCTGGTGCTTTGATGTAACACAGCCAAACTATGCCCAGAACTCAGGCAAAGTCTTAGCATGTGTCTGATTCTGGGAGACCTGTGTAAAAAAAAGTGAAAAAGTTTGAGGGTGCTTTTGTAACTGTTGCTCAAAACCTCATTTCCTTCATTTTGAAAGTAGTGGGAGCACAGTGGCTGTGGTTAGTGCTAACAGACAGTGAGAGCTGCTCGCTGTTATTTACTTGTCTCAACCACTTACACTCCTGAGATAATTTATCAGTCAGCTAAAATTGCAAGTAACTTCAAAATCCTACACATGTGCAGCATTACTGCAGTTTTCTGGTTTTCCAGTGAAGTGATATCTTTACCTTGCAGAGATGCTGGATGTAGCTTTATTTCAACGTACCTACTGACTGGCTGCCTAAGTTTGGGTGCTTATGTAGTTTGTTTTGGCTGGGGTTTTTTTGTTTTGTGGTTTGGTAGGAGTCATGTGAAAAAGCCCACAAGGCTCTCCTTACCCTAACTGAAAAGTTTGGTACCTTTCAAAAAAGGAGAAGTAAACAGTGCTATGACACAGATTGTCGTAGAGAACTGTTCTCTCGGTTGTTTGCAAGGATTCGTTAGGTTGTCTGTAGCTTCTAGGTTGCAAACTATCAGCACAAAATCAGATATGGGTTCAGTACTGACGTAGTGCAGTGTTTTCAGTATTCACTAAGGGTTTTGTTTTTTCTTCACTGCAGTTCATATGATCAGGTGTTATGTGGACTGTTTAAAATGCTTGGTTCAGGGATGTTTTTGTGGCAGTGTTGTACATGGTTAACACATGGCTGTGTTTTTACATGAACGAGGTATTTGGTAGCCTTTAATAGACACATTTCTACCTTATGTAAGTTATTGAGGACTTTGCTTTTATCATGCACTGTATATTACAGCAGCTGTTCTAGTTTGCTGAAAGCTTTTTAATAGGTTTAGTGTTTTAACTCAATTTCTTACTATAAAACCTTTATTTGCAGAAGCACATCTCATAAATCAGTGATTCTATACATGTGGAATTGACCAGAGTGCCTCCTTTATAACTGAACATGCCATAAATTGAAATGAGGAGTTTATCTTGTTTCCTTTGCTGTTTCTTTTTGTGTAATAAACAATTACCAATTTCCACTTTTCTCTGTTTAGGCAAATACAATAATCAAATGTTCCTAAGATAAGAGATTCATCTTTCCAGCTGCCCAGAAAAAGTAAGAGAGTCAGGAAAAGATAACTTAGGATTCATTATTTTATCTTCTTCTTATAGACCTCCACTAGTCAGGCAATCTTCTGCCTTCAGTCTGGTATTTGTCAGCTTTTCCGAGAAACTCTTATTCGCAAGGGATTTGTGGAAATTCAGACTCCCAAAATCATTTCAGGTATTGTATATGTGATCCAGCAGCTACAGGTCTGCTTTTTTACAATTGTTCAGCGTACCTATCTGCCAAAAATTTTGTAAGTTTTTATTTAAAGAAGATAAACTTCTATTTCTAATTTAGATGCAACATAGCAAACTTCTAGCAGGTATCAAAATTGTTCTTTACCTTTCTCCTGACTTTGTATGTTAAAAGAATGACAAGACAAATATTATATATACCCTGATTTATTTACTCTGCAGTGCATTTGAAGTTTTAATTGGGTTAAATACAGATGTCTGATCATATGCATTGTTCTTCAAATCAGTGTTCTCAATGTTGAACACTGCCAGTTTCATTCCCAGTATCAAAAAAACCCCCAACCAAACAGCACTGTAATTTACATTAAAAGCAGCTTCCATCATAAAGAAATTACAGCAAACACATCGTGGTATAAAAGATGTTGCCATTATATACCATATGTGACTTCCTTAGCAATGAGCATATGGCTCAATAGAAGGTGGTAGATCATTTTTCTGGAAGTGTGTCATAACAGCTTCAGCCTGACTGAAATTCTGGAAATGTGTATTTAGTTTCTAGTTCTGTTGATCTGCTGTATTGTTTTCTAAAAGTCAAATGACTTGATTTACTGATGGATGTTTTTCTTCCATCTTACTGGTGTTCTTTGAGGAGTTGCTGATGTCCCTAAGAGGGCAGAATATTTGTATTATTGTATGTGCATTCATTATATGCATACGTTTTGCCTACTGAATTTTATACTTCTGTGTTTATATTTTGGAAGCCAGCTCTTGACTGAGATAAAAAAGAAGCTTTTTAACAAAATACATGTGAGCAACTATTCTTTCAACATGGAAAGCATCATTGAACTAGAAGTTTAGATAACTGTTTTCCTCCAGAGACAGTTGAAACAGCGTGAAGTACTAAAGACTCCCAAGTAGTTTATTTACATAGGACCTTTGAGGAAGTGTGCTGTTCTTACTGTGCACTGTACCATTGAAAGCAAGCAAGCAAGCATCCTATTGTTTGAATGAGATCATATTTTGTAAAAATAACTAAGTTGAAGCCATCTATACTAAACTTAGAATTTAAATATCATAGCTGTTCTAAGATCTGAGATTTTAAAAGTTACCTGTATTCAAAACCAACTGTAAATATTTACTGAAACCATTTCAGTGGGAGTAGTGGTAATGAAAGAAAGGAAACATTAATTTCAGTGGAATGGTTAGTAATAATAATAATTAGTACTTTATCTAGAGTTGTCTTAACATTAGAACTTTCAAAGATTATTAACTGATCTTTCATCCTGGCATGCTGTTGTTGGCAACTATAACTCATATCACACACTGGGAAATGGAAAAGCAAAGTGACTCAGCTGGTAGTTTGGGTAGGCAGTTTGAGTAAGAGATTCAAATGCATGTGTTCTTGGTTCCTGTTCTCTCAAGGTAACCTATGAAAACTGCCTCAAATTGAGAAGAAGCATTACACCTTTGCAGATGTCCTCTGGTAAATCTGATTTAGGCTCTGAGAGATATTTATTATGCCTCTAGTTAGAGAGGATGGTCCTGGCAAAACAGGATATGCACTTTAATCTCGGTCTCTGCAGTTAACCCCTGGAAGCCAATGTCACTGATAAAGATGGGTTTCCACAGAAATGCTGGGCTGCAGGTGGATGTGGTGGTACAAGCGTGCATTCTCCGTTGTTCTCACTCTAAGGTGAAGGACAGCTGGGAATAGTAACATTCTGAAGTACCCCAACTAAATTTGCAGATTTGCAAGACAATGTGTGACAGGTCCTGAGCTGCAAAACTTCCCTTAGCATTAATGGATGCAAATACATCCTTTTCCTCTGTTATGCTTTGAAGAAAAATCTCCTTCTGATCTCTGAATGTAACCAACAGTCTGTCGTTCTACCACTGATTTATTTTTTACATTTTTATTTTAATAATTACTGCAAGCATTTGCTTTTCAGCTGCCAGTGAAGGAGGAGCCAATGTGTTTACTGTATCGTACTTCAAAAGCAGTGCCTACTTGGCTCAGTCCCCACAGCTGTACAAGCAGATGTGTATATGTGCTGACTTTGAAAAGGTTTTTTGCGTTGGGCCAGGTAAGAAAAGCATTGGTTTATCCTGATTGTGCAGTAATGGCTTTTAGCAGCTATGCTACAAATAAGATAACACACATACTGAAAGCTTTGAATGGTTTCATTTTATGTAGTTTCACTTAGCAAACACAAGTTCAGTTGGGGCAACTAATGAGAGTAAAGTGGACAGAGAAGTTGCTGGAACAAAACTAGAATGCTGAATTAAGGGTGCAGTACTCTTCTCCAGTGTGTGCTGTTCTGTGAGGAGAAAGAAGAGAGTTGCATTGGAAACTGATAATATGATGAAGTTAGTAGAACATGGAACAACACTGTGATTACTGAAGCCATAGTTGCTTATTAACCATGCCCAGTAGTTGCCTTTAGTTGCCCAGTAGTAAGCAGTTAAAATAGGCAAGCTTATGGACTTCACATTGCATAATAACGTACACTTATCCCTTGCTTTTCTATAGGTACCAAACAACTTCGTTTAGAAAAGGCATACTTTTTAATGGGCTGTCAGTAAATACTAAAAAAATAATAGAATAATCAAAATAATTAAAAAATAATAATTCCTTCATACTCTCTCAAAAGCTGATAGGTGGTAATGCAGCATTTTTTTTCTAAGGCCTCAAAAGATAGGTTTAAAGATATGTAAGTGGGAAATGCTGGAAAAGAAGTCAATAACAGCTTATTAAAAAAAAAAGATGCAAGTAATTCAGAAGATGACTAACAAATGAGTGATGGTTTATAAGAAGACATGTTTATATTAGACTCATATCTGAAACAGACAAAAAAATGGAACACATGCCTGCACAAGTCCATTTCCTCTGAAAAAGGCAGTTTTCAAACCTGAAAGTTCTTGTGTGCCTGAAAGCTTGTCTGTTTTTTCCACTTCTGTCTGTTAGTCTAACAAGGGATACTGCCTCTGTACAAGTCCTGTCTATCTTGTGTCCTTGAGCACCACAGCTACAATAATGCTGTCGCTGTTGTTATAAATGATGCTTTGAGGCAGCTAGTTTTCTTTTTGTTTTTCAGTGAGAATTTTCATGTCTAAAGACAGCATTGTCTGCCTCATCCAAATGCTGATGTGATTGATTGTCCGTGTTATTTTTCAAAATGGAATGATAATTTCAGGTCAGTTACAATTCCTGTTGTTTAATTTCACAGTATTTAGAGCTGAGGACTCCAATACACACAGACACCTGACTGAGTTTGTTGGTCTGGATATTGAAATGGCTTTTAACTATCACTATCATGAAGTGGTAGATGAGATTGCAGATACCTTGGTGCAGATATTCAAGGGACTTCAGGAAAGGTAATGAGAGCATTTTCTGTTTAATGAGCAACTTCATTTGTTTGAGATCTCTTGCACTCTGGTATGAAATGGGTGAGCATTTCATCCCCAGCTTGTCAGATAATCATTAGTAATCTGATTTGCAACACAACTTCGAAACAAACGTTTTTGCTTTGCTCTTAACTATTTCTTTGTGCCTGACTTTTAAAGTTCACTCAAGCCATATGCCAGGGAACTGTCTATTTTTAGCCCAGGTTGCATCTCCTAGAATATACTGTCTTGCACTAAGAAAACTTGTTTATTGTTGAATGGACTTCCTAACAGAAATGATCCATCATTAATTTTATACATCCCTCTTTTTGTGCCACTGCAGGTAGATGTGATTGTTCTATTATGAAACTAATCTGAATATTTACTATCTAAGGAAGTTTTTATGAATCAAATTTATTGTAACAGCCTGCATCCCTGTAATGAAAAAAAGCAAATACTATTTTCCATTATTCAGTCTAACTCATTAAAAAGCCAGGCCAGAAGTTTAGGAAGTGGTTTTCATTTGCTTACAAATTAGACTATATTGCCAACAGAAATGCAAATCTTGTCAGCTGTCTAGAAGGAAATTTCTCTTTTATATTTGAAATAGGATATTACTCGAATCAAAGAAGAACTCGGGCAAATATTACAAATCAAAGGGATGCTTTCTCAACATCTTTACTGTGAAAATTTGACCTAGTCAATTATTTCTTACGAAAGGAATAAAACAGACCTAATAGTAAAATATTAACATGTACATCATTGAAGCAGATGAATTAACTTACATGGAACATCTCATTAGGATCGTACAGAATTTCTCCCCAAAGTGGCTTTGTAACAGTGTTTTATGTTGCAAGAGGGACCCCTTGTGGCAAAATCGTATTGACACTGCAAAATCATTACTAGATGCAAGAAGAGTTCATTTCTTGATTGTTCTGTATTTTGCTTCTGTTCTTGTTTCCTCATAAATAGATTCCAAACTGAAATCCAAACAGTGAACAAACAGTTCCCTTGTGAGCCATTTAAGTTCTTGGAGCCAACTCTGAGGCTGGAATACCGTGAAGCTGTGGCCATGCTTAGAGAGGCTGGTGTTGAAATGGGTGATGAAGAGGATCTGAGGTATTTTGGAAGTACACAAATGTGTGAAGTGTCTTGTGAAAGTGGTAGTAAATTGTCAGTTTTGTACTGTGCAACTGACAGCCCTCAAGAAGGAACCACAAGCTTTTAGAGAAATAAACAGTACTCATATCTGGATTTCTAAACAAATAAATGAGTGGATGTGAAAATAGTCCTTTCTTTTAATGTAGGCTATACGTACAAACTCTGAAATCCAAAAGAAAATAACTTACAACATTAAGTGAGAGTAACTCAAATGCTTCTTATCATTAGCAGGTTCATTTTTTTAACAATCGCAGTCTTTCATGGGAATTGTCAAATGTCTTTGAATAGGATTAAACAAAAAGATTCTTCAGTCTTAAGGTCTTTCTTTTTAGTAACACCTTCCCATTTGTTTGTTCCACCTCTCAGGAAAATTACTAAGCAATCATGATTGCATTCCCATTGACTGACTGAAAGATGGGCTTAATTAACTAATTATATATGAACTTTTCTAGACATGCTTTATAAATGAAAACATTTATTTTCTTTCCCATAACACATTCAGTTCCATTAGAATAATGTGAGGTTTTTTACAGTTAAACGATCTGTGCATCAAAGAAGTTTTCATTCATGAGAGTTTGATAGAACAAAATAATTTCCTCAGCAACTGCTTATAGTGTTTCTCACTTATTGTGCCTAGGAAGAAATGGCTGCACAAGGTATATGCCTATAGGAAATAGAGCACACAGTTCTTCAGTGACAAGAATACAGTGATGAGGAAGTATTTTACATTAAGAGTAAGAATATCTTTAGGTATTAGTTAGTTTAAGGGATTTCTAGGACCAATACAAAATACAAAAAGAAATAAATATATTTTATACCTGAAATTTGTCTGCACGATCCAAAACATTCAGAAGCAACTACTGAAGGGTGGAGTGCAGCAGATCTGTAGTTTGAAATCTTTTTAGCTTTATCAAGCATATAATCAGTACAAGTTTAAATCACTTAATTTTAATGGCAATTATCTTTTTCAGCACACCTAATGAAAAGCTCCTGGGACGCCTGGTAAAGGAAAAGGTAAAAATTCTTTTAGAATAAATAAATTTGTCATTGAGTCTGAATCCTGATGTCATGGAGGGCTGGTATAAATGCCTACTTCATGTAAAACAACTTTTTACAGACTGATGGAGAATACAGTATCTCAGAACATGCAGAAGTTGTGAAGAGTTTGTGATTGGCATAAGCATTGTTTATTGTCTTCAACTGCATTCCCATTTTGCTGCATATAATCTACTGACAGTTTTGTCTTTATCATTAATAAGCTGTTTCAAACCTTTTTCAATCTTTCATATTTATTTTTTTCATCTGTTATACTGAGTACACCAAACAGGATAGTATGTTCCAAAACCAGTTCTTAACATTGAAAAAACCCAACAAACCAGCTTCTAACTACATCAGTAGGAGATGAGATCTTTGGCAAAAAAATAACCTGTTACTATAGCAGACATTTTACTGCTAAACATTTGTAAGTTTAGACTAGGAGTAGTATTGGAAAACTGAAAAACAATACACCACTTTTAGGGATAACTTATTTTTTTAACATAATACTATCAAATTCGTGGAAAGTTATTGGGAGATCTTTATTTCTAAGAGTCACTGGTTGCGTCTTCCTCTTGTAGTTTGTTCTTTACTTTTCTCTTGTACTAACTGTTTTAAATTACTTTTCTTTCAGTATGACACAGACTTCTATATTCTTGACAAATACCCTCTTGCTGTGAGGCCTTTTTATACAATGCCAGACCCAGCAAACCCTGTAAGTAAAATTCATTGTTGTCGTCATTGGGGTTTTTTTGGAGTTCAAATTATTCCTTGTAGGGATAACTTGACAAAGTAGGTAAATGTAGATTTAAATAGTAGATTTATATGATCCGCTGTTACGATTAAAGTTCTGATAACAAGATTAGGTCAGTGTTACATCACCTGTAAAATAGTTTACAGTTACTCTTCACTGATGAAAACATACCAGAAAAAAAACAAATTAGCTAAAATTGAGAGGGCTTTATGAAGAGATATCCGTGGTCAGAGCACTGCTGCCATCACTGAGGAGGCAAAAACATGGTTCTAGGGCAACATTTTTAAAGAAAATAAACTTTTTTCCACTGTTAGAAATTCCTCAGTTTATTCCTAAATCCAGGGTAAATACCTTTAGAGCATCTGCTGCTGGGATAACCACGTACAAGTTTAATGGTTTTTCAGAGGGTGTGTGGAGGAACTTCAGTTTTTTAAATCAACTCCAGTCTAATGAGAGGAGCCAAAGGGCTGTAATTCCCAGGCAGACTCCAGATACATTGCACTCTCATTGCACAACTTTGGATATCATAACTGAAGTTACATATGAGGTGATTATTTGCCACCCCAAGTATCGAGCAATTGGAGGTAGGAAATAATCTCATCTTTGTTCTTCCAGAAAAACTCTAACTCTTATGATATGTTCATGAGAGGGGAAGAGATCTTGTCTGGAGCTCAGAGAATTCACGATCCTCAGCTGCTGACAGAAAGAGCCCAGCATCATGGCATTGGTAACAAGTCAAACAACATGAAGCTAATTTTAAAATAACATAAATCGTGATTGGATTTGTTTCCTGTAGAGGAAGAATTTGGGGCAAAATCAGTTATATTGCTAAAATCACAGTACTGCGTCATGCTTACTGTCAATCCCATCTAATTCTGTTCACCCATTTTAATCTAGTGTGGTGGTATTAAGAAAGTAGCTAGTTTCCCAGCAACACCTTGATGGAAAGGAATTGTTTCCAAGGACTTCCAAGGGAATGTAATGCAGGAAATACCTTCAACAGAATGAGGGTAGACAAACAAGTCTCATTCAGTTGTGCCTCTCTGTACTTTCACGAGCTTTTTACAGAGTACTCTAGCAGAGTCTTGGTTGGCTGTCCCTTTTAAATCTTGAGCTGAGAGCAAATAAGCAAGAAGTGTCCCTTGGTGAAATTTTTAAAAACAAACCAAAAAAAAAAAAGACTCAGCGGGGACAAGGCCAACTAATAGTAGAAGGGTAAAAGAGTAAATTAGGTGGAGATCATGGGAGTAAAAAGTAGATTAAAATTATGTTTGCAGTGAATGGCAAAGTGAAGTGGTAGGTAGGCAGTAGCAAAAAAAGGAACAGCTCCCACTGTAGCAAGATGGAAAAATGGTTGCTAAATCTTCACTTTCTCACTGCAGTTTATTCAAGAAGTCAAGTTATTAACAAAATTGTAAAACAAAACTGTTATAGTCATAATTTCTAGGTAGTCCTGGGTAATTTATATATTTAATGAGTAAAACCCCTCTGCTAGTTTGTAAGTTAAATTGGTAATTTTCTGTTGTGTTTGCAGTCCTCTAGTCACTTGTATGTTTGGCTGGGGGTTCATTAAGCAGGTGAGAAATATAACCTTTTTCTCTTCTAGATTTGGAGAAAATAAAGGCTTATATTGATTCCTTTCGGTTTGGTGCACCTCCACATGCAGGTGGTGGAATAGGTAAGTATCTGTATTTTGTTTTCTGTTAGCCCAAGCTTAATTTAAACTGCTCAGTCTCAAGCAAGGTTCAAGATAAAATTCAGAATAGCAGCCTCGTTAGGTGTGTGGGGCTGTTCATCCTGGAGAATTTCAGGAAAAGCTAAAACATAAAGATCACCATAAAATAAATAGGCAAAATAGTAACGGCACAGTCTGGCAAGTTCAAAAAGTAGTTGATCACAAGAAAAAATACCAATTTGTTAGCCATGCACATCACTTTCAAATTTGACCAGTGAGAAAAATGTAAGGAAGCAAGAAAATACTGGTTTATATATGGATTTATCATAGCCTATGAATACCAGAAGCCACCAGTCTCTTAGTGCATTTGATGAAGCCATTTTGCAGACAGGAGAAATAAGTGATTGCCTCTGTCATATTCAGTGATGTGACTGAATGTCACTGGTCAGTTTGGCTGGTGCTGATTGGTTCAGGAAACGTATTGAGGCTTTGTGTCTTGGGTGTGAGTATTTTACATATTAAAATGAAAAAAAGATAGGTTTTAGACATCTTAATGATAACACTTTACAGTTATGCACATGGCTTTCATTAGCAGGATGAAATCTGTTCGTGCACATAGAAATAGGACACTTTGTAGGTCCTGATCATGAAACACAGTGATTTCTTGAAGTCAGTCTTTCTGTGTTTGCCTTACTTACTTTTTACCTTACATTCTTGGCACGTTCTCAGAAGAACTTCCTAAGTATGCCTTCAGTAAATGCATTAGAGCTGCGATACACTGTTGAGACAGCTGTTTTGAAATACCTGTAAGATGTAAGCATCCATGATCATGGAGTGCTTGGGAACAGAGGAGGTGCAGCATTTGCAGATGATCCAAAATCACTTAGGCCAGTCAAAGCTGACATTTCTGCTGCAGAGTAAATGTTCCTCATGGCACGTCCCAGAGGTCAGGCCAAGTACCAGCCAAGCAGGAGATGCTGTGAGAATGAACACTGGATTCTGGCTGCTTCAGATGGAAGCGTTAGCATAGGAGGGCAGCATGTGAAAACAAGTATGTGTCTGGGTTTCATCTTGGCATGGCGGGGGTGCATGTACAGCCCTGTGGATTAGGAAGTCCTTCCATGTTCCACAGCACACACATAAGCTCTGAGATTTCAGAAAGAACAAACACGATGACCAGTGAAATATTTATGAGAGCAGCAGATAGTTACACAGGTGTATATTGCTGAATCCACAGGTTTGTACTGTAGAAAGTTTGGGATAAACTTCTCCAACTGTAGCTTTTACTGTGGTTAGTTATGGCTTTTGGTCTCTTCCTCTGAAGCTCTTCAGGCTGGTTTGGACTACTGTTACAGTATTCAACAGTTCTCCCACTTACCCACTTCCCATTTCACTTTTCTACACCATCTTTTTTGAAAGTCCGAAGTGATTCCGAGCAGAACTGAGTCTCCAGTGCCATTGCTTTACTGATACATGTTCCAGGTGAAGCCTGTGCTGTGGCAGGAGGCACTGTGTGGAAAATGCCTCATTTTTGGTTCTAGCTCCTTTCTGTAGTGGGATGTGCTCATGTCTCAGTCTCATCTGGTACCAAGTGCTTCCAGCTTCTTAAAGAGTTTTGAACAAAAGACTGACTGTACTGATGGGTTTGTTTAATTCATTGTAGGACTGGAAAGAGTAACCATGCTGTACCTGGGGCTGCACAACGTTCGTCAGACCTCCATGTTCCCACGGGATCCCAAACGACTGACACCCTAACAGGAGTGGCTTTTGAAGGTTTGAGATGATTTGCCCTGCAAAGATGATAATGATTGCAAGCATATCCCCTGCTGATGATGAACCTGTATTGATTTGAGCATATAATATGCAATAAAAAACTCCACCTCATTTACTAAAGTGCCATAATAATTTTTTTTATGCTTAGCTGTTTATTTACAAAAGAAATTTTTTTAAAAAAAGAAAATACCAGGTCAAGACTCTTTGTATTGGCAAATGTGTACATTTTAATGAAAATGTGATACTTGAGTTAGTCTTCTAGTGTCACATTAAATTGTATTATGTTTCTAAGCATTTTAATAACAGTAAAAACGGTACATTTTTAACTTATGTCAGCAAGATTGAATATTCTGAAGTGCAGAACTGACTCAAAGCTGAAATACCTGGCTGCTTGCAATTTAAAAATCAGGAAGAAGCCAGCCAGCTGTTAGTTGACACGAACGTCAGGTGGAGAAGCAGGTGAGAAGATCATTCTTAACAAAAAGTCTTCATATGAAATTGTGAAAACAGATTGCAATAAATCTCTCAAAGTAAATTAGATACAATGTCTGTCTTTGTGGATTTTGCTTTGTATCATCACAAGATAATCACCAATCAGTAAGGGGGGGTTGGATGGTCTTTTTTCTGAATGATATAATAACTGCTTAAAGTGAATTTATTTTCTGTCTTCCCCCCCCCCTTTTTTTTTGAAAGTTGTACACAAGCCAGAGGCCTGTTCTTTATTTTATGTTACTATTTGAGAATGGATAGAAGGTTACACACACTCGTGGAATACACAGGGGGTTCTCCGTTTTCCTGCCCGACTCAGGCTCTAGGATAGCAAACAAAACAAATCAGCAAGGATTTAATGTGTCTCCTACCAGTGAAAGAGAAGCAAATAACATAAGCCAATCTATTTTGGTTTTTTTTTATTTGTAAAAGCTGTGAACAGTCCAACTGTTGTACATTTAGAGAAACTGGGTGTTTCTGTAAGTCAGAGTGCTTCTCAAATTCTTTCTAGACATCCTTTTTCTCAAATGAATCTCATCCTTGAACCTTCTTAATCTGCAGTGATGCACAAAGCTACTTCTCTTCCTCCTCCTCCCAACCCCAAGCATGTGCCCTGCATTTGGAGAGGAACCAATGTATCTGAAACTTCCTTTTATGGACTGCATCTGATAGTTGTTTTTCACATTTAAAACAGTTCTTTAAGCTTTGGATGCCAAAGAGCAAAGGATTAAATTCCTTACTTGGGTGCTGCAATAGCATTACTCTAATATTCATATATATTTGAAATTCCTGACTTAATTTTTGCTTAACATTTTACATGATAAAGCTTGAGTAGGAGGAATGGTTTAGACAGCCTGTGTTATTGTTGCTACCTTGATTTTTAAATGTCAGAGAAGTCACATATTGGTTATGCTACAAAAAGGTCAGCGAGGCTGCTTATAAATTGTGTAGAATTTCACAAAAGGGCAAATCATCTTCTGCAGCTGCCATTGAACAAGACTTAATTTTAATGTTTTGTGACAAGAGTTCTCCATTAGAAAACAATCATACTGAAGGTCAGTTGGGTAAAGTACTGGAAATGCAAAAGTTAAACTTTGTTTAGCAGTCACTTGATTCAAGGAATAACACACTTTGCAGCTTTGCTTAGGAGTCTCTTGTAATTTATTCCCCATGGGATCTTCCCCAAATTATTCAAAATCTTACAGTGTCCCCAGTTGTACCTTACAAAGCTAAGCAGATCATAAACACAGTTTATCATCACAGACCTATTACTGTTTCAAAACAGTTGTTCATTCAGCTAAGCCAACTGGAATGAATTGAATTTCTTTTGTTCCTATGGAACTGGTAATGTATTCCACATTGGAAGCGCATCTTTCTAATAAGGAGTGAAATTACTGCCTTATATTTCATGCCAACAAAGAAAACATTGAGAACTATGTTTCTTGCCCTAGATTTGGCAGCAAGTTCTGTGCATACATTCCTGTAACAACTGTGCTTACCCCAACTCTGCTAAGAGTTACTCAAGCTCATGTTGTAGTTTGATTTATTCACAGTAGCTGCACAAGAACAAGGATACGATGGAGACTCTTGATTCCTTTCTATGCCAAATCCTTTCATGCCATTTTTCTTAGCTAACTGAAGATAATTATGATCATAAATCAAAATGCAAAATGCATTTGTCCTGAATATAATCTTAACAGGATACTTCTGTGGGAGATGTGCATTGTTAGAACCGAGTTTGAAACCTTGCAAATAGTAATTTCAGAACTTTCTGTTGCTTTGATAGGAGCAAACTCTGGTTTGGTAATTCTGGAAAGGTCAGACCTGTAAAGTGCTTTATTTCCAGTAACTTGCTGGAAGTTTAGGATTTTACACTGAGTCCACTTTGCTGCTGCTTCTCCACTAGTTTTGGTCTTGTTTTTTTCCTTGATGTACAGATGGTAATTGCAATCATGCAATTATTTAAACTCAGGAACTGTAAAGGATATTGGGAAGCAATGGGCAGGGAGTCATCTGCTCAAACCAAACACAAAGCCACAGTTTGCCTCTGAAGTTTAGCTACACCATTTTCCTGTGAAACCCATCTGTGTTCATCACGGAGCTGTCTGAATCTGCCCAGCAGGAAGGACAGCTCAGGCTGTTCTTTTGGAAGCAAAGTGCAGGGCTGGTTCCTCGTGGCTGCATGCACCTGGTGGGGGTTGTTGTTAGCCCCACCAGGCAGCTGAGCACCACACAGCTGCTCGCTCCCTGGCCAGTGGGACAGAGGAAGAGGAAAGGAAGAGTAAAAGCAGGAAAATGTTGAAAACGTTACGCTTCCACCCCGGGCCAGTCAGTTGGAGGTGTATCAGATGCCTTTCCACGTGAAAGCAACCTGGCCTGTGCTCTGCTGCCAGAGGGACAGAGGAGAACACATTGGCAATATCCATGTGGCACACTGCTTGGCTGCCTTGGGCTCCAGTCTGTACTGGTGGCAGGATTTCATTCCAGCCATGGGAGTCCACTGGTAACCTCTATTCCATGCACCTGTGTGACTCCTCCCATACACCCTGCAGCCGGTAGCGAGTCCCCTTGGATCCAGCACCTTCCTGCATGCCAGAGAGAGAGCCTGGAAAACCAGCATGTTTTCTTGACAGCCATCTCTGGAGTACACAATCTGCTCAAACAGATTTTAATTATTTACTATTAAACTATACTATTATTTAATTATTTTCTATGCCTTATTTGGGTATTACTGTTATCTGCATATCCATGGTGGAGTTAATTTTTTTTTGGTAGAAATTATAAAAAAACCCAGACATTATCTAGGGTGAATTATTATTTCTTTTAAAATAAAGAAGCCTCACAACCAATTTGCGCTTGTGCAATTTTTGCTAATGCAGTCTCACAAAATACAGCACTTCACTGCAAGTTGTGAAAAAGTTACCAAGTTAGTTCTATTTTCTTATTTTCTTTGGATTTAAGAGCATGTAAGCCTAGGACAAATTGTGAAGAGTTGAGCAGTCTGTCTTCTACTTTGCCATCTCGTTAACGCTTAGCCATCTTCAAAAAGAAAAACAAAACAACAAAACCCTCACAAAGCTGTGATTATCATAGAATCATAGAATCATTATGGTTGGAAGGGACCTCCAGGGTCATCAAGTCCACCCTTTATCCCATCAGATTCCTAACCATTGGACCATTAGGCCATGGCCTCAAGTGCCTCATCACCCCATTTTTTGAACACCCCCAGGGACGGTGACTCCACCACCTCGCTGGGCAGCCCATTCCAGTGCCCAACCCCCCTCTCAGGAAAGAACTTCTTCCTAATATCCAACCTAAACTTCCCCTGATGGAACTTGAGGCCATTTCCTCTCGTCCTGTCATCAGCAATTTGGGAGAAGAGACCAACACCAGCCTCACTACAACCTCCCTTTAGGTAGTTGTAGAGGGCAAACAGTCTGCATTAATACCAGCTTTCAAAAATGACTAACCCAGGCAGAACCTCTGCTCTGAGAGGTGAGCAAACCATGCAGAGCTGGATCTTACTCTACCAAACAAACCAAGTTAGCACATAGCCCTTACCATTTTGCAGTTAGGGCTCGGTTTGTGGTATGGCAGGTTTACTAACACAAAAATAACAGTGCTGCAGGAGGCTCGTGCTGCTGAGCACTTTGTCAAGGGTTTCAGGGCTTCAGTCAGCCCTTAGCTGCCTTAATTACAGCAAAATTCCCGGCTTAGGCAGAGATTAATGACTTTGCAGGTGGCAGAGCCGGTCTAAGCAATTTTTCATGGCTGTTGAAGTGGTTCCTGCTGGCAGGCAGGCACTGCCATGCCACCAGCTGCCGTGCAGCAATGGCTGTCAGCCCTGGCATCGCCTGGCAAATGTTACCTTGCACCATTCTACCCACAGACACGAGGTTGTAAAGAAGCCAAGTGTTCACACTGAGGCCTGACCCTCACCTGGTTTCATCTACATGAGGTTTCCTTCAGAGGTGCAGCCTGCCCAGTGCTTCTTGCCAGGGAGAAGCTACCCCAGATCCCTCCCACACCCAGTGTTGGGGTTTCTGGGGCTCCATCCTTGCTCAGCAGCCCCTGGGCAGTTGTGACTGGTCACTATAACTGCTCTGCTTCTCCGGGAAACCAGGGACCTGCACACCCTCAGGAAGACACCCACAGCAGACACATACATGCTTACGGGGTGCTTTCCTCCAGGAGATATTTGAACCCTCCAGGAGATATTTAAGCCTTCCACAGCATTTACAAGTTTTTCATAGAATCAGAAGGGTTCGGGTTGGGAGAGACCTTAAAGGTCATCACCCAGTCCCAACCCCCTGCCATGGGCAGGGACACCTCCCACCACACCAGGGTGCTCCAGGCATCATCCAACCTGGCCTTGAACACTGCCAGGGAGGGGCAGCCACAGCTTCTCTGGGCACCCTGGGCCAGTGTCTCACCACCCTCACAGCAAAGAATTTCTTCCCAATATCCCATCCCAATCTCCCCTCTGGCACTTGGAACCCGTTCCCCCTCGTCCCATGGCACCAGTCCCTGCCCAGCGTTCCTGCAGCCCCTCAGGCACTGGAAGGTGCTTTAGGGTCTCTCCAGAGCCTTCTCCAGGCTGAACCCCCCCAGCTCTCTCTGTTCACAGGCCGCAGGAGCCCGGGTGAGGGGGGGGGGGCGGTGCCGCGGCCACTCGGCGCCTCCCGGCTGCAGCGGGGG
>VZRW01009658.1:387302-526433 GCA_013398125.1 Aegotheles bennettii
CCATTTGGTGAGGGTGAGGCCGGCGCCTCCAGCCCCGATCCCGCCCGTTCCGGCCAGCAGAGCTCTCCCGAGCAGCCGGGGGGGGCTCGCTGCGGCCCGTTCCAGCGCAGCTGCGCGACAGCCGGCTCGGAAAGGCCTTGGCAGCCTCCCCGGCACCCCCCGGCGTCTGCTCCCCTCGGCCGCTAGCGAGGGGCCGGGCGGCACCGCTGAACGCTGGGCCGGGCTGCCCGGGGGGGCTGTGGAGGCTCCTCCTCTGGAGCCATCCAAACCCCGCCTGGATGCATCCCTGTGTGCCCTGCTGTGTGCCCCTGCTCTGGCAGGGGGTGGCACTGGGTGGCCTTGCGAGGTCCCTTCCAACCCCTGGCACGCTGTGATCCTGTGATCGCCCGGGGGGACACAGCAAAGCCCCTGGCACTGGGCAGGGTGGTGTTGGACCATAAATAAAACTCCGTGTGGCAAACGGCAGCGGCAGGAGGTGCAGTGTCCATGGGATGGGCTGGAGCAGGGGAGCAGGAGGAGAAAGTGTTGGGAAAGGTGTTTGCAGGGGATTGGGGAAGCCATCGCTCCCCTGCGCACCCCTCCATGCCCATGATCCTTCCCTTCTCCTTTTCCTGAGCTCAGAAGTGCTCGGTTGCTGCCTGGTGTGTGACTGTGAAGCCTCTGCTCTCCTCTCAGGTTCCAGAACAGCGATGGGGAGGTCAAGTACCTGCGTGATGCCGAGGAGCTGATCCGGCCGGAGCGGAACACGCTGACCGTCAGCTTTGTGGACTTGGAGCAGTTCAGCCAGCAGCTCTCCACCACTATCCAGGAGGAATTCTACAGGTGAAGTGTAGGGATGACCTCAGAGCAGTGCTGCCATCTCAGGCCCACAATATCTTAATGAAAAATCAAGAGTTTTTTCTGCTTTCTATCTCCTGAAAACACTCACATTTAATAATTCATTTTTTTTAACTGGATCAAAACTGATTTCTTCATGGATTCCTCTCTGGAAACCATTAGTTAACCAGGCAATTGCATTTGTTCTGGTAAAGAAGTAGATGGTCAGTGTGGGAATACAGAATAAACTCTAGAATTTCTCACTCTGAAAATACTTTGTTAAGCCAGTGGCTTATTTTGAGGATCTACTTTTTAATATAAGGATAAAAGTGCCTTAATAGAAGAATAAAATGAGATTTTAAAAAATCCCTTTTCAGGCAGTAAAGCAAATGGCATTATTTTGCAGTAATCTCATATTTAGCATGTTTAGATCAGCTTTTGTGTGTTCTTACATCGTGTGGCAGTACAAGTCAGGACCTGGGAATGTATGGCACAAACCTTCGGTGTGGTCTAAAGCAAAGAAGGCATTTTGATAGCTTCTATAAATTTTGAACTTATTTTCCCTATTTCAGGGTTTACCCTTACCTCTGCCGAGCAGTAAAGACTTTTGCCAGAGACCATGGAAATGTTCCTTCAAACAAAGACTTTTATATTGCATTCCAAGATCTGCCTACCAGACACAAGTAAGATGGTTATTAATTCCAGAAACTTTTCCATTTTTACTACTGAAAACGTTTTGGTTATCTAGTGTGAAACGTACAGGTGACCGATACAATTATGTTTTGTAAATTAAAATTGGATATTGGGCTGTGGAATATCCTGGTCTTGTGCAGGATACTTTTTGAAACAGTTTTTCATTTGTGAGGCATACTCGGGTACTTGAGTTCCATCATATTCCACAGACAAATGTAACTTCTCTAATTTAAAAAATGATTTAGAGAATGTTGCTTTTGAAGTATCAGTCAAGTAACTTTTGCATTGGTTTGACCTTTAGTATTAATCTAAAAATTGTTGTAAAATCGTAAAATGAGAATATATTCTTATAACTTGGTTTCTTTTGTCTGTTACAGCTATTCTTTAGGCACAGAGCAAATTAAACCGTGTTGCACCTTAGTGCTTGGATGGTACCCTGGGCTGAAAACCTCAAGAATTTAATCCTTAATGAATTTATGTCTTAAACAGAATTCGAGAGCTGACTTCAGCAAAGATTGGCTCCCTGATGCGGATCAGTGGGCAGGTGGTACGGACCCACCCAGTCCATCCCGAGCTTGTGAGTGGAACCTTCCTGTGCCTCGACTGCCAGACAGTGATCAAAGATGTGGAGCAGCAGTTCAAATACACACAGCCAAACATCTGCAGAAACCCAGTCTGTGCCAACAGGAGGAGGTTCCTGCTGGACACGAACAAATCAAGATTTGTTGATTTCCAGAAGGTACGGTGGTGAGGGTGGGGACAACAGAAGCAATGGTGTTCCTGTGGTAGCTGAAAGGTGTTGTTTGTTGAAGAACATTGATTGAATTGAAGAAATCTCATTGAAGAAATTAATTTTGGTTCTGTCAACATCAAGAAAAGACCTGAAGAATAGTTCCTTTCTGTCTGTGGAAGGCTGGAAGGCTTATGTTAAAACATTGGGAATAATCAATAGTACCAAAGCAGTTTTGTTGCATGATATTTATTGTCTAAGTAAGCCACTGAGGAGCCACATATCTGAGTGGGTGTCAGTCTCGTGTTGCAGGTGCATCGTGTGTAGTAATTTTATACAAGTATGAAAAGAGGTGTCTCTCAGTACCTGGAGTGTTTTGCTCTTCCAGATTGATTTACTCTGCTAAATCTTAAGTGCTTCACATCCTGCAATAATATTTCATGTCAGTCAAGTTACCCGGACTCTTCAGGTTGCTTTTCCAAGCCCTCAGAAACGTCATTATGGCCCCTGTGTATCATCTCATGTTTCTCCAAGACTCCTTAGCTCCTGATTAGTGAAGGGATTTTTGGTCATTTTGTCTTACTGTAAGAGGAATTTTGTGATTGACATGGCAGCGATCAAACGCTACTCACTGTATTTATTAGCAGCTTTTGAAGCAGTTTCAAGCTGGGTGACATCTGCCAAGTGCTCAGTGTTGTTCCCTCCATGCCCAGGTCCGCATCCAGGAGACGCAGGCGGAGCTGCCGCGGGGCAGCATCCCTCGCAGTGTGGAGGTGATCCTGCGCGCGGAAGCCGTGGAGTCCGCTCAGGCCGGGGACAAATGCGACTTCACGGGGTCGCTGATCGTCGTGCCTGATGTGTCCCAGCTCTCCACGCCAGGTTGGTTGCTACCACCCATGACCTCGGTGAGCTGTCCTTCCCGCTCGTGGGAGCTGCTGCCCTGACCCCTGCTCTTCACTGCAGGGGTGCGCGCAGAAACCAGTTCCCGGGTGAGTGGGACCGAGGGCTACGAGGCCGAAGGCATCCGAGGACTTCGTGCCCTTGGAGTCAGAGAGCTGTCCTATAAACTGGTCTTCCTGGCTTGTTACGTCGCACCGACCAATCCACGGGTGAGTCTGGGAAGAAAATACACTTTAAAGTGTTGTATTGTAACGTTAAGTATGAAGTATTGATGGTTTCTGCTCCATGAGGGAGCAGGAATGGGTAAAGCTTCAAGCAGGTACGTGAGCCACCTTCCTGTGCATCTGACTGTCTGTATTTTTATTCTGATTGGGTTTATATAGCGAGTTTTCATCCTGTATTGTTCATAGCAGTTTCCACAGATGGGATTATTTGCCAATGTTAATTTATTCTGAAGAGCTAACTGGCCCATTTATTTCCATTCAGCTTTCATCCATTTCTCCAGGGTTTTCTTTTCCTCCAGGAAACCCTATTGCTTCATTTCATCATGGGGAAAGCACCGATCCTTCTTGTTCCCTCTGGTTTATCACATAACATCATGGGATGTTACTACAACATAATAAGTAATATTACTGGGTTTTAGCATGCTATGATGTTTTAACCTAGAATTCTACTAGCAGGTTCACCTGCACAGGGCAGATATAGCAGCTGTTATTTTGTGGGTGTAGAAATTTCCTGCCTCATTCCAGAGAAATGGAAGACCTTGTAAATTCCAGTTAATGAAGAATGCTTACAGGGCAAATTTTAACCAAAGGATTATTAACCCAAATACTGATTTACTCTCTTTTTAATCTCTGGCCAAGCATCTCTCCTGGGTTTTTCTCACTAACTGAAGTTACACTCTTGATTTTACCCCTTAGGAAATTGTCTACTGGTTTCTACAGGTATAAGGTGATGAGCTTCCTTAGCCTAAGGTCAGCTTTTCTGAATAGATTTCTCCCATCCTGCTTACAAGAGCAAGTTTTTGTAACCTCCTGTCTGCAGTACTCACTCAGTAGTGACCATATTATTACTTCTATTAATTCTATTTTTTTTTTTATTCCCTTTGTTTAGTTTGGTGGAAAAGAGCTCCGGGATGAAGAACAGACTGCAGAAAGCATTAAAAACCAAATGTCTGTGAAAGAGTGGGAAAAAGTTTTTGAAATGAGCCAAGATAAGAACCTTTACCACAATCTGTGCACCAGCCTCTTCCCCACTATCCATGGTAAAGAGGAAGATTTCACTGGGAAAATCCTTCTTTCTGTCTGTGTAGTGCCATTTTGGGAAAGCTTGAAAGCCTTATGCCAACTACCACAAACTCTGCTCTCCTGCACTGCTTAGGCTAGAAAAAGAGAATCTATTTCCTAAGTACTTGCTGTGTTTGATCATTAAGACCTGCAAGACTAGTCCAAGTGGGTGGTTTTCCTATTTGGGGATCTACCACTAAAACCTACAGCGGGCAGTTGGATATAAACTCTATTTTACATGGGCTTCCTTTGAAAAGTCTAAGCAGCTGCATTTGGTCCATATTCTGAGCCACTGTAGCATAAAGGAATTCAACTGCTTTCTGAAATTCTTCCCTGAAGCTGTATCAAGCACATAAATGCAGTTTTAATGGGTATTTAGCAAATTGATAAATTCTGAGCAGATGTGCCTAAATGCTCTAAAATTCTACTGGGCTGAAGTTTTTTTTTAAAATAGGAAGAATGTGGTGGTTTCTTTGGATTTCCAATCAAGTGTCTTTCCTGGGGCAGGTAATGATGAAGTGAAACGTGGGGTCCTGCTGATGCTTTTTGGAGGAGTTCCTAAGACCACTTCAGAAGGCACTTCATTGCGTGGGGACATCAATGTCTGTGTCGTTGGTGATCCCAGTACAGCCAAGAGTCAATTTCTAAAGTAAGCATCTCATTAAAACTCATTATTTAAATATTGTCCAGTGTGACTAGAGTTATAAATGTGTACTGTGCCTTTTCTGTGTTAAACAGAGGAAAGGGAAGTAAAATATTAAAGAATATTTTCCCAGAATTGTTTGGATGTGGTGGAAGTATTTGAACAGGGCTGAAGCAAACTCAGCAAGCCCCTGGGGTAATGATACAGAATTAAGGTTTTTTTTGTTCTTTAGGTAGTTATAAAAGTATGAATTTCCAAATACTTTCAAAAGACATTGAGTATTAAAGATACAAAATACATATCAGGGATAGATGTAATAATGATGTTTTCCCCCCTCTATTTTTAGCTTAGTCTAGTTTGGTAGGTCCCAACACTTTGGACAAATAGACGACTATTAGCCCTGAAAATAATTATGAAATAATTATGCTTCATGCTACATCTTGTGTTATAATGCTTTTTTACTGGAAGTTCTGTTTAATATGATTTTTTCATGCTGTTCATTCACCTTTGCATCATCCTCCATGAAGCTGCAGTCCTTGCAGCACACATTGCAACTCAGGAGTGCAGAGGCACCACCAAAGCTGCCTTGGGCTGCTGTGAAACCCTTTGTTCCCGTGTGCTGACATTTACCTGACCTGTAAGGAGCTGTGTTAGCCTGTGCAGTCAGCAGCAAACCTGTGGGAGGGGTCTGGGTTATTTTTTCTGCTGGTGTAACCACAGGTGAATATCAAACCTGTGACAGACTGCAGTTGGATAACGATTAGTTTCCAAAGCTTGCTCAAATGTCATTTAGGCCTGCCTAAATATTAACTGCTTCCTGGAGGAGGGAACAAGCCCTGGCCCTGGAGGTTGGAAGCAGCACTGCATTGCAGCTGTCTTGTTTCTCCAGGTTTTAATCTGACATTGTAAGTTTGTTCCTCGCTGTTGTTTCTCTCCATAGGCACGTGGATGAGTTCAGCCCTCGAGCTGTGTACACCAGTGGAAAAGCCTCCAGTGCTGCTGGGCTGACAGCAGCTGTGGTGAAGGATGAGGAGTCTCATGAGTTTGTCATTGAAGCTGGAGCACTGATGCTGGCGGATAATGTGAGTCCAGGAACTAGAGAGGTTCCTGCATCCCTGGAATGGTTTTGGTTAATGACAGAGAGCCCCAAATTGTCTTAATGATGTTTTTCCCCAATAGTGATTTAATTTGAGTGACTTCATTGTTTTTTGTTCTTCTGCTGCAGGGGGTTTGTTGCATTGATGAGTTCGACAAAATGGATGTGCGGGATCAAGTAGCCATTCATGAAGCAATGGAGCAGCAGACAATATCCATTACTAAAGCAGGAGTAAAGGTAACTTGCTGTATTCCCCTGGCTGTGTAGCCTGTACAATCTCCTGACTGTTTGTCTTTAACATCATCTGCCAGATTTTTGTGTCGGATCTGCAGCTGCCTCACTGTGACAGGACAGAGATCACTTGTTCCCCATCCCCAGAAAATTACTGAAAGGAAGAAGGAGATAGTAGTGGGCAGGAAACAGAAAATGGGGAAATCCTAAGCTTGAAGTAATCCCAAAAGAGGGTATAGATATGTATGTGTTTGCAGAAGTAAACGTGTATTTGCACTGTTAAAAACAGTTTTAAGGGCTTGTTTCAGTATTGCTGGCAAGAGTGTGACAGTTAAAATACTGATTCATCAAACCGTGTCTTGGGGCAGGGACATTGAAACTCCATCTAAACTTTCCATTGAAACTCCATCTAAAAGATATTATACTGACCCATTCAAGTTGCAGTGAGTTGGTTTAGCAAGTGGTCACAGATCACACTTCTTTTATTTTTATTTTTTTTGGTCATTGTCAGGCTACCCTGAGAGCCAGGACCTCCATTTTGGCTGCAGCAAACCCAGTTGGTGGACGCTACGACAGATCCAAGTCACTGAAACAGAATATAAACCTGTCAGCTCCCATCATGTCTCGCTTCGATCTCTTCTTCATTCTTGTGGATGAATGTAATGAGGTAATTTTAAGGAACTGTAGAATAATTTTACATCAGAAAAGACCTCCGGAGGTCTCTAGTCTAACCTCGTGCTCAAAAGACGTCATTGAAAACAGGTTGCCAAGACCATGACCTGGTGAGTTTTGAGTATCTCCAAGGATGGAGATTCTGCAGCCTCTCTCTAGGCCCCTACTGCAATGTTTGACAACTCTAATGTGTTTAAAACATAATAATAACTTTTATATCTATTCATAACTTCTTATGGTTCAGTTTGTGCTGGTTGCCTCTTATCAGCCTGTACTTCTAAGAGCAACCTGGCTCCATCACATCTATACTCCCCAATGAGGCAGTCGCTTTCTTTCCAAGCTGAACAGACCCAGCTCTTTCAGCCTGTCCATCATGTGCTCCTGCCCTCTGACCGACCATCTTGGTGGCCCCCTGCAATTTTAGGTGGAGCTGACCTCATGACAGTGTCTTGTTACTGCATTTCTTCTCTGCCTGCGAAGTTACAAGCTGGCAGTACAAATCTGAATGTGCTCTGCTGAATACGAGGATGCTGCCTTTTCATCCTGTGGTGATTTGACCTGCAAGCTGTACACCATTAGTCATTTTTACAAATCTCTGGTCACTAAGGCTGAGACTGCTACCACCTGTCTGTGTGGCATTTGCCTCGGGAACGTGTGGGATACAGAGATTAATGCTGGCTCAGAGCTGTTCTCGCTGCTCTTTTGCTCAGAGTCATTATCTGATTGAGAAGGGACAGATGAAAGAGAGCAGGTTGAAAGGAAGAAACCAGTTCCCACGCTGCCAAGTGCTGCTTTCTGCCTGTGCTATGGCTAACTTGTAACCCAGGGGAGTTCCAAGAGGTTATAAATCCTAAAACTGTCTTTTATCCCTTCTCTGCTCCATTTCCTTGTATTAAAAACCTCCAGGACGTTCTCCTGGGTATTCTGGGCAGAGAGTCTGGCTTCTGGAAAGACTAGCTCTGCCGTGAGGGAGGGGAATGGGAAGGAAGATTATAGCTGGGGTTTTTTTGCCATTTGGCTGCTGTTGTGGAAGTGACCTGACAGAACAATGATATCCCAGGTTACAGATTACGCCATTGCCCGACGCATAGTGGATCTGCATTCCAGAGTAGAAGAATCTGTTGATCGTGTCTATTCGTTAGATGATATCAGGAGGTACCTGCTGTTTGCAAGACAGTTTAAACCAAAGGTAATTCTGCTTTCCTGTACAGGTTGTTCTGTGTGAGGAGGTCTGGAGGAACAGGCAATCTGTAGCATACTATTTTCTGGCAAATGCAGACACTTAGTGTAGTGTTCTTACAAGAGAAGAGCTGTAAACTCTGTTATAATCTAGAAACACAGCGTGTTTGGGAGCCATGTACTCTTTTTTGAATCCCAGAATCGCAGCCAGCCTAGCTGAGAATGTTACAATCAGTAGTTTAACTGCTCTGGTGGCAGTTCTTAACCTCTCTCTAGAACAATTGAGGGGTCGTCTCATAGCTTTCTCATACCTCAGGGGCATGGGTTGTTCAACACGGCTGCTGCATTTTTGTATTTTCTTGACTTGTTGCTCAGCCAAACTGTTTGTCTTTATTTTAAAAGGGTATTATTCCTTGAGACTTCTTTGCTTTCTCTGTGGTAAAATACAGAACATGGGAAACAGCTCTAAGTACAAATTTTTGTGGTCTATCCAAATAGCAGCTTGGATGGGCTGTGTGTTAGATTTTTCAGAAGCTCTTCTAGTGTAGTTCTAAATAGAAGGAGAGGTCCCTTACAGAGTTTTGAAAACTCCCATTTAATTTCCACATGCTGGGGAGTTTGTTTTCTGGCTGTGTATGTGCAGATGGACTCAGGCTAAGAAGCGTGTACACAAAGCTGCAGTCAGTGTTAGTGTGTGGAGTGTATCACAGAATCCTAGGGGTTGGAAGGGATCTCGAAAGATCATCCAGTCCAACCCCCCTGCCAGAGCAGGGTCACCTAGAGTCCATCACACAGGACCGCATCCAGGCAGGGTTTGAATGTCTCCAGGGAAGGAGACTCCACAACCTCTCTGGGCAGCCTGTTCCAGTGCTCTGTCACTCTCACAGGAAAGAAGTTCTTCCTGATATTCACATGGAACCTCCTATGCTCCAGTTTGCAACCATTGTCCCTTGTCCTATCATTGGTCATCACTGTAAAAAGCTTTGCTCCATCGTCCTGCCCCTCACCCTTTACATATTTGTAACCATGGATGAGGTCACCCTGTGTAATAATGATGTGTAATCATTATTACAGTATCATTTTAACATAATAGGGTTGNCTTGCATGTGTTTGCATGCAGAATGAAAGGTAAATAAACAGAGCAGTCTGGTGGAGACAGACATGAATTATGCTTGGAAGCAAGTCAGTGGAACAGAAAAATAGAAATTATTAAAAATCTGCTGTAAAATAATCAATGTGTCCATGTACTCGTAATATCCCTGTCACTGTAATCATTATTACAATATCATTTTAACATAATAGGGTTGTCATTATGTGTAGTATGGGTGTAGCATAGAATATTTCAGAGAAAAGCAGTATCTAGTACAGAAAAGTCTGGGAACTGCCAATCTAATGCAAGAAGAATAAACTTTAATACTTTTAACATGGCAAACTGTCATACTGTCTTGTGTCACAAAGATATCTAAGGAGTCTGAGGACTTCATAGTGGAGCAGTACAAGCGACTACGGCAGCGTGATGGCTCTGGAGTGACAAAGTCATCCTGGAGGATCACGGTGCGGCAGCTGGAGAGCATGATCCGGCTGTCTGAAGCCATGGCCCGGATGCACTGCTGTGATGAGGTACCAGGGTTTTGGTGAAAGTTCATATAAAAGTTGATGTCAATGTTGTGGGAGTTCTGGCTTTGCTGTTTGGCTGTGGTGTTGTACATGTTCAAATCCTGTGGGTGAGGAGGAGAGCTTGGGTCGTGTTTCCGCTTGTGATGTGGCCATACTTGGTCTGAATTTGTATGCCAGAAATGCTGTTTGCAAGGTATGTCTTGTAAAACCAAGATCAGCTGGTTCAAAGTGAGAACGTGCTTGTTTTTGCATTGCAGATGTATCAGCCCTCTCAGCCTGTTACCTGTCACATAGGAAGAACAGCTATCTGTTATTATCAGCCAGGGCTGTTGGGAGTGTCTGTGCTGATCTTGCCTAGTTTGTAATCTCTCACAGCTCTCTTCCATCTGCAATCTAAAAAGCCAAAGTTCATCAAAGTATGTGAACCTCCCTAAGAGCACCTGTATTTGTGACTGAGCTCCTCCTCACATCAACCAACGTTGAAATGTTTATTGTGTTACAGATATTAGCTGTCCATCTAGTCCCTGCTTTAAAACTCAGCAGGTCTCTTGAAATGCTGATTAGGGGTTGTGTGACACATGCAGTGATAGAAACTGGCTCACAGGTTGTGTAAGAAGGACACCCATTGGGTTATTTTTAATTAAATTCAGCTTATAAAGAAACAGCTTTTAGCGTATGGCTCAGCAAGAGAAGTTTTCTCTAATTTTTGGTTTTCAATTCCAGAGGAGAGTCTCATTAATTACATCTTTTTTTTTTTTCAAAATGTTTCTGTTCAGATCCATTTCTTCCATGTTTCTTGCTCCACTGATCTTTCTTCAAAATGTTCTTGGCTTAAGTAAAAATTGTATTGACTCCACATGATTGCTGAAGCCTGAAAGATTCATTAGGCTGCTTATTCCCTCCATACACTTGTGTGAACATATCTTGAAAGATCATCTAGTCCAACCCCCCTGCCAGAGTACTTGTAGTAGGATGTAATTTTACTTGCAGAGTCTTTACTGCTTAGGATTAATCAGGTGAGGTGGATGGAAAGAACTTTTGTCAGTCAGAGGTGAGTTTCTAGAGCTATTGGGGAAAAAAAGCTTTTGACACCAGAAGAACCACCGTACCTATTTAATACATGTTTTTTCAAATCTTCCCCAGGTTCACCCAAAACATGTGAAGGAAGCTTTCAGGCTTTTAAATAAGTCCATCATTAGAGTTGAGACTCCTGACATCAACTTAGACCAAGATGATGAACAGATGGAGGCTCAAGAGGACCAAGATGGAGTCAATGGTAAATTACTTGTAGAGGATTTTTTCAAAGGTGAAAGTAATTCCAAAAGTGTTCTGCTTGTCTTCAGTTTCTCACCTGGTTCTCATGTAATAAGGTCTAGGAATCTTGACTCCTCCTCTTAAGTCTGTTACTACTTTAGCCTCCTGGTGGGTCATTGCAACACTTTTCAGTGGCTCAGAGTATTAAACAGTTAAAAGATGTTACAGATTTAAACCTGGGCTTGTGTCCAAATAGGTGAGGCAGAAGCTCCAGCTGAGGGCAGTGGTCTTGTGAATGGTATCAATGGCCATTCTGAGGACACGAACAAGGATGCTGCACCCAAAGCTTCTCTTAGACTGGGCTTCTCTGAATATCGACGAATTTCTAATCTCCTGGTGCTGCACCTCAGGAAGGCAGAGGAAGGTAAGAATTTGTTTATTAAAAGGACAGCAGACCCGGAGTTCAGGGAGCAGCTGTTACTACATCTTGTGCTGTTGCACTTGGGATTTTCACTGCTGCTGAGACACCAAACTTTGTAGGTCAGGTGTGAACCTGTACACATGTGACTGTACTGCATCTGATGGTACAAACAGGACTTCTTGGACTTTCTAGCTCTGGTTTCTCAGTCATTTGTCAGAATCTGATAAGTGGAGGAGCATTTCAACAGAACAGATCTAGAAAGGGATTTGTAGCAGATGCTGGTTTAACATAGTTAGAAGAGTCAGCAGCAATGAAGACTGTAGCGAGAGCTTTAGTGTATGCCAGCAACCACCCCCTGAAGTGTTTACATAACCAGTATGTGTGGCTGCATCATCTCTGGGGGGGTGAAATATTTCAGTTGCAATGAGGCTGCTCCTGTAATGAAATGCAGCAGTTGTCTCATAGCATATATCAGTGCTATGAAGTTTTTGGAAGGGTGTGGAGCCAACAATATCTGTTCATTATGCTGAGTACATGTAGAAGGATGACTGCTTCAGCTTTGTGTGGTAGTGATTTCCTTTGCCCTAAGTAAGAGAAAAGTTGTACAAGCTCTTACAACTGCTTTTTCTTGAATCTGAAGGCTGATGTGATGTCCAGACTGCTCATTTAATTTGTAAGCCACTTGGATGTGTAGAACTGAAAGCTTCATTCTCAATCTAAATATCTTCAATTAAATCAGATACATCAGCCTCCTATACAAACATGATAATTTAAGAAACAGAAGAAAGTCTGATGCTTCTTAAATATCTTAAAAATCATGTTCCTCTCTTCAGCATTGCATTTGTTAACATATAAATTCTTTTCTCTTACGCTTTGAATAGTATCTTACTGCTGCTGTGTTTATGCCAATCATTTTCTTTGCAGAAGAGGATGATTCATCATTAAAGAAGAGCGAACTTATTAATTGGTATCTAAAGGAAATTGAATCTGAAATAGAATCTGAAGAAGAACTAATAAATAAAAAGAAGATCATAGAGAGAGTCATTCACCGACTTACACATTATGTATGTATAGAGATGTGTAGATAGTAAAAAAGGCTTTCACTTATAATACAATTCATTTTTAGTAGAATGCATTCCTAATTTGAAAAATATGTTTTGTGCTTCTGTGTAATTGACTGATGCAGTATAAATGCCTTTTTTGTTTAATTACAGAGAAAACACTGAAATAAATTAGAGATGTGTATAATTAAAAGTGTCATGTCTTTATGGAAGTGTGACATTTTTCTGTATTTCTGTAGTATTAGTTATACATTAGGATACAGAAATACAAACAGCACTTTATTCAGTGCACAGTTTTAAGTCATGGGTGCACTAGGGCAGTAGGGAGTAAAAAGTATGAAAATATAAAATACTTTTAAAGGTACAAAACCATTAGATTGAAGCGTTCCCAGAAAGCATACAAGATACTAGAGATTTCCACTGAAAGTAATTGTTAAGATTAGGAACCTGTTAAGGAGGGAGTTCACAATTAAAAAGGGTTGAATAGTTCATCACTAAGAAAAGTGCTGCCAGTATAAAAAGGAGATGCCTTTCAAAAAATACAAACCAACTTCTCTGTTCTTGTTTGAATATTTTTGTCTGTTGCAGGACCACATTCTGATAGAACTGTCCCAGTCAGGACTGAGAGGATCCAGAGAAGAGGAGACTTTTGATGAAGATCCATTCCTGGTCGTCAACCCAAACTATCTGCTGGAAGACTGAGGGCTGAAAACTGGGTTGTAGAGCTGACTTGTTGGAAAACACATTCTTTTTGTGCAAGGGTTGCTGTATAGCTGATATTTTAAATTCCTATGAATGCTTTACTGTGGAATGTGCCAATGTGGGGTTAGTGGTATATGACTGCTCATTTACACTGAACTTACCTGGAAAGATTTTAAAGAAATGACACGCTTGCGTATTAGTTTCATTATTCTGGCTTTCAGTGCCATCATCCAGAGGCAGAAGAGAATACTTCAATAACACTTTTCAGCATCAAGCTATGTAGATGCTTCTCTTCTAAATGAGAGGAATTTTCCATTGTTCTTCTATTGTATTTAGTAGACTTTTTATGCTACAGGTTTTTACTGTTTTTCTTAGTAACATAAATAAAAGATGATTAAATGTCTGGAGATGTCTGGGGGTGGGTTTGTTGTCACTCATATGTGGGATTGCTGTTTTCTGTGCCTATGGTTTGAGGCTGAAAAAATAGTGATCTAAATGTTTAGTGTCTTAGGAAAGATTAAACTTCCTGGCTGTTTTTTAAGAAGTTTTTTTAGCTTCTAGTAATGGGTAATGAGAAACTCTGCTTGCTTCTCTTTCTTTTTAGACAGACTAAAGATGTGTGTGCTCCTGTTGCATATGTAAAATAGGAAATTGAAAATAGCCAAGCCCACAGCAAGGCTTGAAGTCAGGAGGTCAGAAACCCCCATCTTGATGAATGCCTTGACTTGTAAGTGAATTGAAAACTGCCATCATTCGTGAGGGATTTTTAAGACTATATTTGTAAACTTGTTTGTAGATTTTTTCTATAAGAAAATGTTACTTAAATTTCTGTTGTTAGCAATTATTTGCTGTATGCTATGGGATTATTAAATAATCTATTAAGAATTAAACTCCCTGAATATTTGCCTGGTCAACCTGATATCAGCAGCTAAGAAACATTTGTAATAGCATAAAAGATACCAAAGCTATATATTTTAAGTACAAATAGTGTGAAATAACTGTTTCTGAAGCAGGTCCAGAAACGGAGCTGGTTTGTAAGACAGCTGTCTTTTTCCTGTTAGTCTCACAGCTTTGGAGAGAGGCACTAAACATATCATTAAAGGTAACAGTTATATTTAAGGAATGGAAGGAATCATAAATGTTTGTCACCGACACTACCACATCACTGGGTACTAACTAGCTGCAGTAACTTCTCTCCACTAATTTCTTTCATAAACTGCATCTTGGCAAATGCTACATTTCATTAAAAATTGCCACCCACATACAACAACAGTTTCATGTTTGTATGTTGTTCATTTACTTTCAACATAAGGACAGGAGGATGATTAGTACTTCATTATGTGTTTCCTCCTCCTGTCCCCCCAGTCTTTGTTTGATGAGAAATATTCTTCATGAGAGAGAGTATTTTTTCTCCTCTTTCCCCAGTTTTGTCTGCTTCATAGGTTACGAGGGTTTTCTTTTGAGTTATCACTGCTCTACTGAAGAATAAGCAGCAGGTGGTGCTGTAAAGTTCCTATTCAAACTTGTTATTCAAATATCAGGGGAAAAAAAAAGTACATAGTTGTGCAGAGCAGTAAGCTTGTTTCAGCAAGATTTTTCAAGGCTTCCTAAAAAAAAGTCACCTGGGAGTTAAACAGGATCGAAGTACACAAATTACAATCCCTGTAGAAGATACAAGATTGGCTATTTGAGTAGCAGTGAATGTTGAGAGATGTTTTCTACTGTAGCTTAGAGATAATATTGCCTGACAGAGCAATAAGCTGCCCACATGATTCCAAGTCTGACTTAGATAAAAAGCTGGTTATTAGAGGAGATAAACCTGGAGATGTCACTGACTTTTAAATACAGTTTTGTGGAGTTTTGTGTTTAGTTGATTTAAACATGTTCTGTATTTAGGCAGCAGATGTTCTCACCTCTTCCATTTTGCTGTATTTGAATGTAGAAAAGTCGAGTTCCCTTTTCCCTGCAGCAGCTCAGGTAGGTGATGTGTATGTGCCTTGCTGAGGGAGTGTGTGTTTTCAACTCTGAAGGGAGGAGTACTTTGGAAAGCAATAAAATGTTGTTCAAATTGGTTGGTGTTGTCAGGCATTGCTGCTGCTGCCTGAATTCATGCAATGGCCACTTTTCCGAGTGTGTGAGATGCCACATCTCGGATTTCTTTTATGCACCCAAGAATTAGAGCACAATTGTGCCTCTTGCTTTCCTGCACGCCCTGAGACATGGTGGCACCCAGCCCCAGCCATGCAGATAACTCTGCTTTTGTTACTTTTTGCATCCAGAGCTGTGCTGGGATTCCTCGTAAGCCAAAAAAAAAAGGCCAAGAAGAGATGAAAAGCATTGTCTCCTTATTTTATATTCCTTGGAAATTGAGGCATTATCAGCAAATGTCAATTGAGGTTCAAGCATAAAGGGGAACCTGAGTGTCTTGGAAAATGTTTCCACATGACCTTTCTCCAGCTAATTGTTTGACAGTGTATTTTGTATTCATCCATTTGTTCCTTATCTATTGATTGAAAGTCAGCGAGTTCTGGGGACTTTTATCTGTGTAGTAGATAATTTTAGTTAAATATTACTTCTGCTGTAATATAAGTAGTGTGGAATAACTCCCTGAAGCAGGTACAGAAATGGAGCTGTTTTGTAGGACAGTCATCTTTTTTCTGTTAGTCTCTCCCAGCCTTGGGATAGACAGGGAATTTGCTCAGAATTTTATCACCGTTGCTGGACCTCTACCCAGTGAGTTAGTGAACAGATTGCATCTGCAGAACCAAGTCCTGCCCAAGGAAGATCAGGGCCCTGAAGCCCATGATTACTTGTGCCAACAAGCTCTTGTGTCTCCTGAGCTGCCCCAGTACTTCTCCCACCTTCATGAGGGCGGGGTGACGCATTACAAAGTCTTCCTGCCATGGGCGCGCATTCTTCCCAAGGGGGATGCCAGGAACCCGGATGAAGCTCAAGTGCAGTGCTACCAGGAGCTGCTCAAGACCCTGGTGGCTGCGGACCTCAGGCCGGTGGTAGTTCTGCATCACCAGCGTGTCCCTGGCGCTGTGGCCAAGCAGGTCATGGGTGGGAAAGCCAACTCTTTTGCTGACCTGTTTGCGGAATACGCGGAGTTCAGCTTCCGTGCTTTTGGGGACCTGGTGGATGTGTGGCTCACCTTCAGTGACCTGCCAGAGGTCCTCGGGAGCCTGCCCTACGATGACATCAAATACCGAGCCCAGGCCCTTGCTGCTGCTCACGAAAGAGCTTACACCGTCTACCACGAGAAATACTCATCAGCAGGTAAGGAGAATAGGTAGAGGGAATTTTTTATATGATTTTTTCACAAATATTTTATGATGGAATTAAATGGCAACTGCCACGTGCAATCTGGATATGCCATGAGTGATCTCAGGATCACATAGAAATCCTTGAGTAACAGGTTCCTTCAAATCCCTTATCCTGGTACTTGTTTTATACTTTACTGGTGACTTCATTTTACTTGAAATGATAGCCAAAATATTTGGGGATAATATATATGTGTATGTCTGCATAGTTATATTTAATCCTTTAAGCATCAGGGAAGTATTAAATAGATTCAATTAATTTGAACAGCAAAAACTAGTTCATCAAAACTAAACATAATAGTTCACATACTTTTTCTCTAAAGGATATTGTTCATGTGCTCTTAATTTAATGACCAGCAGATGCCCCCAATGAACTGCAGTTTCATGCTGTTCGTATACCAAACCTTGAATGCACTGTATAATAAAAGTGGGACTGACACTTGGGAAGAATCTTTGATTCCTGCTGTCATCTCATTTTTAAAGCCTGATTACTTATTTTAATGTCAGCAGCATTGGAACAAAACTGATCATGGTTTAAAATGACATTTCTCATTTAATCAAAGGGAAATTATTTTATTTAACTGTAAAAAGCTAGGTTAAAAAGTTAACTAAAGCAACAAAATATTTGCTTTTTAGTGTAGGATGAAAATTAATTATCAATTACAAATGACTTTAAAATTCCTCAAATCCAGCCTTGTTCTATTTTTTCTGTGTACGATGATAAAGTTGTAATAATCAAGCTATTTTGTAAATAATAATGTATTTTTGTGTACCTCTTCCTGACCACAGAGGAAATGTACCTCAAACCATGAAGAAATAAGGCACAAGGAGTCACCTGTGTGATGATAATAGTGTGAGGAAGTCTGCAATGTCCTTTGTTTGACTTTCCTCATTGCAGATACTGGGGTTTTAGAGTAACTAAATCTTAACTTTACCTGTGTTACACGGAGCAAGTGAATTTTACCTCTTTTGTGATGGGTACCTGGAATTTCCTAAGCCACTGTCCTCTAGGGTCTGTCTCCTCTGGGCTTGAAGTTTTTCTGTCCCAGGCAGACAACCAGTGGACCTGGCTAAGTCATCATTTTTTTTCCAGATTTTTAATTAATTAATTTATTTTTAATTCTTGCATTTGTCAGGAATACTTTGCAGTACAGTACATGCTGTCTGGTGACAGCCTTTAGACATTGCCCAGCTTCCCTCCTGCATCACCAGCCCCCAAAAATTCCCAGCATCCCAGCAGCATCCAGCACAGAACGGATTTTTAAAGATAACCACAAAGGCATGAAAATTGGAGATATTACTTCCAATTATGCATGAAGTGGAGGGGCACCCACTGGGCAGCTGTATTCAGATCCACCTTCCTCTGCCTGCAACAGTGTCCAGATATTTATGAGCAGTCATAAGATTTATTGGCAAAGACTCATTGAACTCTGCCTTTGAATTTCTACCTTCTTCAACTCTCTGAAATCATAGTGGGTATTCTGAAATTGGCTACCTAGGACACTGTTCTACCTAGGACATCTTCAAAAATTCCCAACTGATTTCCAAATAACAGCAGTGAACTGAAATTTTTGATTTGTCCTTAACACGCTCCCTACAGGCTGCCTCTTCTCTTTTCAAGGTGGAAAGCTGTCCATTGCTTTAGGGATGGGCCATGGCTTGGATAGTGCTTCAGAATTGCTTCCAGTTTCTCTTCAGGTAGACCTTGGTAGAAATTATTTCCAAAATTATATAAACTATATAGATTTGATTTGATTTAACTTGGTATTTATGTATGGGATCAAGTGACATTGCAAGTTAAGATAAAATTTTGGCAAGTTGACTAATTTGGTAAATTTTACTGATTTGATTTGTCTGATTATGTGAAGCTTGCTGATTTTAAAAATTACTTCAGCCTCCTTCCTTGGCTAGTAAGCCCTGATTAATATATATGGAGATATACTTGCTCTCATAATTGGCAATTTTAGCAATATACACACCTAAATTAAAGGTGTCTGCAGACAGTGTACCCACTGTCATTTTCTTTGCAAGTCTGCTCAGTGCACCACCAAAGAAATAGATGCTTTGTTGTGAATAACTGCTTTTTTAAAAATCTGCTTATTCTGTGAAAACACAAACTGACCTGTGCTACAAGTGATCTAGTTGCACAGGGATCACACAACATGAGGAGACCATAATCTCTACAAAGATGAGGAGATCCTTGCTGTGAAGACCAAACTCTCCTCACCTAGAGGATGCTGGTGCAGGGTGCAGGGTACAATTGACTGCAGGTTTTTTTGCTCGTAATCACAATCCTTCAAAGTTTAGTAATAGGGTAAGCAGTGTTGTAGGCATGACATTACAAGGATATAAGCAAGGTGTGGTTTGCAGGGAGAGGAAAGATGTATTGGATGAGCTGACTAAACTAGAAGGAAACCTTGGACTGAAAAATAAACTGAAAGCTTACCAGTTTTTTCTCAGCTTCATCAGCTGGTTTAATAAAAGCACACGATCTATTCCCTTGGACTTGAGGACTCCTAGTGGGATGACGCTTGTAGTTTGGCATGACTAAAGATTTCTGAAGTGGACTTTCCCCAAAGGAGTATTGATAAGGCCTACCTGAACTACAGAGTTGCAAAGGTTTCTGTCTGATTAATCATAGACAGTCTTACTGATAAAAACAATCAACTGTAAATCATTAATATTCAATTAAGAAAATACTTCTAGAATTTAATTTAGCTGTTTAACTTTTACTTTGTTTAGAAGGAGAGGTATAAAATGCCTCTTCCCATACAGTATCCAGTTTGTACTCATTATATTGTCCGGGGCTCCCATACAGCTATATGGCTTCTTACTCCAACAATGTATCTTTATCAAACATTCCACAATTTTATATATATTTTAACGTAGTATCTGCAAAAAGTACATTTTAATCCAGGATGACTCTTTTCCTTTTCTTTTTTCCAGGATTCAGTGGACTTTCTGTCTCTCAGCCTTCAATACTGTTGTGGAAATGAAGCAGATTTCTACAAGAAATTGAGTGAATTCCGGGTAATGATATGCTCAGTGTTAAAATTACAGCCAGACCATAAATAGAAGAGGGATTTCATGTTTCCTGATGCATGTCTGAACAGTTGTGACTTGCTGCAAGAGCTCAGACGACAGCTACACTAGGAAACAGCTGCAGAGTGCTCACTTATTTCTCTGTTTATTTAATTCTGACTTTAAAACAGGTGTTCACATGTGCTGGAAGGGATGATCTTGGTCAGTGCTCATTATCTATGCATTAATGACTGGAATGGCATAATTCTTCTGCCCAGGACTGAAAAACCTCTCTCACATCCTAAGTGTTTGATAAACTGTTAGAGTGTCTGTCTTTTGGTGTGTAGGTATCAGCCTTTTATTCTAGCATGGGTTCTGCAACTACTACCAAACTCAATTACTACCAAACTGGCTTTGATTTGCATTGGGCTTTTTTTTGGATCAGAGAAAAATCGTGGGTGATATTTAATGCTTACTCTGCTGATCTATGAATTGAACTGAAGAACTGTATCACCGGTTCTCGGTCTTTTAGGTATTTCCTATTCAGTGTTAAAAGCAATGAATGCCAAGAGATGGCTTTACCAGCTGGCTGGTGCTTCTTTTCATACAAGACTCTGACTTCTGGTTTTGCAGAATATCTGGAAGGACACTGAGATCTTGATTTTTAGTCTAAAGTTCCTTGATTGTGGTTCCACGGAAGAAGATCCTTTCATACCAGTAGCTGCCATTGTCACAGGTGAGTGATGTATTTCAAGGAGGGGAGACTTTTTAGCAAAGCTCTGCATGGCAAGTTATAGAGGAAATACAAAATTGTCCAGTCCAGACTGCTACTATTAGATGAAATAACTTTATGGTTTCTTTCATAGCCTTCTTGGAAAGTTGAGGGTGGATCCTGAGAATTGAGAGAGGGGAAATAGGGAATCTTCCCCTAAGCTTTTCATCATTTTCATCAGCCTCAAGTTGTGCCACAGGGAAGGTTTAGATTGGGAGGTTTAGATTGGATATTAGGAAAAAATTCTTCACCAAAAGGTTTGTCAGGCACTGGGACAGGCTGCCCAGGGCAGTGGTGGAGTCACCCTCCCGGAGGGATTTAGAAGTTGTGTAGATGTGGTGCTGAGGGACATGGGTTAGTGGTGGCCTTGGCAGTGTTAGGTTTACAGTTAGACTCCATGATCTCAAGTTTTTTCTAACCAAAAATCATTCTAAGATTCTCTGATCATTTTTTAACATGAAATTGTAAATATCTAATAAAAATCCAACATACTTGATCTGAGCAAAAAGCTGTTAGTTATGAAAAGCACCTTATTTCTAACGGTGTGATTGTATGTACCAGTAGTGTCGCATCATCCGAGCCATGACCAAGTCCATCACTTACCATTTGTTTGTTTGCAGCTGTTAATGAAGAGGAGACACGTACGATTGGGTATGATGTTAATGAGTTATTGGACTTCTTGCCATCTCATGTTTTAAGGTACAGTCTTTGTCCCTTAAATCAGACACTATAATAAAATGACATCCTCTAGAAACCTGTGTGCAGGCAGACACGAGACAGTTTTATTGGTACAGTCTGCTGTTGGTTGCTGAAAAGACTGGGAAGGAGTGCCTTGCTGCTGAGCCCAGTCGCTTGCTATTGCAGGCAATCCTCTATCCTCTTATTACAGGCAATAAAAAAAATCAATAAATTAAGACAGTAGGGGCCCTCTAGGGGAGAAGCCATTTGGGCCTACGGAAATGTAGGAGTTGTCATTGTGCAGGGAGATGCTGCGAATTACAGAAGCAGGATTGATTAGTTTCAGCTTATCCCATGGGAACTCATGAAAGCAGTTGTAGTGTGTGAAATTGCTACACGCTGCAAGAATTTTGCTTGCACTTTTGACCTAGCTGTGGTGAATTATGAGACTCCACCTGCAAACAGATGTGTTGGCTACCTAGCACTTGAGCTGCTCTGCAGTTAGCTCTTTGCATTCCACATTTGCCTGCTAGCTGGTGGCAGCAGGTTAGATTGATCAGATGACAAAGGAACTGTACCTTTAGTGGCTTATGTGAGCAGAATGGGAAGCAAATGATTCTTTTATGCTCTGCGGTTGCAAGGTCTGTGGCACTGGCATCAACCTTGGAGACCTTATTGCCCTCTACAACTACCTAAAGGGAGGCTGTAGTGAGGCTGGTGTTGGTCTCTTCTCCCAAATTGCTAATGACAGGATGAGGGGAAATGGCCTCAAGTTCCATCAGGGGAAGTTTAGGTTGGATATTAGGAAGAAGTTCGTTCCTGAGCGGGTGGTTGGGCACTGGAACAGGCTGCCCAGGGAGGTGGTGGAGTCACCGTCCCTGGGGGTGTTCAAAAAACGGGTTGATGAGGCACTTGAGGCCATGGTCTAATGGTCCAATGGTTAGGAATATGATGGGATAAAGGTTGGACTTGATGACCCTGGAGGTCCTTTCCAACCATTATGATTCTATGACTTTAACTTCTTTTTTATTGTATTTCCAGCAAAATGAATGCCCTACAGGAGAATCCAGATGCTGTTCTTGCCCCTCGCTCCTCCTATCAAACAGTCTGGGAAATGTTTGCTCAACAGTCTGAACTGGAGCGGGATTCTTTCCTGCAAGACGTTTTCCCAAGCGGTTTCCTCTGGGGCACATCCACAGGTGCCTTTAACATTGAAGGAGCTTGGGCAGAGGATGGGAAAGGAGCGAGCATCTGGGATCAGTTTGGGCACGCAGGTCATGTCTACATGAACCAAACAGCAGACGTGGCATGTGACAGCTACTATAAAACCAGCTATGACATTTACCTGCTTAGGGGTCTTAATCCCCAGCTGTACAAATTCTCAGTATCCTGGCCCAGAATTTTCCCTGCTGGCACCAATGAGACCATCAACTCCAAGGGTGTTGATTATTACAACCAATTAATTAACTCGTTGCTAGACTCTAACATTGAGCCCATGGTGACTTTGTTCCACTGGGACCTCCCACAAGCTCTCCAGGTTCTTGGTGGCTGGCAGAATGACAGTATCATAGATGCTTTTGTAAACTATGCAGACTTCTGCTTTTCCACTTTTGGGGATCGGGTCAAGTTCTGGATTACTTTCCATGAGCCTTGGGTTATCAGCTATGCTGGCTATGGCACCGGAGAGCATCCTCCAGGAATCACTGACCCAGGAGTAGCATCTTACAAGGTAAGGACACAGGAGTAACCAGCATCCTGCAGCTGCCATTGTTGTGTTGTTTTCCTCTGTGTACTTTAACTATGTTCAAGCCTAATGTGGCCCCTGAGACAACTATTTGCTTGTTGGATTTATAATACTTGCAAAAAATTGGTTAGTTGATGGGTGCTGGATGTTTTTATTCTACTTCTCTGTTCTGAGAGCTGGTGTTGATGGATAGCCAGATTTTTCTGCTTATTTCAAAACCTACTGTGCTCCCTGGCTATGATCATTTGTGTTGTCAAGGTTTCTTCTTCTGGATGGAGACAACGTTCTCGCGTGGCAGTCACCTCAATGCTTAAGAGTTCTCGAGCACAGCAGTGTGACACATCTTCCTCTGCTTCCTGCCCACAGGTGGCTCACACAATTCTCAAGGCTCATGCCAAGGTCTGGCACCTGTATAATGACAAATACCGCTCTCGGCAACTGGGAAAGGTGGGGCTGGTGCTGAACTCGGATTGGGCTGAACCCAAGACTCCAACCAGCTCTGAGGACGTGAGGGCATCTGAGAGGTACCTGCAGTTCATGCTTGGCTGGTTTGCTCACCCTATATTTGTTAACGGGGATTACCCAGATATCCTGAAGTCTCAGATCCAGGAAGTGAACCAGCAGTGCTCCACAGCCATTGCACAGCTGCCTGTGTTCACAGAGGAGGAGAAGTCCTGGGTGAAAGGCACTGCAGACTTTTTTGGTCTTTCCCATTACACTTCCCGCCTGGTCAGTGCTGGGACTAACAGGACCTGCACTCCACACTACGAGAGCATCGGGAACTTCTCCTTGCACGTAGATCCTTCTTGGCCACAGACTGTCTCTTCTTGGATCCGTGTTGTCCCTTGGGGATTAAGAAGGCTGCTGAAGTTTGTGTCCGAGGAATACACAGGGACAAGGATCCCGATCTACGTGGCAGGAAATGGTGTGCCGACAGAAGGTGTGGGAGATCTCACCAACGACACTCTGCGAGTGGGTTATTTCCGCAGGTACATCAACGAGGCTCTGAAAGGTATGGAGAAACTGAAATTCTGTTTTTATTCTGTCCCCTCTGTGATGGCTCACTTTAAAACATCACCACTTGCATAGCGATACGAGGTCAGCTCCAGCCTATCTGGTGTCCACATGTGGAGCTCTCCATTCTGCTGCAATATGGGATTAGGATTTTCACATCTATGGATTAATGTAGCCTGGACCCTGGCATCAGTCCCTCTGTGAGAACAGTGTTTATGTACTTCAGCTCCCCTGAAGGTGGTTTGCTGTGCCCCTGATTTTGCTCATAGATCAGGACTGAACTGTCTTTGCTGACTAAGCAGATCAAACCAACAGCATCCCGTACCATTTCAGGTTAGAATTTTTAGGGAGATCTTTATATTTCCATCCCTTTGAGCAAGAACCACAGTATGTTTGTACCTTTGAAATCTGTGTACTCAAATGTCTCCTGACTAATGTTTCTTTCCTTGTGAATTTTTATCATTAAGCATTTGGCTGTGCTGTGTCCAGGAAATGTTCAAACAAGTAACAGTGTCTTGTGCTGTTTCTGTGGCAGCGGTGAAATTAGATGCAGTCAATGTCCGGTCATACATTGCTCGATCTCTGGTGGATGGCTTTGAAGGCCCAGTGGGGTACAGCCTAAAATTTGGGCTGCATCATGTGAACTTTGAAGATAGCAACAGACCAAGGACTCCCAAGGCATCTGCTTATTTCTATTCCAGTGTTATTGAAAAAAATGGTTTCCCATCCAAAGTCTTGGACAGATTTTCTAAGCCGGTGGTGTTTGACCTACCCATGCCATCAAAGCTGCCGAATTTACCAGCATCAGAAGTTCCTTCCAAGGCAAAGGTTGTCTGGCAGAAGTTTTCATCTCAAACAAAATTTGAAAGGGACATGTACTTTTACGGGACATTCCCAGAGGACTTTACATGGGGTGTGTCTTCTTCTGCCTACCAGGTAGAGGGAGGTTGGGATGCTGATGGCAAAGGACCCAGCATTTGGGACAACTTCACCCATGTCCCAGGGAATATAAAGAATAACGATACTGGAGATATAGCTTGTGATAGCTACAACAAGGTGGAGGAAGATATCTACCTGCTGAGAGCCTTAGGGGTAAAGAACTATCGTTTCTCCCTGTCCTGGTCTCGAATTTTCCCCAGTGGAAGGAACAACTCAATAAACAGCCATGGAGTTGACTACTATAACCACCTCATTGACAGCCTGGTGGCAAACAACATCACTCCCATCGTCACCCTCTACCACTGGGACCTGCCACAAGCTCTCCAGGACATTGGTGGCTGGGAGAGCAGCGCACTGATTGACCTGTTCGACAGCTTTGCAGACTTCTGTTTCCAGACCTTTGGGGACAGGGTGAAGTTCTGGATTACGTTCAATGAACCTCAGGTCATCGCCTGGATTGGCTATGGCACCGGGGCATTTCCACCCAATGTCAAAGACCCTGGCAGTGCTCCCTACAGGGTTGCCCACATCTTACTGAAGGCTCACGCCAGGGTTTACCACACGTACGATGACAAATACAGAGCGAGTCAGGGAGGGGTCATTGCTCTGTGTCCCAACATTGACTGGGTTGAGCCGAAGACACCAAGCGACCCCAGGGACATAGAAGCTGCAGACAGGTACCTGCAGTTTTTGGTGGGGTGGTTTACACACCCCATTTTCAAAAATGGGGACTATCCTGAGGCCATGAAGTGGAAAGTTGGGAACAGGAGCGAGCTCCAGGACCTGCCATCATCTCGCCTGCCGGTTTTCACAGCGGAGGAGCGGGAATACATCAGGGGCACAGCAGATGTGTTCTGCTTCAACACCTACACCTCCAGAATTGTAACCCATGCAACGACCCGGTTGAGGCCCTTCTCTTATGAGTATGACCAGGAGGTTTCAACAACGGTTGACAGCTCCTGGCCTTCCTCAGCTATTCCTGACCATCGGGCTGTGGCCTGGGGGCTGAGGAGGCTGCTGAACTGGATCAAAGAAGAATATGGAAATCCCCCAATATACATAATCGAGAATGGGGTGGGGAGAAAGACCAACTCGGACATTGATGACAATGCCAGGATACTTTACTACAAAACATACATTGATGAAGCTTTGAAAGGTACCGGTGTTTGCTTTTCTTCTGCTGGTGTTGGTGCCTCCTCTCTAGATTTCTGCTTACTTTATTCCTCTGAAGTGCAGTTTCTAAAAGCACTTGATATCCATCTTTAGATATTCTGAACACAATATAAACAGCATTTCTTTTTATTATCTCTTTTGGGTGGCCCTTTGTACTTTGTATCCTCCAACTATGAAGGGTCTCTCAATGATCTCAGCTGATCAGTACCAGCTCTATGAAGCTAGGAGCATGTGTGTGCTTGCATGTGAATTTCTTGTTGTTCGTGTAATGTGTGATTGTACCACTGATGCTCTTCCATTTGTTTCTGCCATGTTTCTTCCATTTGTTTTTGTCTTCCAGCTTACAAGTTGGATGGTGTTAATCTGAGAGGCTACAACGCCTGGTCTTTTATGGATAACTTCGAATGGTTGAATGGTTATGATCCAAGATTTGGGTTGCACCAGGTTGATTTTGACAATCCCAACAGGCCAAGGACCCCAAAGCGCTCTGCTGTGTACTATGCAGAAATCATCCACCGTAATGGCATCCCACTGCCAAAAGAAGATGAATTTTTATATGGAGAGTTTCCAAAGAACTTTTTGTGGAGTGTAGCAACTGCAGCATATCAGGTTAGGAAACTGAGATGGGCTCTTAAAGTGTCTGCAGGCAGTTAATTCATTTTGCATGAGACACCTACAGCTTTTGTAACACTGGGTGTTACCATAGTTGATAGTGTAAAAACTGCTGCAAAAGGGAGGAACTTGGAGCTATTTGAGGGCATGGTTATGCCACAGGAATTGAGACAGCAGCATGGGCTTCACAAAAGCCAGCCAACACGGAGCAGCAGGTGAACCAAAACCATGCCTGTTCTGTGACATCCTACTTTGCTAATACATCTTGCCTTGAGGTCTTGCTAATGTGGTACAGCAAAACCATTGCTATTTCTAGTCTTAAGCTGATAGGTCAGAATATTGTGTGGTGCCACAAAGACCAACAGGCTGAATTCCTTGCTAGCCCAAGACATCAATTTGGGGTTTACTAACAATGCCACCCCCACCCTCTCTTCAATTACAGATTGAAGGAGGATGGAGAGCAGATGGGAAAGGACTTAGCATTTGGGACAAATATTCTCACACTCCCTTGAAAATCGGCAATGATGCCACTGGAGATGTAGCTTGTGACAGCTACCACAAGATTGAGGAGGATGTGGAAATGCTGAAAAGCCTCAGGGTGTCTCACTATCGCTTTTCAATCTCCTGGGCCCGCGTCCTCCCAGATGGGACCACCAGACACATCAATGAAAAGGGACTGAACTACTATGAAAGGCTTATCGATGCTCTTCTGGCAGCCAACATTATGCCTCAGGTAACTAAAAATGGGAATTTTCAGGTAACTAAAAAATAGGAGAACCCAAGTCTGGTGCTTGGAGCACAAGTGTGTGTTTCCATCCACTTGCTTCTTCACAGAGAAATTGTTTTTCATTGTGTTCTGCAAGGAAATATGTTTTTTGCATAAGCAAATGAACTGGAAATATAGTGCAATGTTAGAAATTACTGCCTAAAAAGATCACAGTGAACTAATTGTTGGCTGCTTCCAATTACTTCATGGGCTTGGAAGTGGATTCCACAAGGACCTACTCAGTCTCTTTCCAGAGGCTGAGGTGAGGTTGACCAGCCTCTAGTTCCCAGAGTCGTCCTTCTTGGAGATGGGTGTAACATCACTCGCTTCCCAGGAGCCAGGAAGCCCCACTGCTCAGCATGGTTTGTCACATATGAGGAACAGTGACCTCCCCACTGCATCAATCAGCTCTTTCAGCACTGTTGAGTGAATCTGACCTGTCCCTGTAGACTAGGACATGTAGCCTGAGCAAACCCGTGCCTCCATGGATCACTCTGGACTGGTCCAACAGCCCAAACAGGTGTTCTGTTGGACTGTATTTCCTCTGAGAGGCAGTGCAGGCACAGCCGTTCTTCACCGATGAGTTCTTGCTATCACAAGGTTGTGGTTGTTGGTGAAAGCTTCATCTTCACCTTCAGGCAGTCCCTAGAGTCCCCAAGTCCTAGAGAAACCGAAGCACTAGGAAAAAGGGATTTTATTTGAGCACAGGAGTGATTGCTGCAGACTCAAACACTGTTAGGAGCAGGTAGCTACAGATCAAAGCACAGTTTATTTATGTCCATGAATGAGGCTGGGTTACTGTCCTTATTTCCAGAACTAAGAGTGACTGGTTGAGTCCTTTCTCTTGATGTCTTTCCCCACAGGTAACTCTCTATCACTGGGACCTCCCACAGGCGCTGCAGAAGGTCGGTGGGTGGGAGAATGACACTATAGTTCAGAGGTTCAAGGAATATGCTGAGCTCCTTTTCCAGAGACTGGGAGATAAGGTGAAGTTTTGGATAACCCTCAATGAACCCTACAACACTGCGTACCTTGGCTATGGTGTTGGCACTGCTGCTCCAGGTAGGACTGCTGAGCATAACCTCAGAGCCCTCCCAGCACTGTAGGCACAACTGTTTTGTGCTGCAGCAGAGTGGGTGCCAGGGGCTTGCAAAGGTACAGCAAGAAGATGGTGTGGTGGGGATAAACAGGGTTTGGGCTGCTGTGGTGTGGTGAACAGGTCCTTCTCTCGCTTTGCCTGTCCCCACCAAGACCCATCCTTCTTCCACTCCTCTGTTCTCTCCCTTTCTGCTGCCTCTGGATTATACTTGCTCTCTGGAGCAGACCCCACTTCCAGACCAGCTCCAGAGACTGGGGAGAAGGGTTACGGCTGGAGGGGCAGAAGCAAGGGAAGAGGAGGGATGGGAGCTGGCCTGAGCACACAGCTTTCTGCTCTCCATACTGGTGGCAGCTGCCTGTTGCAGGGGGAGGAAGGGGTGATGTGAGGTCCTGCCCACTGCAGCTGCATCTCCAGCTGTCTCTGCTGAAGCACAATTTTAGCCCAGGGCTGAATGGGAGGGCACCAGGTGTTGTGTGTTTATTCATGGGCAGTTCTGGATGTCCCAGGTGGTGTTAACCTGGGAAGCAGCTGATGAGGAAGCTGGGAAGTGCTGCTCCACTGCTGGTGCCCACACTGTCTCTGCAGGCATCTCCATTCGGCCGGGGCGAGCCCCCTATGTGGTGGCACACAACTTGATAAAAGCCCATGCAGAAGCCTGGCACGTCTACAACGAGACCTACCGGGCAAAGCAGGGAGGATTGATCTCCATCACCATCAACTCCGACTGGGCAGAACCGAGGAACCCACACAACCAGGAGGACATCAGTGCTGCCAGACAATTCATGCAGGTACAGAGACCCCCGGTCGCAGCTCTACCTGCTGCTCCTGGGTTTGTTCGTCGTGCCACCCCCTCCCTGGATGCTGGAGATGCCCAGAACCCAGGTTGACATCTCACTAAAAGGAAAGGATGAGCCAAAGGCACCACTGGAAGGAAATGCACCACCCTCTTCTGGTGGCCAATCAAGTGAGCAACAGAAATGAGAAAAAATAAGGTTCCAGTGACAAAAGCTGATTAAATTCACTGCATGGGCAGCCCTGGGTATCTCCACGTGCCTGCGCATTATAAATTCAGGTGCTGTCTATAAAGCAGCACATGAAGGAGAAATTGTTAAATCCCTTGTTTTGATACATAATTTATCCTTCTCCTTTATTTCCTGGCTTAGTTTTTTCTAGGTTGGTTTGCTCACCCCATTTTCAAGAACGGTGATTATAACGAGGTGATGAAGAGGAGGATTCTGGAGCGCAGCCTGGCTCAGGGCCTGACCCAGTCCCGGTAAGACACTCCTAGGGTATCCTCACAGAACAACTCTGGTGTATGTTCTGCCTGCTCCCTGGCTTTACACTAAATTTACTCATGTGACTTATCCTTGGTGTAGTAAGCTGGCAGCTCAGAGTGATGTTGTAAATGCTTTACCTGATGGCCGTGGTCAATGTGTTTTAGTTTGTCATAAATCTGTGTGCTGAACTCACTGGTCCCTCTGAATCACATTTCTTGTTTTCCATTCCCATTAATTGCACAGATAAGGAAAGCACTTTTTTCCCCTCTTCACTTAGAGAGCAATTCAAGGGGTGACATTAGATCTGGGGCTGTTCCTGGCCATTCCTCTCTGAAAACATTCAAGACCACTTGTTTTGCAATGAGGGGGGTGGTGGCAGGGTCAGTGCATGCTCTGCTCTTGAAGACTCGAGCTGCACTTTTGTATGTGCCTAAACCACCTGCATTTTTAGGCCCTTTTTTTGACACGTGACTTCTTCTCTGGGGGTTGCTGCTGTGAATAAGAGAGCAAAGTCTCGTGTGTTGCTTTGTGTGAGAACGTGCCTGGGCATCTCAGCCTGAGGCCAGGACTTCTCCCGCAGGTTAAGGCTGCAAACTCTCAAGCATCACCAAACTGCCCAGAGCACTGGCTGTGTTTTCAGCAAGGGTTGCCCAGGGACCCAACTCACAGGAGAATTTTCTCCTTCTGGCTAAAAGAGAGCTGAAACCTCACTCCTTGTTCCAGGGTACCCTTGATGTCCCTGCCTCTATTTTTGACTCAGTGTAGACTGTTGTGTTAGCTCCATTGCAGACTGTGTAGGGCTGCAGATCCCAAGGTGGGGTGTTCTTCCGTTTTGTAGGGAACCAAGCACTTTGGGATGAAATGGTAGCGCCCACACCCAGAGCCTGGTTCCCAGTTTCTCCTGGGTTTTCATGTGTTCCTCCAGAAGAATCACAGTACCTCCCCTGGTGCTTGTGGTGCTGGTCCCAGGGATATCAGCATTGCACACATGGAGGGTGTTCAAAGTGTGGATCTCGGGGAGAAAGCTCACAAGTTTTTATTGTTGCCAATGTAGAAGCCTGAGTTTGAGAGACAGTGTTGTGTTAGCCTTTGCCATGACCTACCAAGTACTACTGCTGCTACACAGAGAAGAGCTCCTCTATAGCAGATGCCTGCTCCCCTCTGTGGTCGAGCACATCTTGGCACAGATGGTTTGCTGCACCTTCGGTGTGTGCAAGCAGGAGTGCAGTGGTTTGAGAGGACTCGTGACCTCTCTCGTGAGTGGGGACAGGACCCCCTGGATGTCACTGGCTGCTGGGTGACACCACCTCATGCTTCCCTCTGTTAGAGCTAGTCATGCTCTTGGAGGATGGCGGGCTGAGCCAGGTCACTCACAAATACTGCAGCTCTGGGTCTCTGTAGGGGTGTGGTGAGCACATGACAACCAAAATGATTGTCACTGCTTCCTCCCAATGCATTCCTGACGGGGCAGACACTATTTTTTGTCTTATAAAGCAGGATGATGGCCAAACTTCTTGCCTGAGGACAAGCAGGACTGCTAGCCATCAGGTGTCCTCCTTCTGGTCAGTGAGAGTTCTGTTCCTCTCTTGGAGAACATTGGAGCAGGCACCAGGAATTGCATATTCTAGCAAAAGCTGAGTTTATCCAACAAGACCGGGGCGGGGGGGTAGAAGCAAAAGAAGGGGGAAATCTTGAGATGACACTTACTTCTATTTGAGGGGGTTTTATGTTTTTATCTGTTTTCTATTGCAGACTCCCAGAATTTACTGAAAGTGAGAAGCAAAGAATTAAAGGCACATATGACTACTTCGGTCTCAATCATTATACTACAGTTTTAACATACTACATAAACTACCCAGCTGGTATCCTGTCATACGATTCCGACAGGTAAGAGGTGAATGTAAATTATTGGTAAGTAAAATACACACAACTGAGCAATGCAAACTGACAGCAATTAAATCCATGAGCAGGTTATTTTAAGCTGTTATAACCTATACTAGGGAAAATATCCCCAAACAGTACCTGTGGTGGTGATGTTATGACTAAAGTCCAGCAATGGTCCTTTTTTTTTAAGACTTGATAATAAAAGTGAAGGGTTAAAACAGAACAAAGGACAGTGAGAGGGTTTACTAAAGGAAGGAATCTGCACTTGTGAGTCTTCCAATGGTTTGGGGTCAGCTGTAAACAGTATTTATCATGCTTCCTGCCCTCAGCCTGCAGTTTGCACTGCTAGATCAGCCTGCTCTGTGGCTACTGCTCCATTTGCTGTTAAACAGTTGTTAGTTTCCTCTCCATGTCATTGGACAGATGCAAGGTCAAAGCCTGAGTAGCTGTATCACGTCACCGTTAAGTATACATCAGCCAAGGTTTGTGTTTAGATACCAATTTCTTTCCCCAGCTTCGAAAGGTAAACAGCAGGAGCTTACTGGTTTGTCTGATGAGGGCTAAGGTAATGGTGGGACCACACACGGGGTGAACACAGGCTGTTCTTGGGAACATCTCCCTGTATGAAATGGTTATCGCTTCCCTTGGCTGCTGCATCCTAGCCCCTGTGGGTGAGCCTCATGGAAGGATGCTGGGCTCACTCTTGTGTTCCTGGACCTGGGTCTAAATGGCAATTTTGTATCCTCAAGCTCCACCTTGCACCTTGAGAACTAGAAATGGTGTCAAAATCCAACCCTCACCTCTGGCTCAGTTTTCCACAGAGCTCAACGCTGTCTCAGCCCTGCAGCAATGAGGTGCCAGGCCCTGCTGCAGCACTTGGGACCCATCCCTTGACCACTGTCCTCCTCCCCAGGGGTGTAGCTACAGTGACTGACCGCAGCTGGCTGAACTCCGGGTCCTTGTGGCTGAAGGTGACACCCTTTGGCTTTCGGAAGCTCCTGAGGTGGATAAAGGAAGAGTATGGCAACCCTCCCATCTATGTGACTGAAAATGGGGTCTCGGAGAGGGGAGCTGTGGACCTCAATGACACCTGGAGAATGCACTACTACCGGAGCTACATTAACGAGGCACTGAAAGGTGAGAATAATTAAATGTGATCAGCCAAAGCTCTAGAGCTGCTGTGTTTTGCCACAAGACTGCTGTCTATAAAGCAGCTTGTGAAGAGCTGAAAGGTCACTGCCATCACTCACGTGGGTTTATTCTGTATCCAGAGCCTTTGGGTTTAGCAGGAACTGCCCAGAGATAGCCACGACTTTGCAGGGAAAGGTGACCTAGAGGAAAAGCAAGCCCTGGGTTTAGTAGGGTAACTGCAGCTTCCTCCTACAGCTGCACCTGGCAGGAGCAGTTACCATTACCTGATGAATACCTGTTTTGACTTCTAGGGCTACTGCTGTGTCTAAAAACTGCATCTTTGTAAAAAAACAGAAAACAAACCCCAAACTGGTTTTGGTTACAGCAGAGGTCAAGCAATGTCAGGAAGGGCTTTTTCCCTTTGCTTCTCTGCTGTAGTGGGAGCTGCTGGCCAGGTGTTCAGAATATGCTCATTTACTGCCTTCTAGCAGTGAGACCCCCCACAAGCACTTGTTTAAACATGGGTTGTGTGTTGATGGCTCTTCTGTTATTGGCCAAAAGCTTTGATTTTTGGAGCAGAGGAACCCTGTCTGCAATGGTGGCAGGCTCACCAAGCTACCCTGGCTGCTCATGAGCTGTAACGTGGTGGCTGAACCACCTCAAAGCAACTGAGCTAATGCAACTCTTGAGAGAGGGTGGGAAAAGGGAGATGGTGAAACCCATGAGGCCAAAGTGGCAATAACCTCACCACACTCTGCACCCTGCTGCTGTGCAGCATCCTCTGCCACTACAGGCTAGTGATGACTCCTCCTGTCACCCCACTGCCCAACTGACTTCTTCTCTCTGGTCTTGGTAACAGCTGTCGTGCTTGACGGCGTTGACTTACGAGGCTACATCGCATGGACACTGATGGACAACTTTGAGTGGGCAGTGGGCTTTGAAGAAAGGTTTGGGTTATACCATGTGAATTTCACAGACCCCAACCTGCCACGGAGCCCCAAGGCCTCTGCCAGGTATTACTCACAGATCATAAACTGCAACGGGTTTCCAGACCCGGCCACAGGCCCCCATCCCTGTCTGGAACTGGAGCCTGAAGGTAAGTGATGCAGCAGAAATTGTTTGTGCTCGTGTGTGCACACGCATCCTCTTCTAATCCTTAAAAGCTTTCCATCATAATCTATGGTCTTTACCTACACCACCATTTTCTGCAATATTAGTTTTAAGGGCTCCAGTAGTGCCCTGACATCAGTCTTTGTTATGACTGAAGGAATTATGTCACTTCTGTATGCAAAACCAGAGCAATAACCAGATTTTGTGTTATAGCACCTCCATGAATACCCGTCTCCAAAATGCACCAAAAAAGCTGTTCCATGCTGCTGTTCTGAGTACCAGAACTGCCCCAGACCTTTTCCAAACCACACACGTTCAGTACTCCCTATCATTTTTTCTAAACAATTTTGAATACTTTATACAAACCAGTGCTCTGGGTAAGCCTTTGGAATCATTGATTCCCATGTCATTTATGCTCTCTGAACTAGAGGAGCACATGAGACAGCAGCTATGGTTAATGTGGAGTTTTGGGGATGACCGTGGCTCCAGAGATTACTCCCCTCTCCTCAAGATTTGTGCTATCAGTCTCAGCTGAAGCTTGAAAGCTGTGTAGAAGCAGGAATCAGCAATGCACATGGGTACAGGACAGAGTTCTCCCCAGGCTGTTACTAACAAACACTTTCTTCTTATTTTCCTGTGGACAGTGCCACCAACTGATGCCACACCAGGCCTGGCTGACAGCGTGCGCTTCCTGGGATTAAATTTAACATCACAAAGTGCTGAAACAGCCCTGTATGTGCTCTTTGCCCTTGCTGGAGTTGGAGCATTGGCCTTGATTCTTTTTGCATATATGTATGCAAAATTATCCAAAAAATCCCGTAAACTATCACACATGGAACTTAGTAAAATGTAAGGTTTCCACTTGCTAAAGTGTTCATTTTGTGTTTTATAAAACCAGGAAAAGAAACACAGTGTTTGAACTACTGCAACTTTTTGTCTTGCCTTGGAGACAGCTCCCCAGCATTCTGTTTGCTTACCAACTTGAAAATACAACTGTCTCTTTTCTCCTCAGGCATTAGTGACTTCATTTCTTAAAGACAAAGGTAAATGTGCTTGTTCCTATCAGCATAAGGATTCTGAACTTGAACTTTCATCTGTTCTCACTTCATCACCTCCCTGTGGATCATGCAGGTCTTTTCAAGGGATCTGAGAGCATCCTCAGATGCTCACCTCCTTGTGACACAAGGGCTTCAGAGAAACTTCACACCAGAGTTATGTTTTCTGGAAAATAGTTTATTGAGTGCTTCGGGAATTAAAAACTACAAGGTTTTGCTTGCAGTTGCAGAAGCAAGAAAAAAGTTAAACATAAATTAGTTACCTGATTTGCTACTTATAGTGCTTGTGAAACCCTCATTTTAATCTGTCATTACCTACCTATGATGCCCATTATATTAATATCTGGCCGTTAAATTTATGTAGCAGAATATTTATAGATTAAAAAGTGCCTTTCTATGGCAGTAGGGTAATGATTATGAAAGCTGATGGAGATTTTCAGTCTTTTTAACTCTTTGCTTCTAGGCCTCAGCTACACCCACTTGATTTTTCTGACTTGGGTGGCTTTATTCCATACTCCATTGCAGGAATAAGAATTAAGTAAATCAGTCAGTGTCATGTCCAGAAGCTTTAGTTGACTTAGATCACATAAGAAAAAAAAAGAAAAAGCCAGAGACAGTGACAGGTGCAGTTACTCAAAATTACATTTGTTGTGTAGAATTTCCATTCCAAGTATTGTTTTCATCTTCTCCATCATCTTGAGTCCTCAGTCTATAGATTTTGCCTTCTTTTTTGAAGTCTTCCCCTCGCTTTTCCACCACTCGTTTCCTGACCGCTTGCCTAGGGTATAAAAAACAGCGAGGTTTGACAGTTTCCTGTAGCAATAAGTGCATTTATTGCATTCACTTCTTGTGTAAATCATGCACCCTTCCTTCTCTGATCCCCAATAATAGTTTTCTCCAGCCCTTTGTTTCCTTAGGAAGCAATACCAAGCTGAAAAATTGTCATTTAACAGTCAGATTGACAACCTCATTTCTCCTGGAAAGCACCTGCCATTGGAGCAGTAACATGGCTGCTTCACATGAAGCTCTCCTGTAGCAGCTCTCCTGGTACAAGGGAGATCTCATTCTCCAGGCAACACAAAACCTGAACTGTCAATATCAGACTTCAATTGCTTGGATTTCTTGTACAACCATACCATAGCAAATCTTTACCTTCCAAATAATGGGCTCAGGGGAAGCCCACATGTGTAGTTACAGCTCAATTCCCTATTCATAAATGACTGCAAGGCAGTGCTTTTTCTGCTCTGTAGTTGGAAACTGAAGCAAACGATAAGGAACTTGCATAATCACACATGTAAAAACCAAGTAATCCCCAGTAGCCTGCCATGCAGTTTACCAGCCACCAGGTTATCCCTTCTATCCAGGTGGAAGGGTGGGGGCCAGAAGCTGCAAGGAGAGGGCAGTGGTTGAGAGACAGATGAACTTCAGCTCCCTATACACAACAACTCCTGCAAGCACTTGGAGAAGCAGCTACCTCAAGCAGCTGTGTTACCTGCTTGGCTCAACGCCGCTGGATGTGGAAGGGTGTGAGTGGTCTGGCTGACGGGCTGATCTTGCAGCAGACTGCGTGGGGGGTGGACTCGTAAACAGAAAGTTGCTGATAAATCTCCAAACTGCCAAGAGGGGATACAGTATTGTGCCCAGGAACTTCCACAGATCACCGCCTGAAGCCTGAACCACAGAAGTAGCAGGTCTTCCTGCCTGGTCAGGAACACAAAGCAAACTCGTCAGGTATTAAAGCCATGCTCTTGTAGACAGAGTATTTCATACATAATCTAGAAGCAGCTCAGCAGACACAGGAGAACTCCCTTGTTTACACATTAGACAAATATGTACACTACCAGTTATCTGCTTCAGAAAAAGTCCTTCTCCAAATCAGTAATTTTGGAGACCTGACAAAAAGTAATTTTTTAATCTGTCTTAGGCACAGAAGAGACCAAAATTCAAGCCAAATATCATGGCTGAGCAATAGCTACAGTACTGCATATGAAGAAGCAAACAACCCAAACCCCAATACCTACTGGCAGCAACACTATTGAAGCACTGGGTGCTAACTCTAGCTCCAATAAGTTCTTTCCATAATCTTCTTTGGTAAACTCCCTTCTGGGAAACATCGTCGCCAGTGAAAAATTGCCATAATCGTTACCAACCATCTGGGAAAATATAAAGAAAACACATGTAACTGTTCACGTTCAAACAACTGCAGATATGCCAGTTGAGTACACCTTGCCATATTGACCCACAAGTTCTACATCAATCAACCACCCTCATACAGGGAAATGAAGGATTTTTCCTATCCTACTCTAGTGATATGCTGCAGTAATACAAGGGCAGCTGGTGGCACTGGATAGAGGCTGCTACCAAAACCCCCTTCACATAAACAAAAGGGAAAGCAGTTGATGACAGTTCCACTATGACCAACAACTAGCTGATGCTACACCAAGCTGTAATCAGCAATGTAGCTAAGAAAATGAAACACCAATTTACCTGTTCAGCAAACTGCCTTGCTTCTTCCAGCCGTGCTTCAGATGGGAACTGGTTAGTAAAGGAAGATCCATTTGGGAGGCGGAACTGAATCCTGGCTATTGCACTGCAGGACATGTATCAGGGTCAGTCAGCACACAGTTACAGACAAACACTCCAGGGCTTTAGCTCAGTAGTACTGAAATGTGGAAGAGCGGGACAGCCACCCTACTTAAGGCAGTGCAGATGGGTTTTAAGTTTGGACCTACAGTTGATAACCATCTGCTTATATACCACAATGCATCTCCTCTGGTTTTTATCATAGCCAAGACCCACCACCATTCAAACAAGATACTTACATTAATCATGCAAGATACAAACAAATAAAGGAAATATAAACCATATTTTTTTGTGTAGCCTGTATGACTTTTGTTCTTTTTTCAGGAAGTTGTACTGTGAGGGCACAGACATTTGAGCTGGCTTGGCAAGTAATTCTGTAATAAACTGACTATGGCCCAGCATTACTGTTTGAGCTTCAACTCCAGTGACTATCAGGGATAGTACCAGACTCACAGAGGCTCCATAACTCCATGTAAGGTCTCTACAGGTTCAAATATGTTTTAGGACAGTAATGTTGGGCAAAAAGACAGCTCTGACCCAGAGAGCTGATGAGCCCAATGAAGCCTTGCTGAATCCAAGCCAAATGCACACACAGCCGAACAGCTGGGTTGGCACCATGCTCCCTGCACAGTTCTGACATTATCTATTCATATCTAGGCATTATCACATTCTCACCCTATCTAGTTCTCCACCTAGCCCCATTAGATGTGGTATTTAAATCAAAGATCAGACAGAAGTTCTTATCTAACTGAAATGGCACACAAGGAAAGGTTGTTAGTGTTTCATAATCAGGAATGTCAAGAGGATGACAGTTACCAGTGAATATAATATTCATATAAACAGCTACAAATAATATAAAAGGAAGTAGACTTTTTATGTCACTATTTAAGCAGTTCACCATGACATCAATTAATATACTAGGATGGATATTAAATCCCTTAAAAGTTTATGCAAAGTTTCTTTACCTCTCTCCCCAGAAATACACCCTCCTTTCTCTGCAGGAACTCACCTTCGCTCCTTTTGAGATGCTTCTTTTCTGGCCTCTATTTCAGCCTGTTTAGCCTGAAGAGCTGCAGCTTTTGCAGCTTCTGCTTCTTCCTTTGATTTTGCAAAGCGAGCTGCTCTCTCAGCACGATCCTGTGAAAGGATCAAACAGAAACCTCAATCTTTACCATAAGTTGTAACTTAACATTCATTAAAACAGAGCTACAGCCAGTACTCAGTACCTAGCTAGGAGAAAAGGCAGTAGTAGTGCTGCAAAGAGTTGTTCATTGCTAAACTGCACAATCTCATGTCATTATCAAAGAGGGCACTTTTCAATGAGTCACTTCATGCAAATAGTTGTTAACAGATGATCTTCCCATGCAAGTTTTATACTCCAGTGAAGATGGAGGGAAAAATCTTAGGACAAGTTACATGATTACAGTTCTAAGTGTTCTAGATCAAAACCTAACAGTGAGGGGGGATTTGAATTGTTAAAAATTGTTTATATCCATAGATGTATATGTATATATATATAGTTTATTGATAAATACAAACTTAGAAAATAATCCTCAGCATCTTTTTGAGATCAGTGTTGTTCTGCATGTTCCACAATTAAACATCCCCCTTGGTTCTATTCTAGAATTATGCCCAATAGCAATTATTTTTATCTTTAAATGATAATTCTCCACTGGACTCAAGCAATATGACAGAAAAGTTGGTTTGTTCATCCAGATAGAAAAGTTCATCATGAATATGAATGTAGAAGCTTCATTTTATACACAGGAAATGCTACATAAACCCTAAACATAAATTGTTACAAAGGCCCTTGTGAGAGAGAGAGAGAGGGGCAGCAGGCTAGCCTCCAAAATCAAGAATTTACCATTGCAATCTGTTGCCTTATACGCTCTCTAGCAGCCTTCTCTTCTGCCTTTTCTCTGTTCCTTTCCTCTAACATGCGTTTTGTCAATTCTTCTTCCTGTCGTCTTTTGTACTCCAACATTTCTTTACCAGTTTTTCTTCGTTCAATTTCTTTCTTAATTTCTCTCTAAATAAAAAAAGGATACATACAAATTGGACCACAAATTTGCCTTGGACAAGAATGAAGTACATTTGTTTAAAAAGGAATTAGGCATTTATTCAAATAACAATAGAAAAAAACACTGCAAGAGGTTCTACATTTATGGCCTCAAGTTCCATCAGGGGAAGTTTAGGGTGGATATTAGGAAGAAGTTCTTTACTGAGAGGGTGGTTGGGCACTGGAATGGGCTGCCCAGGGAGGTGGTGGAGTCACCGTCCCTGGGGGTGTTCAAAAAACGGGTTGATGAGGCACTTGAGGCCATGGTCTAATGGTCTGATGGTTAGGAATATGATGGGATAAAGGTTGGACTTGATGACCCTGGAGGTCCTTTCCAACCATAATGATTCTATTTCTTTGTTACCTGTTCCTCTTCTTTCCTCTTCTCTTCTCGTCTTTCTTCAAGCTTTTTTGTTATTCTAAAATTAAGAACAAAGTGAAAAGTCTTAAAATTGTAGTATCTGTTAACAACACTTTAAAATTTTAATGAAACATTTGCAAACACGGAAAAACAGAAGACATGAAAATGAACACGAACTGTAACAGTGCTAATACTTAGTGTAACAGTAATGATTCATCCACATGCGGCAAAAAGATGAGGTGGTGAATCATCACCGAGTTTCCAACTTCTGATGGAGTTCTAATGCATTCCTTCTGTCCTTTTCCACCCAGTAAATGAAGAATCTTACATATTCTTACTGCTGAACCAACTTTTAAGACAAGTGAGAGCAAATACTATTTATGATCTGCGGTAACAGAAACACTAAACCTCAATCTCTTCTAAGCTATTTAAGCCATCTGGTTTCTTCTGCAACTCACCTCCTAAAATGGAAAGCAAATAATATATAGCACTGACTTAGATGCACATGCATCTGTCTCATCTATCCAGAAAGGTGCCTTAGAATAAGGATTGACTTAAAAAAGCTTAGTAATATACAACATATCTTAAGTCTGGGGAAAGGGCAGGCATGACCAAACAACACAAGAAGTCAGAAAGATTTTGTTTGTATGGTAGCTGTCTTGCTTTTTTACAAAGAAAATGGTACACAGAAGTTTGCCTCTTTTCCTCTGAAAGAAGTGCTGTAGATTTATGCAAATACAGCATAATATAACATTAATGCACATTTTAGAAAGGAACTTTGGTATTTATATTAAAATATTGACTGCATTCTCTTCTCAGTGATAAGTAAAAATTGCACCTATTGTCCAACAACTTTGGAAGAAAACTGAAATTGAATGTGAAAAGTTTAAAAATATATTTTAGCATATTTACCAAGTATGCGTTAGTGGTTTTATATAGGATACTACAAATAGTATCAGTTTATGCACAAAATCTTGCATTTAAAAACAATCTATTTAATGAATTAGTCACGTATTGAACCAGATGTTTCTGGCCACCATACTTTAAAATACAGGGACTAGCATTGCTCATCAGGCCTCATTACTGTTCACTGGTCAAAAGAAACAAGAGCCTCAGAACAGGATTCCTCTGGCTTTTTCATCATGCCTGGACTACAAACAGTCAGACAGACAAGAAGAAAAATAAAATGGCACCTCTCTACAAAATCTAGGTTAGCACTTTATCACCTCAGTTTCAAGAGCTTTCACTTCAATGTTTTAACTCCTTCAGAATTTTTGCAGCAAGCATATTGTCTGTATTCAAGTTAAATCAAAGTAAGGAGAACATCTTCACCCTTTTCTTTCAGGGTACGTGATAAATGAGATTAATTTAAAAGCTGGTTTTGTATCAACCCTAGTATTGTCACAGGCATCTAAACAAAAATAAGACCACATAAATGCTTGCCAAACCGTAACAGAATAACACCAAAAATCCTGTAATTAAGCCTGTTTGTTTAAAACACCAAAAGCCAACAAAACCGCCTCCTGAGAAACAAATACAATACATTACAAGGTCTGCAAAACCAGACTCACCTTTCTACTTTGAGCGTAAGATCGTTCGCAGGCTGAGCATCGCTTACTTGCTCATCTGAAGAATTAGTTGCTTCCTGGCTTGCTTGAGCTGAATTTGCTCCATCTTCAAGTGATTTACAAGAAAGTAATGCATAGGAGAAAAATAAAAGGTGTATTTCTTATCATAAAAAACTACTATGCTCACTGTGAGCCATAATTCACAGCAACTAGGATATCTCGAGGAGGTGTGAGGGTCTGCTATTTAGACTCTCGTGCCCCCTGACAATCTGGTTTCAGGTTACTAACCCAAAGAAACTTTTTAAACTGAATCCTATTTCAATAAAGTGTAAACATTTTTTAATTGTATTATAAACCATAGGTTTCTCACTCATTAAAACCAAGCAGAATGACAAGTTTTTCTTCCCTCTAGACGTGCAAAAAGCACTCTGGGATTCCCAAGGTTTTCTTCAACAAATCCACTCAATATATTGCCTTTTATGTACAACAATTTAAGAAAAGGAAAACTGCTTCAAAAGCAAATCAGTTAACATTTATGTAAAAGTATTAAATATTACCAGCAGAAGGAGGTCTTATTGTCTCAGATGTAACAGACCCAGGAGAGTCACAAAACTCCACTGCTCTGGATTGTGTATTTTCTGCAGCACCATCAGACTGAGAGGAGGGACAGGAAGCAGATGACTGGCTGTCATTTTCCAAAGGCTGCCCTTTTACTGTGTGCATCTAAGAAATTAGGGAATAAAACCAAGACTATGAAACTTCTAATATTCTCCACAGGTTCAAAGTTCAAGACTAAACTATTTTTGGAGAATCAGTCCTTTCTAAAATATAAAACTAAAATTATCACATATTGCTGAGTATAATGCAATCATACATTTCCTATTTTTTCATAATTTTAGTCTCGCACTTAAAATGATAAAACTATCTACATTTATAGTATGTTTCATAACATAATTTTATAAATACACTTTACAAAACAATATTACAAAACCAGTATGAACTGAAAGAGTAATTCGTATGTCATTTCAGTTTAGAGTTCGTGACTTATTTCTTCAAGACTGTAGGTGTTACACAGATGATCTAAAACAATCTGTGAAACAGAAAAAAAATAACTTAGCACTTCCACACAGTGCTTTCCAACCTGTTCAATTTGTGCACCAAATTTCAGTTTGCAGATTTTGCTGTTGGAAGTAGCTCGTCCTTCCCCAAGGCACATGCTAAGAGCCAGGGATATCTCCTGCCCCGAGCATGTGAACACACCCAACTCGATCTGAAAGATCCAGTCTGTTAGCAGGTGTTACCTGTTTAACTTTATGGATTCTGGTGACAAGCTCTTCAACAGAAACACTGCCAGCAATTACTTCCAAAGGGATTCCATTGTCTCCTATAAAAAAACTGGATGGAACGCACACTACAGGATCTGCACAGCAACAGTTAAGGGCAACAAATGACAAAAGTTTATGAAGTTACTAAAAGGAAAAGCAGAAGTCCTTCCTAGAGAAGCTTCTAGTTCAGTATTTTATCTCCACCTGGTCACCAATAGTCAGTGCCACGAGAGGAAGGAAAAGGATACTAACAAAAAATGCTGGAACACATTACATACAACTGATCAGTGTTTCTTCTTTTCTTTGAAATGGTTCAAGCCAAAATATTTTTCTCCAACACACACATACCTGACAACCGATTATGCTTTGACTTGAAAGTGTGAGACAACTTACGCAGACAATAATGAATTCTTCACAGCACTAAGAAAATCCAAGAAAATCCAATTCCCTCTCCCAGCATCACACAGAATTCCTGAGCTATATATGCAGCGACCTACTTAAGGTAGGCAGATGTTTACCTAGCTCCATACCCGTGTATCTGATAGAATCCAGTCCACTACTTGTTCTTCCTCCTCTGAACTCCAGCTAATAACTTAAAGCATTGCTTGTTTGTTTTCTAATGCTGATTAGTAACACCAATTAGTTATTTTGCATAAAGCTTTGGATAGTTTTCTATTTGGAGAATTACATAGGTTTAACATTAGAAAACCCCAACTTGTTCACTTTGTCCAAGAACCGACAGCAAGTTGAATACACAGCTGGTATCCTTCAGCTACAATTTACTGCATATTTTTGTGCCACATGAAGTATTTTTAATAAAATTGCTTGTAAATATTTGTCTTAAGAACAGTGTTAACTTGTGAAGAGCAATTATCTGTAATCATAGTGCAGCATCTAAACTGATCTCAAAGGATACAAATTTGAGAAAACTGCAGGCATGCTTCACTGTTTAAAAGAAAAGATTCATTTAGGAGAAGCAATCACTTCACAACTTCAGATTGTCTTTCATCTTAAAAATAACTGCCCTATTACCACACACAAAACTATTTAAATACTTGAAAGAACACTAAAAGCAAGTTTGCTTTGCATCTTCCCATTAACATTTTGCATAAGTGTTGACATGGTGACAATCCCTGGTTATCACAGTTGACTGGGTAAGATTTAGGGAAACAGTGCTAAGCAGCAATTCAGGAAAGAGACATGCAGTTTCTTGAGTGCAAATCAGAATGTGCTGAAGTTGGAAGGGACCTTTCAGGATCATCACATCCAACTTCTGTCCCTGTGTAGGACACCCCAAAAATCACAGTAACATAGTTAAGTCTAATAAAATATCTACAGAGCATTTCAAATTAATACAATTTTGGGAAATATCAATGCACTTTCTGTGCATAGACTGGAACACTTAAACATAACAAAAATAGCTGAGTAATTTACCCAGGAACTTCAATGCTTCTCTATTCTGTGTGTAACAACAGAGAGAAACAAATTCTCCCTGGGGCTTCACAGATTTTTATCTTTCTGAATTCGTGAGAGGTTTTAAATTCATTATGTAACTTGGCAAATCAAGAACTGCCTCTAGAGTGCTGGCATTTTGATTCCAGCTTTTTTACATAACTTTTGTGTCTCTTCCTGTTGCAAAAGGACAGCCTTGAGCATTCTTTTATTAGCACTGAAATATGCAATGAATATTCTGCAGAACACAAGAGTAAATTTTGAAATTTGGAATTTTCTCAGGCTCTAGTGGCTTCAGGAATACTGAATCCACTTATGCTCTGGAACCTTGTACTTAGACTACCTCTGAGGAGTTCAGAAGCCTCTTACTCTCCTCATCATCAATGAAAGATTGCATAAGAGACAGGATTAGAATAGGATCAAACCTTTTGGTGTCGATTTTAATAGCAACAAAACCATCTGAGGCAGCTTCAGTCACCTTCTCATCTTCCCACCTTGCAGCCATCTCAGTAGATTGTTCATCCTCACCTGCAAGATACGGCACACATGTGAAACTAAATCCACCACAAATTACTGTTTCTGGTCTGATTTTAGCTTTGCTTCAACTGGTTGAAATTACATTTGAAAGACATTCACAAGATTACTTTCATGTCAGTTTATATATATATATAAATATATATATATATATTTAATAATCTAGAGACAATTAACTCCAGCTGATTAGGCTTGCTAACATACCAAAAACCTAATATACCAAAGAATCCTTCCAAGCCAACAAGGACATAGCTTTCAGAGTCATTGAATTGCACAGTGAGCCAGTCCAAGGGAGTGGAAGGGACTGGAACCACACAGATGGCACAGGGATAGAGGAACTGGAGATGATGGTGAGTTTGGAGAGTGGCTTGATTGCATCACCTAATTACACAACCACCAAAGGGCATCATTTTTGTGTTAGAGGGAATATGCTTGTGCTTCACTAGTGTGCTGACACTCTCATAATATGCAAGGAGATCCCACAGCACAGAGGGAACCATTGCTTCTCCCTGACATTAAGCATGACCTGCTAACAGGCTAAAACTATCTGCTACTTAATTACATATTGGTACACCAGCTGCTGATAGGTAAAACTACATTTTCCAGCCCTTGTAAATACATAATTTGGCAGACAAGGTTTCACAGTTTGATATTAAAAAAAAACAAAACCAAAACCCCACACCAAGAAACATTTATTTGCAGGATTATTGGTAACTTAGTTGTGTATTCCAGTTTCTGACATGAACAGTAACGGTAGGAGGGGAGGAAAAGGAGTGAAGAGCACAGAGGAACAAGAATAACAATAGAAGAGGAGCTACTTAAGTAAAGGAAACTGAAAAGGTGTTCTGGGGCCACAGATTCAGAAGTGTTATGATGATCAGAGGAAGCGACATCAATCATACTTTTATCATCCAGAGCACCGGTCGAGTGAGGATGTGGGTTAATAAATACTTTCCCATGAATATCAGCCATCTTTCAACAAGTAAATTGGCTGCAAACATTTGTTTATCTTCAATCTGTATCACTTCCTAGCAGCTTGGAATCGCCTGTACTCCTGATGAGGAATTTGAGTCACAAGTATAGAAGTATAGTAGTCCATTATTCAATGACAACAACTAACCATTTGTTTGTTTCATCCCAGTTGCCATTCCATGCAGTATTTTCCACTTGTTAAAGATCAGGAGTTATATGTGCAGTCCCCTGGTGAAGTACTGCTGCCTTAAGGCCATGACTGTGGCCACAATGCCTATCTGAGAGACGTGTATCAACCCCATACTGATTTTGGAAAGGTGTTTTCTAACCATATATATTGATTTTTCACTGGAAGTATTGGAGCAAGTATTGATGAAAATGAAGTATTCATCTCTTACTATTATTCTACATAAGTAAGTATTTAGGACTCTTTATGTAGGAACCTTTCCTCTTCCTTTAAGTGCAGTGCTTGGTCAGTAGATGGTCAGTAGATGCAGCTGTTCCACCAAGAGTGGTTTGGCCTCCTCCCCCGTTTCCAAATGCTCGCAGACAGACAGCTGCTTCACCACACACTTTTTCAAAAGGACATGTGCTCATCCGATTAGACTACTAAAAATATCTCAACACTTGCCTAACACTTAACTTCTTCATACAAACAACTGCTGCAGAAAAGGAATGCTGAAAGACACAAACAGGTCAGAGTGTTCACAGGACAGTCTCAGAGATGTGGCCCATGAATGAAAATGCTGATAACTCACATTTTATAAAGCTCCATGCCATGAAACACAGTTTAATATTGTGATTACCCACAGAATAGCTGCTTATTCTCATAAATCTTTCTGTTTTGGTAACTGCTCTCTCATTTGGGGGTTAAGGTTCACTTATTACAGTTTTGTAGTAGTAATTATATCCTGAAATGAAACTGCCAGGTCACAGGAGAAGCATCAGAAAAGTCAAGAGGCCGAGCTGAACAGGACTTGACGTAATTCATAATTCTGCTGAACACTGAGCTATCACAACCACCTCAGAATTCTAGTTCCCAAGGTTATTTTCAAACCAAAACATCACTTCATTTCACTTAGTACAGGAAAGACCTGTACACAATTCCCGGTCACAAGCATCTTCTAAATTTGGTCAGGTAAATTTATATATCTACACAGGGAGAACGTATCAATCATTTGTGAAGTGATTGAGATAATTGGAAGAGACTCTGCAATGATTTAGTTCCTGTATGAGGAACTTATTCAAAGCCACCACAGGTTGTCAAAGGACTTTAACTCCCCTATTCCACACAGTCATCAGGGAAAAGTGTTTTCCTTTCAGAAGAAGATGGACAAACCCAGCTGATTTCTCAATATCCAGCATTTCATAAATACTCAGTAAGGGTTACTCATCCTGGAAATGAAGTAATCCAGGACATTAAGTTGTTCACCACGTCCTCCTTTGCATCATTTCACATATTCAGCTTGAAAAATGCTTCGATACAGCTTGGCCACAAAGCACTAACAAATCGCTTGTTGATTGCAAATCAGTGCTTTGTAAAAAATAATCTAAAAATAAAGTCATGAACAAAGTAAGGAGTCTTTCTACAAATGTTACTAAGAAAGCCATAAACACTTTAGGCTGAAGTTTTTTCTCTCCCCTTGATTTTTCTCTTTGGAAAAGCACTTTTTATGAGTGGCCCAGTATTTTCATGATCAAAACACGACTGACTTTTGGAAAGAATAATCTCACACCTGAATCAGAACAGAGGTGTCTGAGTGGGTTTCATATCAAACGAACAATTAACTTTAAATTAACAACTCAAATAATGAGGTTTTTTAACCCCGCAGGCTAGAAAATCATCTACAGAACAGCTACCAACAAGATACCAGAGACATTCACCAGACCCCTGTCAGTATCAGGAATACTTTGTCCCTGTGCAGCAGCAGAATCTACTGGCAATTATTTGATGCCACAAAGTAACTCGCCTGGTCCCCAAACACAACTTCCCTGCTTTGTGTGTACAGAAGCCTCACCTTAACATTTAAAATCAGTTTTGCAAGGCAGACACGGTTCATCTCATGTTCCCTAGAGAGTAAGGGGCAACTCCTTCTGCAACTTGTCATTAATTCAGCAGGGTATTTAATACACTTATTAGGTATTGTTGTAGGTTGTTGGGATTATAGCTGAAAACAGAAATGTTACACAAAAAAACTGGTCGAACAACATGCAACTGCAGTCACAAACACCACCCCACTGTTATGAGAAACAGCCACATTATTCCTTGCTCGACTGGAAAATATTTTAGTATCAGAAAGAATAACCCAGTTCTTCATTTCCTAGTGTTTGTTCAAGTGCACGGAGAGGGCGAGAGGGACAGACAGATCAGAACCCAGTAACTTTCATCAAGGCTGATCTGATAGCTGTCCTCCACAGAGGCCACCCTAAAATTACAGTTAATTTAATTTATTTTTCTCCTTTATTAATTTTTTGTTCCCGATACATTATTAGACAAAGTATACAAAATAAAACAGAAACACTGGACTCCTCTGAAAGTTCGTTTTTCTGCTCAGAAAGCTGCTTTCAAGTGCCTGTCTCTAGTGTCCGTGGGCAAGCATGTAGTGCAAAGACTCCAACTACCACCAACAAATGTGCATTTTAAACATGGATCCACCCTAACAACAAGCCCAGTCACTGCTGGCATAAAAATAGACTATTCTTTCAGCACTCAGCATCCTTCAAACACACCTGCTTCCACACATGGCAAGAAAGTATGTCCTTGGGCTTCCCAATTCCCCTTCCCAGCAGGAGTAACAGAGTGACCAGCTCCATTACAGGTCAGCTGCCCTGATCCCACTGCTCCCAGGCTGGACCAGAACTCAGCAGAAGGCTCTGACACTTCCATTTTGGAGATATGGCTGCCCTAAGTAACACTCCCCCTTTGTCAGGACTCACAAGAACAAGCAAAATTAAAAAAAAAATCAAATCCTTACAGCATACTACAAATGTCAAATTTATGATTGCAGGGGTGTAACCAAGTTTTATCTTCACTCTTGTGTATCCACACATTCCTACACCCAACTGGTCAACATTCACATCTAAAAGAAATGGCCACTTTTGCATACAAGTTTAGTTTCATAAAAAATATTGGAAATAAGTTACTAAGTGCACTTCTCAGCCCCGAATATATATGTATCAAGTTCAGATTACTCATAGGTACTGAACTGCTATTATAAAAACCTTCTCTGGTGGGTTGACCCTGGCTGGACACCAAGTGCTCACCAAAGCTGCCCTGTCACTCCCCTCCTCGCCTGGACAGGGGAGAGAAAATGTAACCAACAGCTCGTGGGTTGAGAGAAGGTCAGGGAAAGATCACTCAGCAATTACTGTCATGAGCAAAACAGACCCAACGTGGGAAATTAATTTATTGCCAACCAAAAGTCAGAGCAGTATCATGAGAAATCAAACCAAATCCTAAAACCCCTTCCCCCCCATCCCTCCCTGCTATCCGGACTCGGCTCCACTCCCAATTCTGTCTCCTCCCCCCCCAGCAGTGCAGGGGATGGGGAATGGGTGCTGTGCTCAGTTCATCACACATTGCTTCTTCCTGCTCAGGGGAGGACTCCTCACACTCTTCCCCTGCTCCAGCGCAGGGTCCCTCCCACAGGACACAGTCCTCCACAAACTCCTCCAACACGGCTCCCTCCCACAGGCTACACTTCTTCAGGATCTGTTCCCAGGGAGTTGCTCATGGGATCACAAGTCCTGCCAGCAAACCTGCTCCAGGGTGGGCTCCTTTCCCTACAGGTCCTGCCAGGAGCCTGCTCCATTGAGGGCTTCCCACAGTGTCACAGCCCCCCCTGGGCATCCACATGCTCCAGCGTGGGTCCTCCACGGGCTGCAGGGGGACAGCCTGCCCCACCATGGTCTCCACCATGGGCTGCAGGGGAATCTCTGCTCCTGGAACTGGAGCACCTCCTGCCCTCCTTCTTCACTGATCTGGCTGTCTGCAGAGTTGTTTCTCTCACATAATCTCACTCCTCCTCCAGCTGCAACTGTGCAGTTTTGTTTTTCCCTCCCTTCTCATCACAGAGGTGCTAACAGTATCACTGGTGGGCTCAGCCCTGGTGAGCAGCAGGTCCATCTTCCAGCCAGCTGGCATTGGTTCTACTGGACAGAGGGGAAGCTTCTGACACCTCATAGAAGCCACCCCCCCCCGTAGCCCCACCACTACACAAACCCAATACAGAGCATCTGAAACATTCCAGAAATTTAGTAGTGAACTTTTAACCCTGAGTAAGGAGCTGGGGGAAGGATCAGCCTTTACCCAAGTCACTTTACATTTCCCAGGTGAAGATGTCAAGTGCTGCAAAACGCCTGTGTCAGGAAGCATCTTGTTGTTTACCACCTGCTCATCTCATTATTGACCACGAAGGCAGAGAGCTACCAGGCAGGCACTAAACACACTAAAACATCACTATGACAAAAAATAAATTAGAAATCAAACGGTAAAAGCCTTTCACGTCCTAGCACCCACCTGCCTCATGCTCTGAGGGCTTTCAAATGCTGCCTCAGAGCCTGCACACACTGCCCTGTGCCTTCCCACAGGTCGTGCTGTGAGCTGGGAACTCCATTTCTAGCAGCCTGTTCACTATCCAAGGCTTGGAAGAGCTGTGTCAACAAAGTGATTTGACAACACTTCCCTGTTCACAGCCCCTCGGGGATCCCACGGGGCAGCACTTCCCAAGGAGCTCCAGGCCGTGGAAGCACAAGGAGGCTGTCTGAGCCCTCCTTTGCCGTGCTCACCCCCCCCGGCACGGCAAAGCTACACCCGGGCACCGCCGCTGCCCGGCTCGGGGACGGCCCCGCAGCCCCCGGAGCTGCCCGAGCCCCCTGCGGCCCCGAACGGGGCCGCAGGGGGCTCGGGCAGCTCCGGGGGCTGCGGGGCCGTCCCCGAGCCGGGCAGCGGCGGTGCCCGGGTGTAGCTTTGCCGTGCCGGGGGGGGTGAGCACGGCAAAGGAGGGCTCAGACAGCNGAAAACGGAGCTGCGCTGCTTGGCGGCGGCGATGGCGGCGGGGATGGAGCCGCCGAACCACATCATGGCGGTGCTGGTGCCGCCGGCCCGGCCGCTGCCGCCCGCCCCGCCCCGCGCCTGCGCTCAGCCTCGCACTCTGATTGGCTGCTGCCGGCCCGCCATGCGCGAGGCGTAGGCGGAGTCGCCCCGGCCCGGCGCCATCTTGGTGCCTCTGTCCCTCACTCTGAGGCGGCGGCCCCGAGCTCCGTCCCGCCGCGAAATGGCTGAGGTAACCCTGGCCTCACATCCACCCTGGGAAAGGCAAGGGTGCGGCAGAGGGGAATAGTGATAGAGGAGGCGCCTGTTTGACAGAGATCCCTGCTAAATGCTTTAAAAGTAGAGAGTGGTGCCCCGTTTGTGAGGCCGGGACGCCCTCCCTGCTCCTGGGTGAGCCAGGCTGCGTGAGGGAGCAGTGGCACAGGATCACAGCACAGGCAGGGCCTCCTCGGTGGGTGCTCCACAGGAACAAGGACAGGACAGTTTATTTCAAGTGCTCTCGTAGAGGTTGACCAGAGGGCTACCTGATTGTTGATTGACAGGGCAGCCCTCTTGGTCATCACATGCAGGTGCTAATTGATGATAATGAAACTAAATGCCTAACAAGGGGGTGGACCTTAAAAGGCAGGGCTCGAGGCACTGGGGTACCTTCAGTGCCTGAGCACCGGGGGAAGGAGCAGGATGTGTTCTGTGAGTTGGACGTTGAGGTACTACTCAACCTTTGCTACCAGCAAGAACATCGAGTGCTGGGAAAGGAGGCCGGCTCTGCACACCCAGCGCTCCGGGGCAGCTTGCTGCCAGCTTGGGATTACATTGCCTAGCTTCACCTGGATCCCGGACACATTGCCTTGCCTGGATCCCCAACAGCTCTGACAGTAACATTTTAGAAAAAATAGTGCTCTTGAGTCCTTCTGAAACACAAGTGGGGCTGTGACTGTATGCCGGGCAACTGTTGTTGAGGCAGCCACTGTCAAATACTTGAAGGCCAGAAATACTCAACCTGGAAAGCTTTTCACCATGTACTTTAACCTGGAGCTGAATTGGAAAATTCACTGGATAACAACAACTAAAAAGCTTACAGAGCTGAAGTGAAAAGAGGCAAATCAATGTTAACTGTACTCAAAATAGTTTCACCTCTCCAGATGCGGCACATGGAAAATGTGTTGCAGTGATCCTGCTTGCTGGGTCTTACAGAGGTAACCATCAGAGCACTACAGCTTTTCTGCTGAGATGGTACTGTTTTTGTGTATCTTCTTCATGGTACAAAAAATTTAAGAACAATGCCAAAGCTTAAATGGTATTAAATTAAACTATAATTTTTCTGGAGATGAATTCAAAAAGTCATCTCTGTTATGTAAGTTGGAACAGAAGAAGAGGTTGGGTTGTAATGTGTGTTAGTATCCTGAGCTCTGTAAACAATTTGGATGTGTTGCACTAACTCGTGTTGCATTCCCAACAGCTGTAGTTTGCATTTATTGCACCTCACCTGAAGCCCTAAGTTGGAAGCCAAGTTGCATGGGCAGGGTAAGTGTAGTGTTGAACACCCTATTTTTTAGAAATTATGTTGCAAATACGATTTTCAAAAATGTCTACACCCACTTCAAGCAAGGAAGAAATTTTCCTTAAACATGAAAGTGGAAAGCATTACTAATGACTGGATAGGTAACTTCTGTGAGGGTGTGCAATCTTTTACATCATTGGGAACTATTTACATTACATTCTCAGTTACAATTTTAAAAGTGTAATTCCCTAATTAGCATTACTGAGTTGCTGCTGTTGCAGGTGCCTCCGCTGCTACAATTGATCTGAGAGCCCCTAGAGCAGGTGTCCCTGGAAAACAGCAGAGCTCTTCAATTTGTAGGGCTAGGGAAAGGGAGGGGTACCTAATAAGAAGAAAGTTTTATTGGGAAATAAAATAATTTGATATTTAAGCATTACCCGGAATTTGGTTCCTTGGTGTGCTGCCAAGTCCCTGGCTGACTCTGGCAAATTTTGTGTGTATGTGTAATGAGAATCACAGATCCGATAAGGTTGGAAGGGACTAGAGTGACCATCTGGCCCAGCCTCCCTGCCCACACAGGATCATCCCTCACATGGCACAGGATTGCATCCAGACGACTCGTTTATCTCCAGCGAGGGAGACTTCACAACCTCTCTGGGCAGCCTGTTCCAGTGCGTGTGATAACTCACACAGTAAAGAAGTTCTTCTACATATTCAGGTGGGACTTCCTGTGCATCAGTTTCTGCCTCTATTACATTTGTTACTCTTGTGGAAATGTCAGCTAGATTGTTAAAATGAATACACAAACCCAAATTCAGCCATCAGTATGGAAAACAATGCAAGGCAGTCATTTACATTTCAAGAGATTAATTTCCCCCCCCCTCCAAAACAGCACAGATCTACTTGGGTTAAAAAAGAAAATATTTTTATTAGTGATTTACTTTTTTTTTAATTGCACTGTTGCTTCACACTAATCAATGGTTCATTAAGTCAAAATATAAGTTTAAGCCAAGTAAAAAGGCAGTGAGTAAACGTGGAGAGAAACTCTGATGTATTTCCTAACATGTGTGAATCAATGTGATAGACTATCAAAACATTCTTAATAATGCTGTTTCTTAGAGTAATTTGGAAACCAGTTCATCAGAGGGCAAGGCTGCACTGCATACTGATCTCCCTAATTTAACTCTCAAACTAGTGCAAAAGTTAGGATATCAGAAAGAAGCAGAATGCCAGAGTCTCAAGTTCAAACTGAGGTACTCTGTAACTCAGGTATCATGTGCAGTATTGCTGCTTTTTCTTAAGTTAGCTGTCAAGTAATTCTGGGGACTCAGATGATCACTTGGGGTTGAAGCTAGCCCACACTGCAGCCAGCTTCTAGCTGCCTTCCACAGCTGTTGCACCCGTGTCTGAAAAATGTCACTACTGTCAGTAGGGTGTGTGATCACCCATCCTGAGTCTAAACCATATTCGCAGTTCACAGGGGTGTGGGAGCTGAATTAAGAATAAACCTCACCGTTCAGCATTATCCACAGCAGCACAGTTTATTTTTATAATTTATAGCAGTTTTAAAAGCATACAGCGATGAGCAACATACAGATTTTCCTCTATAGCTCTTTGGTTTACAGCACTAGTCTTATCTGACATTCACGTCTCTCTTCAGAAGCGCAGAAACAGTTTGTTGCAGTCGCATGCATCCCACATCATGACTAGGCTCGTGTGCTTTACCAGCAAGACTGAAGGATGAAAAAAAGCAGGAGACACTAAAGTGTTTGTGCCCTGGACCAAATTTTAATGGTTCCTAATCATCTCTGGAGCAAGATCCACTTTCAACCTGACAGGTTTTGACAAACAGAAGACATCACAAAACATCAAGTAGTTACAAGCGGGATAAAAACCAAATCTTGTTAATAAGGGCTGCCAAATGACTCGTGGCCCAGCTCCAGCCCTACAAGCCTAAAGACACAAGGCAGACACTGAACTAAAAGGCTCACACATGTTGTAACAAGAATGTAATTGCATACATTTTCAAGTCAGCCAAGAGGCAACTTCAGGTACACCGGACCTTGCACCTGATGTTTTCAGATTTGAATGGCGACTTTAGTCTCAGGTTCCAGAATGAGAGAACTTAAAGGGACTTAATTTTCAGAATGTTTGGAAATTAGGCCCTCTTAAGGGTCTGGTCTACATCTGAGAAATAAGGGTTCCAAAATGAAGTTACATTGACATTGTGCACTTTACGTTTATAATTGTTGGCATCAATAACCAAAAATACCCAAACCCAAACCACTTTAAATGTGAGTAAGAGCAGGACATCGAATAGAGGCAGCACATCAACCTTCATGAAGACTGAACAGTAGAAACATTGAAGGAATTGAAATAAGTCGTTTTTCAGATGGAAATATGGAACAATGTCAGGTACAATAATTTTTCATACCCTGTAACACGAGTGGTTTGATCAATTTTCTCCAAAACTTCATATAAACATTCTTTTGTCTCAGGGCTAAATACAGGAAATTACAGCCTGTACCACTTTCTGTAGAAAAATAATGCCATGGAGTTATAATAGATATTCATAGAAGAAGTTAGTTGCAGTTTTAATTACAACTTCCTTTCAGACATCCAAACAAGTTAGTACAAGATTAACTCAGAACAACAAACATGGCAAATGTGAAGTTTTAAGGCACAAATGAGTGTCATAGCATGAGAATGTAACTATTCCACCTTGAGAGGGAAGTGGCTTGCATTACTAGGTAGGAGAAGTGTATAGAACTATTTGAATAGCATGACAAAGGGTCATGCTGTGAAAGGCTTGTTGCATATTGAAGGACCCTATTCGATTCATCGAGCTGAACAATTCTTTTTGTGCTTGACAAAACGGAACTGCCATCTGCCTACCACTGTCCTGTGCCACCTGGGTTTTGAATCACGATGTGTGTTCTACAAAAGGCCAGCAGGGCATTTAGGGATGGTTGCAGTTGGAAACACCTGAGCACTACAGTTTTCAGTACACCACAGTGTTCCTTTCCTTGTAGGTGTTCTGCTCTTTTTATGGCATTTTCTAACTGTATGTGTGTGAGTGAAAGAAAAGGATTTCAGGCCATAATAGGTTAAATTTGCTCAGGGAGGAGTCTCAGGTAAGATGCAGGACACCTACTACCAACATTTCACTTTATACCAGTACAGTTTTACTGCAACATGAGGCTGTAGTTTGGCAGCTCCATGGAGCACAGGTGTGCTGTTATGATCTATTTGAATCCAACCTTGGGTCCATGTGGTGTTGAGTGTTGCCAGAGTATGGACCTTAAACTTCTTTTCTTCATTTTGAATTATTATTTTCACTGTAATACCACAAATAACATTGAATCTGATCACAGCTCAGGGATGCATTTTACACAGCAATATAACTGTATTCAAATTAAAATAAAGAAATAGCAGCCTTTGGTGGAGTAGGTAATAGCTAGATTTGTTCAGCTTTTCTAGCTATTATTCCAGTGCTTTTTCCTCAGCTTTAGAAGTTAAAAGACACATTCCCAACCAAATGAAACATACTATATTACTGCAATATGATTTAAATCCCCACTTAATTCCTTTTGTCACTATTTGCTTTAAAATGGCTTTAATGTTAAATGACAGGAAGCTCAAATACACTAGAGTACTAAAAGATTTGTTGAGAACACTTGAGAGTTCTAGTTTTACGTGCCATAAAGTGCATTTATTTGCTTTCTAGAACATAATCCAAATCTATGGAACAAATCTCATTCCAGGGCTTTTGTACACAGTTCCTAGGCTTGGGCATTTTAAGAAACCAAAAGGGGCAGAAGTGTAAAAGCCAAGTACACATGGTCTTGGTTAGATGAGTTTACACCCTGTTCACTTACTAGAGACAGTATGAAATAGCACATCAGGAATGAACAAGACTGTAAAGCAGAAATATTTGAATTCTGTGCCTATTGCAGACATCAGAGGCCTTTGATGCTTCCAAAGAAGTCCTGTTAATTTTATCAATGCGGCTCCTATCAGCACATCCAGATTAAAAATTTCCCCCATTTAACAGAGGAAAATCTACTCAGAAAGGGTGACCTGCCTGTAGTAATTGTAGGTAAGTATCAGAGTCAGAATTAGAATCCAGTGGACATACTAAATACTCCCAATTTTTTTTCTTAGGGCAATTTGCACTCATGTTTACAACTTACTAGGTAAGAAATATTTCCTGACCCTTGTTCCTTATCAGTGTATCACTCCCCTCCTTTTGTCTGCATTGCTTGTGTTCACCATGCTTGCCTCTCTCATTGTATTTTCTTCTCTGGTCATTATGGGGAAAGTTTATCAAATGAAACAAGTCATGCAGCATCCTTTGGAAATGGTTTGATTTGATGTTAGATTTAGTTCTTGGGTTGCTCAGAACAGATAGAAGCTCTCAGCTATTGACTACTCTTCTACATCTACAGAAAATCTTGTCCTGGAATGTTAGCCACAGGAGGCAGCTGCCTCTCGGGGTTGTGACACCTGTCATTACAGACCTGTAATCTGTTAACTACTTTTACAGGATTAAAACCATAATCTTAAACTAGCACTGAAAATCAGCAAGAGGCAGTGACAGAACCTGTGCATTAGTAATGTTATCTCTGTGCTGTTCAGAGGAGGGGAATATTGTAATCTGTGTAAACTGGGGTTCTTATTGTCTTTGGGTTTTGGTGCAGTAAACTACTGCAGTCCAATCAGAGGTGGAAGAAATACATTCCCTCGTTCAAGTAGTGTATCAGTCAAGCAGCAGCACAAGAACAGGAATGCCAAGTACCATCCTTTTAGTTTTAGAAAAGCAGACAGGGAGATAAGTAGATTTGTCTTTTGGCTAGGGGCTCGAAGCTGAACATCTTCCCCTCTGTTTTAGGGGAGCATCTGAGTGCAAGTTTACCTTTAGTCATGTAAATATCAGTTGCTACAGCATTTTCAGAATCAAAGCTCATACACCTAATTTATTAGGCGACATTATTCCCAGACAGGTCAGTTTTCTTTCAAGTACTTCGATTCATCATATGAAGGATTTAAGAATTGAACATGCACAGGACTGTTCTTGCCACTTCAAGTGTTTATGTTTGGTTGTTCAGGGATAGGATTTTTTGTCTACAAGATGAAAGTTAATGCTGGTTTAGGCACCTAAATTCTTTTTTTTCTCCCTCTGTAAAATGTTTTTAAACATAATGTTTACCTCAAGTTTACACTTACAGAAGTTACAAATAAATCTTTTAAAAAGCAATAGCCTTAAGAAAGGAACAAGTAGTCGCTAGTCTACAAAGCAAAACAGTGCCTGTGCTAAAGATAAAAAACCAGGAGCAGTCCCTTATGGTCTCTTTTTACTTATATAGGGAAACATTTAAAATTATCAAGGGCAGGATAACATAAATAAATGCTTCAAGAACAGCAAAAGTGGTTCTTTGAGAAGTTCTAGTACTTGTGTTATTTTCAAGTTCTTTTCTCACATTTGAAGGGATCCAAACCATTAATAGGTGTTTCATCCAGGTTTCTGAAGACTCCTAGAAGTTTAAACAAGTGCACTGAAAAAGTTTGTATTTGTAAACATTTATTTTCTTGAACTGAAAAAGGCTTGCATCAGCACACATTGTACAGCCTTGCAAATTACACAAATTGAAAAAAGTTTGTTTCATTTATGTGCAATGAGTCTTTAATGTCCAGTGAGCATCTGCAAATGATGAAAACTTAAACCATTAAAAAAGGTTTCCAGCACTTATCAAACACAATTATCTTAGCGTGAAAAGGAAGAGAAAGAGATCCATACTGGTGGGAACACAATTAAAGTGCAAACATTTTGTCACTTGTGAAGATACAGTTTAGTTTCTTCACACTTTTGCTAAAAAGAAGAAATATTAAAATGTGATTCAGTGAACATTCTTTCTTTGTAACCTATTCATATTCCCCTTTAAATAATTATTAAACTTGTTGGATCAGAAGCGAATCCTTCAAGGTACAATCTACTTGTTACTTCTTTTGACATTGCTTGAATGAATCTCAAAAGAAAATGACCATCTAAGGAGTTAGTTACTAAAATTATACAGCTTTTTTTTCTTAAAAAAAAAAAAAAAAGAAAGAAAAACACCAGGGACAAAGAACAGGTTAACTTGAAGATTCGGGGTAGTTTGCTAGAAAATGAGTGTAATTCCTTGAAAATGGTTCTCTTTTCCCCTCCACCAATCCTCAGGTTCCTGCCTTGGAATGGACAGCTGTGTGCTGGCTGTGAAAAGGGATTATAAAATACAAATCTGAATATGGATTTTTATGAACGTCTGCTGTACAATAGAACTTTGGATCTGATACAAGAATTCAAAAATATAAAACAAAACTACTATAAAAGTAGGGGGGGCATTTCAACAGCATTCCTTGTAGACAGATGCCTGTCTCAAAGATGGTTCTTTGCTATTGTCTGGGATTAACTCTGTGGTTTTTTTCTTCATCTCGCTGGATCACTGGGTTATGTATTCTTCAATGGCTAATATCATATGACAAAACATCCCAGGAGTCTCTATGAAGAGAACAGAAACCCCAAAACATCAAGCCAATCAAGGAGAGGAGGGCATGGAAGTAGTAAAGGCTGAGTGTCCACTGATGTAACTACTACTGAGAACTAGCCCTTTCCAGAACATGAAAGTCGTAGTGCTTCTTGCTTGTTCTCAGCCTGAACTTGTTCACTGAGGTACTACTTTGTTTCTTCAATGCATTCTGAGCAGCAGACATTGTAGGGAACGTAGCTAGAACTGTGTAAGTAGAAGCCAAGTCACTGGGTTTGGATGGCTCAGTGTTCACGCTACTGTCTCCGCTGCCGCAGTAACGACGATGGTGCTGCTGCTGTGTTTGTAGACACTGCGAATCCCTTAGCCACCGAATCTTGGCACCAACTTTTAAAAGTTCTCCAAATAGTTTTTCTGCTTCCATACGAGTTATGCCTTCTGGCAGTTCAGTAATTTCTAGAACTTTTCCCACAACTGAAACAAGAAAAACATTGAATCTCAGTTGGTTATTGTACTTAATGATATAATCACAATGGAAAAAATGAGTTATTTCATACTTGCATCTCCAGTTGGCCGATACCAAATATACAGGCATTCCATTTCTGGTGTTCTAGAGAGCCTTTTGCTCTCACATTTAGCACTACTTACCACTATAAGCGTACAAATAAAAGCTGAGAATACAGAGGGCCCTCAAAAGAGAGGGGGAAAAAATAATAAAACTGTCAACACCTAATTTTGCAGCAGGTTTGAGAACTGACTGTACCATCCCACTGGCTTTGCCTGTGAACTCTTCACACACCACCATGCTAAAAAACTAGTCTGTCTGCTCTCAAAAAACCCTCTCCAGTAAATTGTTAGAAAAAACCGATTTCTCTGTTAGCTTTCTGCAAGGAGTTGATAGTAGGTAACATTTGCAACAAAAATTCTTTCCAGTTAAGATATGAAGATAGATGATGTCAGGTTTTATTTAAATAGCATCTTTACCAACTTCAAGGAGCTAATCTGTAAATCTCCTAGTATGTCCCCCAAATCCGTGCGCTTATTTATATTAGAAGAAAAAAATAAAAGGAACACAAGCTAATTTGTGGTTTGCTTGATTTCACATTTCATGCAAAGGAAAGTAGGGGTATGTATATTTAATATAACAATATTTAATGTAACAATATAATAGAACTTAGGTCCAGTACACTGACAAACTTGCTGTTCCTTTTAGTACTGTCCAATCCTGATCTGCTCTGGGCTTTCCTCCAGCATTCAAAACTACACTTTTCCCATTTAATGCTCCTCTTCCCCTCTCTCCAAATGAAGTCTTCCTCTCCATCCTTATGTTTCCAGTGTTTGCCATGTCCATTTCTGTCCAATTACTCTTCATTCTGGCCCTTTTCTCACCTGTGCTTTTCCCATTACATTCCCAACCCATCACCATAATTCATTTTTCTGGAGGACTGTCAATCAGCAAATCCATACCTGGTTCTCCTGCACCAAGATCTGCTGAAGCAGCCTTCTTTGCTGGTTTCTTTCCCCTGTTTCCATGTCTGTTTCCAGGATGACACTGGAAAGATTGACATAAATGATGTACTTGAATGACAATGCACCAGTATCGTAAAATTTCTAGGTTAGCTCAGTGAAAAATGCTGCAGAGGAATGTCTGGAAAATAACCTGCGCTACCATGGTATGGAAAAGATTTTCATGTCCAATTTTAGTCTTGGAGTTTAGCTGTCTTGCAGTCAGGCACATGAAATCCTTGGCTTCAGAAGAAAGGGAGGTAATTATGAAAAAAATAAATCACCTTAAATCTTCTTGGAAGAACAACCCCCCCACCCCTTTCCTGTGTATACACCTGTATGTGTATTTTCTTTTTTTTTTTTTAATTGTTATTCAAATAGGAGAAAATGCTTTTAGCAAGTGTTCCCTCTATGATTTTTTTAATTAATGGCAAATTGCTTCCAAAAATAATCCATAATCTACACTGTGCCTAAGGCTAAATTTCAGGAAAATGTTTCTCACTTTTTTTTTTAATAAAACAAGAACATGGGAAGTATCAACACAGAATAAAACTCTGATTGGACAGCAAGCACCTTCCACTAAATCACTTTTCTAATGCAGTAACATATTCCCCTATTCATGGTGGTTATAGTGGTAGTCTTGAATTGTTTTTTTAGTATTGCCAGGAGATTGTTCTCTGTAATACCTGTTGACTTGTTACTTGTCCACGTAATAAAGATGGTGGATTGTATTGCAGGGGTTGGCCAAGCAATGGGTATCTGGCATCTCCTTAAAGAGAAAGGTAATTAGAAGGGTTTTTCTGTTATATGAAATCTTCCTCCAAGTTCCTCTTATGATGTGTATCTTACACAGAAGAGAAAGCAGAATAACTATGTACACAGTAGTGTATTTGGCTATGCTAACAAAGTCAGATTTGGGACGATTAAATAAATGTTAGTCAGTCAGGTACTGATCACAGGTGAAAAGGTACAAGCTTTCTTGCTTTTAAGGATTGCACTGAAAAATACACTGAAAGTTTTTCTTCATTGCACTCTTACCTAAATCACCTCATTTGAAATGAGCTTAATAAGGCTAAAGCTCCTCTCAGTGTACTAATTTAATGATTTTCATGGTTATATCCCTGATTAGAGCCAGGTACATCTTCACATTCCTATTTTCTCCAAGGATCCACAAAGACAACGGAATAGACGTTTTTAGTAATCACAGGAGGTTAAGACAGTTGAGAGGTATGCTTTACAACAGGCAACCTGGAATATTTACATCAGAATGCAAAGCAATGACAAAAATTATGCAGCAGATAAGATGAAGATAGATAAGAAAAAAGGTTTTCTTTATCAATAAGGAAGACAGCAAAAATTCTCTATGTTTCACTTTAAAGTAAATCTTTCTGTAGAATAGACCCATTAATTTTGAGTTTGGGAACTACACCAGGACATCTTAGCTCACTGACAGGCTTTTTTTATCATTTGGTTTTTAAGCGTTATCAGCCATCACATCTCAGTGAAAACTCCCTATTTTCTGTTTTTCTGTTAACATGGCAGCAGAGGACTGAAATTCTTCAAGGATTTTTTTCTGTCTTTGCGTGGGAACTATCTGAAACACTAACGGAAGTAGAAACAGTATTGGCTAGAGGCTCTAGTCCCATCACTCCAGTTTTTCTACACAGGAATGAAGAATTCTGGCTTAGGCAGTGGTTTGATTCAGTGCATCATCAACTAGTAAGTGCGTTTAGCAGAACATTCACCTCAACATCACATTTCTAGATCCTACCCCCAAAAGATAATATACCTTCCTAATGTATTACAATCAGCCAGTCCCACACATTGTTTATTTTATCTTTGTATCTCTAAAATTGTATCCTTTGTGACAGTGTGTGTCAGGTTCTTGATTTATGGTTAAAACTTGAAGCTAAATTATATCAAACATTTTATAAATGTTTTCAATGCCGAAATGGGGAATTTCACATCTGAGGAAGTTCATGGTTCATAGAAGCTCCCACAGTAACAAGATGATCAAAAGCTTTTGAGAATACAGGAGATTGTATCAGTGCAAAGATAAGGTGAAATTTTGCATGATGCTCAAGTGGTAATTTTGATCATCCTGCTTCAATAGCATTGCTACATAAGTGAGCCACAGTTATCAGAAAATCCTCATATAACTCATATTTTAGAACATTCAAATAGAAAAACACACATTTTAGTTAACTAAAAATATACCTTGTCCAGGGACAAAAGGTCTAGAAAACTGGGACACAATAGAAAGAGGTGTTAATGTGGGACGGATGTTCTTCATGTTTGATAGCTGCGCTGGTGCTGGTGATTGGGCCGGTGAGGTGACAGGACTACCTAGTTGAGGACTATGCTGCAACTGGAATAAACAAGTTAGTGTTTTAAAAAGTACCTAGTTGAACAAGGTAAGCAACACCTACAGCATTCAAAGACTGAAGTACAGTTAAAATAGCTATGTTAAGTATTATCAGAGCAGATTTTTATTCCCCAAAAAGAACTATTGAAAAAACATGCAAAGATGCAATTTATGCAAATTTTAAGTCATCCTGGAAAACAAAACGAAAACCTCATACCTGTGCAGCACTGTCTAAAGTGCTAAGTTCTGTGGACTTCTGCCCCCTTTGATGATCACAGTAATATTTATTCTGTTTCCATTGTGGAGGTGAATGGTTCCGGGGCTGAGGATTGTTGGGTATATTTAGCTGCATCATTACTACTCCTCCACCTGGTGGTGGTGCTACTGCTACAAGACAAGAAATCAGTAGGGTACAGTTAGTTCATCACACATTTCAATTTTCATTTGAGCAGAACAGACGTGAATTAAAAAAAAACAAACCACAACAAGACAGGGAAATAACATAATCAATGTTTTGCTAGATAAGCTGCTGACAACTAGAGCAGTATCTTCCATACAATTACATTCCCACTACCAGATAAATCTGCGATAGTCACCTTAGAGAGGGCTTCCCAGAACCAGAAAAAATAGTGGAACCACTGAAACTCATTACTAAGAATATTTTTGAAAGAAATAATTTTGTTTGATAGCAGTTGAAAGTATTCAACATTCACCGTAGTTACTGTCAGAGCAGTGAGTTAATGAACATGCAATATTAAGCAAAAATATGCTTTATTTAAAAATAGAAATTACCTAGTTAGTTTTACACGATACACAGCAAGGAGGACTCAAAATGTTTTCACCGATATGATGGCATACATTGGAAAGACCTGGAGTCAATCTTTAGCCTGAGGCAAAAGGACCCCTTATTTCTAAGTTCCATATAGGAACATTTTTCTTGGCAGAGACTGCAAACGGATCCCCACATCCTGCACCACTTCGCTACCGTGGTACCTACAGCACTGCCAGAGCCTGGGGAGAAGAGCTAAACAGTCAGGGCTGTCCCATGGTTCCACATGAGGAGAGGCTGCCCAAGAGAGAAGCTGTCTTCCCCCTTTAGGCCTGGCTCTGTCCCAGGTAATTTACATAACGTCCCGTTTACTTGTAAATGATGGTTTGCCATTTCCTTCTCTGCTCTACCCACTGTTTACAGAATTTCTCAGAAACCACAATTAAAACACATGGTTTAAACATGATTTAATCACCCATCTTTAAAGAGGGAGTCTACAGTCTTCTCAAATTACTGCCTACATCATAGCAGCAGTCAGGAACAGTCAGATACAGATTATAAAATGCATTTGTCCTGTATTTTTTAAAGCAGGCTATTGTTTTGTAAATTGTATTCTGAAATATTTACTATATTTATATTTATAAAAATAATGAAGTAATATTACCCATGTTTTCACATCTATGCTTCCTTTTTAATGGCAAAAAGTTCTACCCATGTGTTACAGATTGAAATGGAAGCATCAGGTATCTGGCCAGCTTCAGCAGAGGAGATATATTGAAGAGTCCCTGCTCTGTCCCACATTGCTAATATTTCTATTTTGCTGTGTAGCAAAATAAAATATAACTCTGTTTATGGATATCTACTACTTAATCAGAATAATATATAACACAGTTTCCAAGTCGTAAAGCCATAAACTTACGTAATCCACGTACGTAAACCTGAGATGTACCAGACAAACATCTAGATAAACACTACATTTACACAAGCAAATTGGTTTAATTTTAAAACTATCTCTGTTCTGTGAGAACTGAACACCCAACAAAAACATGCTTGTCTTTCAAAACCATCTACAGCACCATTTCTGAAGAAGCGTCACTCTGAAAACGCTATTTAAACTGCAAAAGAAAACTTGGTATATCCAGAAAAACTTGGTTTTTCTACTACTTCTAGTTCCACAATATTTCAGAAAGTGAAAACAAATCGAATTCTTCTCCAAACAACCATCCTGACAAAATGAAGTGTCATAGAATGCATAAGTCAGTTTGCAGATGCTTTATCACCTGTCAGAACCCATGAGGGAGGAAACCCAGAAGAAATCCCGGAGAAGCTCCCCAGATTTGCAGTCTGGTCTTCTGTAACTTTATCAAATGAAAAGAAACACAACTGTGTTGCTTGTCTGCCTATGTCCTTGAGAGGATGGTCACGATTCATCATTCCACTACCACTGAAAAGCACAATTTTCTTTAGTCTTTCAACATTTATTCTCCCAATGTCATAGAGGGCTTCCCCATTCCCCAGACTTTAAATCACAGTTTAACAGGTTTGAATCAGGTTTTCAAACCCACGTAAACCAGCACTACCAGGGCAGAACAAACTAGTGCAGGGCTGATTTTAGACATCCTGAAAAGAGTCTTCCAGAATTAAAGCCAAACAAACTTGTAGCAAAATGGAAACAAAACCAAACCTGGCCATGAACCGTAATACACAGCTAATCCAGCCATCTCGCCACTTAACTGCACATTATCTGTTTACTAATAAGCAGGCTCTAAAACTATCTTAAAAGATAAATGTTTGTAAGAAACACCAAATCTGTAGTGGAATCTAGGTCACTGACCCAGGGTTGTTTAATCTATTGCTTGCTTGCAAAATACTAACATAGCACTATTTGAGATTACTCCTTTTTTGGCCAACCAAACCTCTAATGTATCAAATTCCCTGCTGGTAAAATAAAGACAGTACCACTGTGATCACAGGACTGTTCTAACACCTCATTTAGAGGCTAACCCTAGTGCTCTTAATTTCCTAACCAGTCCATCAATTTTATGGTTGGAAATTCAGAGTTTTTAGGTGTTTGGTTATTAACATTTATAAACGTTTCACAGATATGACAAGCTCTATGTCACCCCTGTTTTCATATGCCATTGAGGTGCTATATATATACACCACCTAAAAATTACCTAAATACTTTGTAGATCAAAACATCCCAAACCTGATTTAAGTGCTTCTGCTAAGTGACACTTATCTGCCGAAGGCTGCCTCCAAGGCTGCCCCATGAAGCTGGCTATTGTTCAAGTTCCAAACTGTCGTTTTAAAAGTTACAATAATGGCAATTCAGATGAAGAATTACAAAAGAAGCATTTGCAGAGATGGCACTCAAGTTGCAGTTGTAGCAGTTTGCCATGAAATCAATCCGATCATTTACAACAGATTTCTAGACAGAATGGCTTAGATGAAAATCCCAATAAAATATACCTTTTATTGGCTGCATGATGGAAAGACCAGTGGGCGAACTTTTACATGATGAGGGTGGAGACACTATGCTGTAGTGCACAATGGAAGCAGCCTGTTGTGGCTTTGACTTTGATGAAGGTGGCAATAATGTAGGAGGTGATGGCTTCTGACTTGAATGGTTGCTATAAACTATGAAAGTAAAAGCAGTAAATAAGGCTACCATAAAAACAAGACCAAAACACCCCACACAGCTTTGGAGTATTTAATTTAGCTTTTCAGCAGGTCAAAAAACTACCTCTCCTCTCTACCCAAACCCAGAGCACTTACACAGCTTTCACTCTCTTCTCAGGAATTCTGAGGAAAGCCACTACTCCTACTCCATTAAGTAAGATGTAGAATGCTTCTTGAACAGAAGAGCCAAGTGTACTGTTTCCAAACTGTACCTTGCTTATTCTATCAAATGTAAACCCTGATCTCTGGGTTTTCAGACCCATGTAGCTAATCAGGAAGAGATGAAAGTCACCCTGCTGACAGTGTGCAGTTCCTGTGACTGTCTCAACTCACAAGCAGACATGCAGCCATTACTATGTACATTGTTGAATTCTAAGACAGTAACTTGAGAGTTTTCATTTATAAACAAATTGAGGTGTCAAGTTAACCTGCCTCCAATGTAACTTCAAAAATGGAACACAGAAGGAAATGGAATACAGTAGTTAATTCTAACATCAAATATCCAATCACCCAGCATAATAAAAGCTACACATCTTTAGGTCTTTCAATAAAAACTTTATTCCCCCAACCTGCACACTGCTGTCCTTGAAGCTGCTGCGAGTTGCACGGTGATGACGTTCTAGGGAACTGTATCTGCTCTGATCCAGGAGGCTGCAAATATCCTACTGATGGACTGTAATAATAATAATAATAATAATAATAAAGAAAAGAACATGACTAACAGACATTTGTGCTACACATTTATTTAATCATGACTGCTGCATTTTCTGTCTACATGTACTGTAAATATCTGCTATTTTGTTAATTGTAAAATCAATAATATTCCCACCTACTGCTGAATCTACTCATTCTTCCAAAGACAGAAGTTTCACATCTCTTCCTTGGCAAAAACTGAGGCCCTGCATATATTAAGAAGCTGTACTAATTCACCTATTTTGATACACCGTTTTTGTGTTGATAGTGCTATGTCAGTATAAGGACATGTAGGATAATAATAAAAGACAGTTTGTTGTCTTGCCCAATTATCCAGAATGAGGTCTCAGTTCAATGATCACCACAGAACCTGCCATGAGGATTTTGGCAGCCCCTCTGCTGGAGGTTGGCCCCATGCAGCCGAGCCAGCTCATTCAACACGAGCACACCTCCGCTTCAGTGTCGAGAAACATAGCTTAGAGAGATGATTGCCACCATTTCCATGGCTTTACCAAATAAAGCGTGGAGAAAAGAAGACGACTCGAGGAGATAAACAACCTTTCATTTGTAATATGTAGGAAATGGATAACTTCAAAAGTTTATTTATGCCAGAAATTTTTCAGGGCTTTCAGGGGAAAAGCAGGTAAGTAACAGAGATGGGCAAATTCTCTCATACCACTAACTGATCATACTGCTGCAGCCAAAACATCAGGTTGGTGGACCATGATCAGAACGTTGGACTTATTTTTACCTACACTGTCACAAGAAGCTTGTTCCATCCTTTGTCCCACAGTTCAGTTATATAATTTTAATTTAAAGATTCCTTTCCATTAAAGGAGAGAAAACTCAAAACAGATTTTGTATCTGCGTGGGCTGTGTGCTCTCACACTGCTTCTCATCTGTCTGCTGATTACAGTTTTTAATAGTGACCTGTAGGTTAGCGACTACTCAGTTCCTGCAGAATGGCATTCTGTGTTCCTTGTCAAAGTGCTGCAATAACTGTTTTGACAAAAACAAGATGCTGTCATTAGTTGCTACTCTGCTCCCAATTCCTACCAAATGTTTCCCTGTTCAAAAGAGAGGGACATTCTAAATGATGCAAAAGACCAAGCAACAAAACTTACTTCAAAAAAAGTCTGGGATTATGTCTACCTGTGGCTTCACTGAACCTCAAATATAACTACAGAAGAAAAGGATAAAGAGAATCTTCAGATACAAAGAACAAGAATTCAGATTTAAGTAGATGAAACCATGCAGCGATGACACAAATACTACTTAAGTCTCCACACTCACAAAAAGATGAAGCAAGCTTCATACTGCTGCTGCTTGTTCAAAAGCTGCAAGCAAAGTATTTTTAAATGATGCACATTTGTAAGTTCCAAAAGCTAGAAAGAAAAATTTGTAACCAGCATTAATCTTAATGAATTCTTTCAAGTGTCTGCCTATCTGTTCTCTCACAAACACTCAAATGTGTTGGGACACAGATGTATACACAGGGCAGTCTGTACGTGTGGACCAATTTGCTGTTATCAAGGTAGGTAAAAAAAATGTTATTTATCAAACAAAAGCCAAGCATAGGAAGAAGTTCCTATATTTGTTTTGTAGCCAGCTTTGTGTCAGCAGGCCTCGTTAGCAACAAAGTAAACTGAGCTCCTTCCAGGCAAAGCTCTGAAAAAGGAAGAATGAGTCAGTCTTTTTCTGGGATTCAGTTTCTCTTTTCTCTGCGCCTCATTAAAGCAGTAACTTTGATAAAGCTATTAAGTACGGATGGTCACCTTAAATGTTACTGCAAAAAGGCATTGCTACTGAACAACTGGTGTGTCATGTGTAAGAAAAGAAATGGAGAAAACTAAAGACAAGGAACTGTAGTAAAGGATTGCTGAAAGTGACATGGAAACAATGTTTTCCAGTCTAACAGGTACGTCCCAATTAAAGCAGTACTGCTTGTTTTAGTTAATTGCATAAGAGAAAAGAAAAGCTAATAAAGTGTCTGTAAGTCTGCCTTAAAATACATTTTAATACATGCAGTACTATAGCAGATTCTGTCAGTTACGCCAAGGCAATCAAGCCTAGTTGCTGAGAAACCAAATAACTGAGTTACCTTAAATTATTCTGTTGACCTGATGGAATGACACTGTAGTAAACTGGCATTCCTGTTGTGGGCAATCCTTGATTTGACTGGCTGGGAATTATGACAGGCTGTTGATATGTCTGCTGGGGCACTGCTTGGGAACCTTGAGGCACCGAAACCTAAAAGTGAGAACACGTTAAGGTTTTCCTCTGCAGACAAAGTTTCTTTCTGCCTCTTGACCATCACCTAGTTAATCTAAGGATTTTTTAAAGAAGCAGAAACTGAAAGATCTGCTGGAGTTCTCTAAATCCAGAAGACTAGCGATAACAGTAGTTGAAATAATAGATCTTCATTAAAAATTTTCATATCTTCTTCCCTGGATATGGCAATGTTGGTTCCCTGGGACTCCATCAATTAACAAAAGCAATTTTCTCTACAACAGAAAGCGTTGTAGGGGAGGGAAATGTTACGAGCTCTTTCTTCCCCATCCTCTGAATCACAATTAACACAGGACTTGGCTTTCAACAGGAGTAGAACTTGTACACTTGTGACAGATTTTCTTCCCACTTCAATTGAGGGTTTGTTTTTTAATTTCTGTCCCTAACATCACCTTTGACACTGCTTGCAGCTTTTTGTGATTTACAAAGCAATGCACCTTAATAACAACAACAATCATCATCTCAATAATAACAAAAATAATAATCTCAATAATAACAACAATAATCACCTCAATAACAACAACAATGATCACCACCACTCAAACACACAGAAGAGCAGCTGGAAAGTTGTGAATGCATTACCCACCTGATAAGATGGCACTGAAGGATATGGAACAATCACACCTTGAATTTGATTCCCAACGTTGTTGTGTTGGCCACTGACTAGATTTTGATTCTGAGACTGCTGAACTCCAACTAAACCCTGGTAGTTTTGCTGCTGGTTAGGCAAAACCTGGTAACCTGAAATTATAAATTTAAATCTTATTTTGAAATAAGGAACACATTTTATACACAGTTGCCTTTGTGAAAATGTATGTGTAGCATTTTCCAATGGCTTTTTAAATCTGACAACTTTGTAAGAGTTGAACTTATCATGCATATAAAAAGAAGCCAATATTAAAATTAACAGATTGATTCCTTTGGATCCAGCATGAAATACTATACATACTATCTGCAATGCTGCTCTCACATGCTTGCAATATTTATTTACACTCTAAGTGAGTGACATGCATTAACACCTTGATTTGATAGGTGAAAGCTGAAAGCATTTGAACAAAGCATGCTAAATAATATAAAAAATAATTAATTGTCCATAATTATGAACAAGCCCATTCAAGGTACTTTAGTTTTGAGATTCTGGTTATGCTAAATTCTACTAGCAAGAACCTCAGGTATGTGCTACTTACCACATCAGCTACCCCATAACTACCAGTGTTTGAGACAAAGCCAGTTACCACTCCAGAATAACAAAACTGGGCTTGTCAAGATGCACTGATGGCAAGAAGAGTCTGTATTTAACTCGGACACATTCACATTCTACTGACCTTGGCATTCCACACACTCCCTACCTTGGTATGGAACTATAATAAAGCAAATATAGCTGCAAAAACTCACTTGGGATTTTTTTTAAATGGTGTTTAAAAATTGCATTATTCTGAAAATAATTAGCCAGTTAACACAAAATACTTTTTTTGAAAATGAACCCCACCGATGTTCATTGATTACACACATACAGGGTACAAGAAACTTTGTGAATTAAATCTCAGCTGCTGTCTCTACTGTCTCTGTAGAAACTGCAACAATGAAGACTAAAAAAGACTGCTAATATAATCAACTATTGCTTCAGAAAAGTAAAGGGGTTCAGGTTTTTTAAAACCAAGGGAGCTATTAATTAGAAACACAGAATAAATATTTTTGGAGTACTATACAAAACTTCGTAATAATGCATTCTTTATTCAGAATTAGTAATTAGAATTTTTAATAACTCTTAAGTTTGAACTGCGCACAAAATCCATCTCATACATGTAATCAACAAAATGCTAAAATGTACTTTGTTACAAAATGAGCTATGGCACCTAAAAAGTAACAGAATGCAAAGTAGGACAGATATCATCAATACATCAACTATCCAAACTCCTCATTTCCCAGAAATTGCAATGTAGGTGTGAATACTTTTCAGCTTTTTCTGGCACTTCCAGAGACAGACATGATCAGTTTTGCAAGCAGAGAGAACCTGAACAATATAAATTGACTGCCAAGAAGGTTCCCTGCAGCATTCCAAAGCATGCTCTATTTTTAGCTTCACGATTTCACCTCTGCAGAGAGTAGTCTGACAGAAATGCAGCACTCAGCAGAAAACCCACACCTGCCACAGCAGGTTGTCTCAGTATACAGAAATACTCTAAAACACTAGATTAAAAAAAGAAGCATGTTTCTTAATATTTATGTAATTAAAAAGAAATCACTGTTAATGTAAGAAAAGTTAACTTACAGAACATAGAAATACATTTTTCAAATAACACATTACGAGTGAGAAACAGCCTTCATTTGGGAACAGAACTGCAAGAACAATCACTTGGTTAACAAGCTATGACTGTAGCTTGATTACAACTATTACAACTACAGCTATCATTACAACTGAAATAGTTTTATCCCTGGCTGTTGTCAAGCAGAAGCTGGCTGAACTACTGTTCCTACAGTAATTGTAGTTCAGATAAGATTTTTTAATCAACCCGTGGTTGTACCTCGTGGTTAACTGGGCTCTCATTATCATGGCATCCAGAAATGCCTTTTTCTTAAAGGAGTTTTCTTCTCCCAACACCTGTGTTTTTACTAAATATGAACCTCCCCAAATATTTCACCTGCAACCCCTCTAAAAAGGAAGCCAGGAAGCAGCTGAAAAAGAGACCGGTTCACTGTGAGAAATGTAAACCTCTCAGACAGTGTTACGGCCCCGAATCCAACAGCTCATAAATAAAGTCAGGCCACTCCACAGTATTAAACCAGAAGTGGCTTCAGTTGCCATGCTCTCAGAAGCTGTCATCTTTTATCTAAATTTGGAAAGTTATGTCACAGTTAGTAACCACTTCATAAGAATAAAACCCACTGTTTTACGTCATACAAGATTTGACTGAAGAGCTTTCTTATTTTATTTCTTCTAAGACACAGAGGGAGACTTTAGCTGCTGATGCTTTCCACCCTGTCCACGTTACACACGGTGAAATTCAGTTGAAGCATAAAGAGCTAAAAACATACAAGAAACAAACTTACTTACCTAACAGCAACCGATTCCTCCCTTTGCATCTTGGTGCTGCTGCACCTTCACCCCATGCTTTCAAATTCAGATTGTTTTTAGCTACATATGTACACTGGGCTCTCTCAGATTTAGTTTGTGTGCTATTCCCATAGGGTGTCCCCTTATAAGTGGGGAAGCAATCCCAGCTGAGCCTCAGACTTTTTGCTATTAAGTAGTCTAGGCATTAAAAATTCTGAGGAAGGAAAGCAGGTTGTGTAATACAGTTGGATAACACATCTTTACCACCAGCGAATAAAACAAGTTGCAAAACCATGTAATTTGTTTTCCTTTGAAAAATGTCAATTGTCTTTCACTTCTGAAGAGTGGAAAGTGGTGATCTGTTTTGCAGGTACTAACAGTATTGTAAAATGAACTGACAACCCCACTGTAAGTGGGCATCACATCTTGATGATTCTGCAATGAAATAATCCCACGTAAACTTGCAAACTGAACCCTGAATAACAACTCCAAGACTCAATTCTCTTACAGGCTACCCCAGAGAACAGCTATAAAGAACTCCACCTGGTGTTTGTAAAAGCTGATCTTTCATCCTGTTTCTGTAGAGCAACATGTAGCTGGGGGCAGGGGCAGGAATTTAAAATTTGTATTAGGAAGAAGTTCTTTACTGAGAGGATGGTCAGGCTCTGGAATGGGCTGCCCAGGGAGGTGGTGGAGTCACCGTCCCTGGGGGTGTTCAAAAAACGGGTTGATGAGGCACTTGATGCCATGGTCTGATGGTCTAATGGTTAGGAATATGATGGGATAAAGGTTGGACTTGATGACCCTGGAGGTCCCTTCCAACCATAATGATTCTACGATTCTAAAAAGTCCTTCTTCCCAAAGGAAACTCAAAAGGATACCAAGTCTAACGTATTCAGCTAGGACATGGTATAAAAGCCTGTTTTTAAGGATCTCTGCCTCCAAACAGCACAAGTTACTTCTGAAAATTTTGACTGTGAGTCAAGATATTACTCAGAAGTAAATTTGTTTCAGGAATCCAAATCTTATTGAAGACGTCAACAATATTTCAAAGTACAGATTAACAGAATAGTGGTAGCTCCAGTTACAATTTGTAAGGGAAAAAAAGACAATAGGAAAGAAAGGAGACAAATATAGCTTGATAACATTCACAGAGAGGTGACTTAGAAACAGCAGATAAGTCTTTACTGAAAATAGGAGGAGCAGAAGACTAATTCAAATCACTTAAGTATCTGTATATATTCTATCCAACACCCATGCACCTTAATCATAGGACAGGAAGACATCAAAACAGTACCAACAGCATCTTCTGCATAGTCGTTTCATGTCAAGTACCTTTTGTATAGAAGTTTCAGTTAAGGTACGTCTCTGCAAAGTTATGTCACTTAAAGGTACTAATTCATCTTACTTTGAAAGTTACTAAGTTGTTACAATTACAAGTTTGTTAAATTATTCAGTTCTAATCTTAAAAATCCAATCATTAAAATTCCAGCATGAGCCACTCATAGTAATGGCTCAAACCTCAAGTTTCATCAGCAACTGGCTCCAATTTTTCCACCTTAGGTTAATTACACTTTGTATCCCATATTTGAACTTCTACTTCATTTGAAATTATACAGCAAAATAAGTTTAAAAAGCAAAACCAAGAGGAAACACACACGAGGTGTTCTAATGAAATGCCAAAAGAGTTCAACAAACCTGTCTGCTGCCCGGGCTGGGCCAGTGGTTGGCTTTGCTGCGTGCTGTAATGGACAGAAACAGGTCGGTATTGTTGACTGGAGTGCGGGTACTGATTGGGGGTACAATAACAAGCTGGCATCTAAAAACAAACAACAATTAAAGAGACTCGAGTTTATAGGAGGCCAGACATCTGAATGCAAAAAGAATCACACGATGAAAGAAAAATGCAAAACTTAGGTGCAACAAATGTGAAATGATTTAGCAATTAAAAAAATACTTATGCTACATAAATGCCCTCTTTAACAGCCAATTCTGCTTTCACTGTAGAAATAACAATTCACCATTTCTACAAAGAAACATCTGAGACACCAGAAAGCTGTGCAGAACGTGAATTTCACCAGCTACAGGTAAATAGGAAAACTTGGGTAATTATTGCTCCTTGAGTAAACCGAAGTAATTAATTTTGAAGCGTGTAAGCCAGAAAAAACTCAACCCTAGAAAAATGCAATTTATTAACTACTAAATGCTGCCATTTAACAGGAAGGCCCCCACCTTATAAAAAGCTTGTTAACAGAACAGTTTTTGGTAGGATGGAAACAGAGCCATTGTACCTGTGGCACAGGTTGCTGCATATATCCCTGCTGCTGGAGGACCTGCTGGCTGACAGCGTGGCTGGATGTCGAGTAGCCTGGGGCAGAAACAGGTTGGCCAGAGGGTGGTGGAGGGGGAGCAGCTGCGATGATGTAGCCAGGCTGCTGTGGGGACTGGAGGACCACAGTGGACTGGAACATAGCAGCGTGTGGTTCAGCTGGATCGACAGGTGGCTGGCGGGCAAGACTCATATGGCTAAACTGTGTTCCTAGGTTGTCTTGCTGTACAAGTTAAAGAAAAAAACAGTCACATTCACATACACACATTCAAGAGAAAAAAAAAGAATAAAATAGCCAAATATCTCAGTAAGTTTCAGATATGCATGTCTCAAATTACTGTGCATTAGCAACATCAGCCAAAGAATGACAGGAAAGAACAAGATGGAATAGAGCAGTAAATTATCTTCAGGGCTGACAGCAGGAGAGAACATCCATATTCAGAGACTTCAACCATTTCACTGCAAATACTCGATTTTTGGATTACATCTGCCTCTTTCTGTAAGAATTCAATTGTCAAAAATAGAATTTGTGTCACTGACATTTTCTGATTGGACTCCAAGGCTTGAGGGAGAACATCTAACCCCAGTTAGCACAGCAGAGGCATTAGTATTGCTGAAGTAATTTTTGGGTTTAAGAGCTTAAGGTAATGAGGCTCTAATCCTGAATAAAAAGGTACATGCCATTAACTTGGTATTACACTACATGCAAGGATTAGATTTTCAGCCCGAAATCAAGTAACAGCTGCAAGAAATTTGCTCTAGTGGTTACCTACTATCTGTATTTTATTAACTTTTAAAACTATGATACTGATTGCACTGAGCACTGCAGGAGTCCTGTGAATTTTGAAACTTCTGTTACTGTAACCCCAAGCTTCTTTTCATTACAAGCAATTCAGCATCAAATTATCAACATCCTGGAAGTCTCAAGTGATCGCTAGGTACTGCATTTTTCACTAAACAGGAAGATTCAGTTTACTCTTCAAAAGTGGACTCTCCAAACATGGAGGAACATTAAAAACATTTTCAGACCACCTAATCTTCTCTTAGATCATCCTGAAGAAGATGGGAGTTAATCAAGAAAGAGTAAGTGCAATCTGTCTGTCACTGATTAGCTACGTTCACATTTTTTATGAAATTTTATAGTTCCCAGGCTAAAGATATTCTTAATACAGCCATAAACATGAATTTGCACCTAAAACTTTATTTAGAATACTTTTTAAAGAGTCCTACTTTCATTAGATCAACAATCCGGCTGCCTTTGGCATTTTATTCTTTAACGATGCCTATTAGCACCACTATAATGCTTTTCTACATCAAAGTTTACACCTGCTTTACACAATACCTAGTTTAGAGAGAAGACACTGATATTTAATTATGAGTTAATATTACCACTAAAAATGTCCAAAGGATAAACCCAGGCAACACACATTTATTTCTGTTACACTACCAATACGAGTGAGCTCTGGTCAGTCTGTCCTACAGTGGTACCTATAGTACAAGCATGGTTAGCCACTGAAACACAGTATCACCAATAAATGGATAAAACAAACTTTCTGGTACTAACTACAGATGCCTCACATTTACTTTATGAACCAAGACCATCAATCCTTTTTGCTATGTTAATTAAGTTACCATCAACAGGAATAAATTTTTGAAACTGCCCACATTTAGGATTCAAACCCATTCCTGAACGTGAAATACTCTGAAATTATTATAAACCTGGAAGGAGTTTCATTCTCTGCTTTAGCAACCAGACACCTAACAGTGGTCAGGAATCGTAGCAGACATCTGAACTAGCTGCTACTAACAGCAATTTACTCACATGCTAAACTCACACTGGTTAATTAACTATTCTCTTTTCATCACTAAAGAGGTTATAGTGACTGCAGTCCATGTGTATTCAAACTCTCTAAAATAACATGAGAAACAACATCACTAATGGGTCAAGAAAAGGACAGAGAGACCCCTCACCAATTAACATCACAGGCAAAACAGACCCAATCTGAGGAAGATTTATTTAATTTATTGCCAATTAATAACAGAGTAGGATAGTGAGAAAACAAAGACAAAACTAAAACCAGCTTCCCCCAGTCTCCCTGCTTCTTCCCAACCCCCAACTTCACTCCCAACTCTTCTACTTCCTTCCCCAAGTCTCACAGGGGGGTGGGGGATGGGGGTTGTGATTGGTTCATAACATCTCATCTCTGCTGCTCCTTCCTCCTCAGACTCTTCCCCTGCTTCAGCGTGGGGTCCCACCCACAGGGTACAGTTGTTCATAGAATCACAGAATGGTTTGGGTTGGAAGGGACCTTAAAGATCACCTAGTTCCAATCCCCTGCCATGGGCAGGGACACCTCCCACCAGACCAAGTTGCTCCAAGCCCCATCCAACCTGGCCTTGAACACTGCCAGAGAGGGGGCAGCCACAGATTCTCTGGGCACCCTGGTGCAGTTTCATGAACCTCTTCAGTGTGGGTCCTTTCCATGGGCTACAGTTCCTCACAAACTGCCCCAGTGTGGGACCCTTCCAACAGGGTGCAGTCCTTCAGAAACAGACTGCTCCAGTGTGGGTTGTCCATGGGGTCACAAGTCCTGCCAGAAAACCTGCTCTGGTGTGGGTTCCCTTCTCCACAGGTCTGCAGGTCCTGCCAGGAGCCTGCTCCTACCCTCCACAGGTTGCAGCTTCCTTCAGGGCTTCTCTGCCTGCTCTGATGTGGGGTCCTACATGGGTTGCAGGGTGGATATGGCTCCACCATGGTCCTCTGTGGGCTGCAGCAGGAGAACCTGCTTCACAATGGTCTGCTTCCCAGGCTGCAGGGGAATCTCTGCTTCAGCAGCTGGAGCACCTCCCCCCTTCCCTCCTTCTGGCCTTGGTGTCTGCAGTGTTGTTTCTTACTCCTCTCCCTCACAGCTGCTGTGCAGCCTTTTTTACCCTTTCTCCAATACATTATCACGGAGAGGCCACCAGCATCAGGGACTGACTCAGCTCTGCGCAGCGCAGGGTCACTCTTGGAGCTGCCCAACATTGGCTCTGTCTGACATGGAGGCAACTCCTGGTCTCTCCTCCTGTGCAACCAAACCTGGCCACATAAACAACACCACCATGTGCTCACTGGAGTATCAGAGCAGCATGGGGAGTTGGCACGCCTCAGTTATTGACCTGGACTCCAGTTCAGATTCTGCCTCAGAGAACGCCTCTCCTTTATGAAGTTTCATTTTCAGTTTGTGTGGGGTTTTTCATTTGTCTTGGTTTTTACACACAAAAGACTAAGATATTTCATTTCCAGCTTCTATTTATTAAACAAGGGATGCTAGTGAAGTGGGAGTGCTAGGAGTTCTGGCATAGAGGCTAGGAAAAAAGGTGATCTCAAAAAACCAGGAGAGCTGATCCCTGGAAATGTAGTGGAGTTCAGCAGAAGAAAGAACAGACAGAAAAAACAACAAGAAAGAATGGAAAGAGGTTAATCCAGAGACATCAAAAGGTACTGGCTGGCTAACAAAACAATTAGCATTGAAAAGCTGTTCCCTTGCAAAGGGAAATAACATCTCTCTAAATATAGAGGCAGATATAGCTGTAACTGTACACACATCTGCTGAACTCGAAATAAACACGTTAAAATCTCAGGAACCATTTTCCCCCACCCAGGTAATATTTTACCGTGATCGAAAAGCCAGCCAGTCATTACACTGCTATCACACACCACTGACAAACAACCAAGCAAAGGTCAGCATCCACTAAAGATTAACCCATGCAGAGAGGAGATGAACAGAAGATGTAATACCACAGAATATTGCTGCGTAGAGGAGACGGGCAGGAGCGGGGGCGGGTAAGAGACTGCAGAGTACTGAACAGGCTGGGAGGAAGGCTGCAGAGGCCGCAGAGGCTGAAGAAATAACAGGGTTATAAACATGGTTAACATCAGAGTAAGAGTGAAAACAAAGTCAAAGTCTTTTGTAATAGGAAAAAGCAACTATGCTCCAGAAAAGCAACTATACCAAAAAGGGAATGGATGCTTCTGTAAGTTTAAGACTGCACAGAATTAAAACAAAACTAATTTTCAATATCTCAGTCGCCCAGCAGAAATATATTTGCTTTGTTATACACTCTATTAGCTATAAGCCAACAAATTGCTTCTATTTAACACGGACTGTTCTAGAGAGATTATTTGAAATTATAAAAACTACACATGCATTCTAAACACTAGCTGTGTCAGAGCATCCGACACCAGAATGAATTCATTAATAACCACCGATTAAAACATATCACTTTCACTTATTCAACAATACTAAAATGTTTTCTCTAGATTGCAGTTATTTGAACATCAGAGACCTATCATTGCTGATAATATTTTGAGCAGGTTCAACTCCAGTATCCATTGAGAAGGCAGTAACAGGAGTAGTAAGGAATTTGTGAAGGAAACTGCAAACCCCACATACCACAAACTAGATAGGGAGGAAAAGGACAACTGAGCCTTTTTCAAACAGACCATCTCTATCTACTGTGGCACACGCAGGTATCCTGAACAGAAGATTTAAACAGGGAAAACGATCAAAGATAAAGGTTTGGCTAAAGTTCGATAAATAATTTTGATAAAATTTGAGAATTTGAAAATACCACAGGAGACTATAGCCAGTGGAGCTTGGTGCCTCAAGTAGCTGCTGTGAAAAGAGGTAGAACCCTCCCTTCTCCTGCTCATACACACTCAGCTTTGCTTTTCTTCTTCAAGGGCTGAGGTCACCTTTATTCTGGCCTATTTTACTAAATTCCTCTTGTACAAGACAAGGATAAAATACTTCAGTGTGCAGTTTTGTGAGTAGAGTAAGCCAAAGTGCTACTAAAGAGACGTTCATACTCTACCAGTCCTAAGCTACCTATTTTGTGCCATGAGTACTGCTTGTGCAGCACAGCCCAAGAATTCATCTGGATGAAAAATAACCTTTGCCAGGAGACAGATTTCAGCTGGATTAACCCTCTTCCCAGATTGCTGACTATTAACAGTTAATGCCAGGGGGACCACGCAGCATCACTAGGGACGAAGGCAGAGTCTCTTTGCCAGAGCAATCCAGGCTTGGTATGTTCTTGATACCATAACGTTTTCATACTAGAATATCTTCTGTATTTTGAAGGAAAGGCTGCCTACTGTGCTCAGTTATTAGCAGAACTGATAGCTCTGAGGACTGTGGGGGAAGAAGCCCAGTTACTCACACCTGTGTATTTCTTCAGCTACGTTTCAACAGAACAAACCTTCTGACCCCTTGTGATCAGAGAGCAATAGGACAGTATCAGCCATCAATAACAGCACCATGTGTTTGACATGTGCACCTGTGAGAGGATGTGATTAGCTGCTGGCTGCTGCTGCGTTGCAGTGGGAAGAGGTGGCTGTTGAGGAGGTCCAGGCACTTGGGTCCTAACAGGTTGCTGAGGCATAGGAGGATTGTACACAACTGGAGTGCCATCTGGATTAAGGAATGGCTGACCTGGAAAGGTGAAAGAGAACACAACCAAATAACAGCCAGCTGCAACATCTCCATGTGAAGAAAATAAAGACAAAGTATTTACAGTAGGCAAAATGAATAAAATAATAAAAGTTTAAAAATAAGTCATACTGGTTTTTATGACAGATTTATGCTAAATCCTCACACCTATGTTTGTAACAGCAATGACTAAAGAGGCCTTATGTGACAAACTACATGCAGTTAAAAACCAAAACATATAAGGTAAACGAAGGTACCCCATTCTTTACTCAGTGGACACAGATAAATATTTTGCTGTATCCTGCTTGTCTTGAAAACTCATTTTTAATCAAGTGGATTGAAAAGGGCAGGAGTAAAAGAAAATGAAAATGCTACTAAAAATACTATTTTAAGGATTTTTTAAAAGGCAATTAAATTAATGTCCTTTAATCAGTCTGAACACCAATCAAAATACAGGACAGCATAAAGGCAAATATTTTTAAAAAATATATATAAAGCAGTAGCTGCAATGGTACTCCCATAACTGCTAATGAGATTACTGTTAAAGATCTCTCTTCCCCTACTCATAGATGAATTGGCTTTTAGCTTTCAAATTAGATAATGTAGTGTTATTTTCCTATTTAATAATTGGCAACTTCAATGTTACAGCAGTGGGCTAATGAAAAAGAAATAAAAAATAAGCTATTTAAAAGAAAATTATGAACAAACAGTGATTTATTTTGGTGCCTGGGTTTGGAAAAAGCAAAACAAATCAAAGGAACAACAGATCAGCGAGCAAGGACCCGTGTCTAGCTGCTTCCTGACACGTGTTCTGCACTGGCTTCTTGTGATGCTCAAGGTCCAAATACTGATGTAAATTTTTTTCTCCTCTGATATAAACATTTTGTTGTCTGAGTGTCTTTCCAGACAGGTATAAACTGAGACTAAAGACCTTGCACCCTAGTCAGGGTCCTTTCAAAGTAGACTAAAGCTCCTTCAGAGTTCTTCATCACATCATATTTAAATACAAATGGCAAACATCAGACTGTGAAAGTTACTGAAGAGAGGACAGAGGCAATTAATGCAAGATACAGGCAGGAAACATGAACAGACTTGCAAAAATAAGCCACATACTATGAAGATGGGCTGCAGGTGACCAAGCTATAGTCAATAGCTTAATGGATTTCTCTTTAATGCTCAAGAATTGGGAATGTTCACATAAACAGGGGGTCAGATTTTCTTAGTTCCTTCTGCCACTTTCTGGCAGCCACAGGAGCTTAACTTGTTTCCTGTAGTGGCTGAATAAGAACTGTCTTTTCCTAAGTACTGCCTTCAACTACTGAGAAGAACTCTGTTTATCTGGCTTTATCGTTCCAAATGCCAGTCAAGGTTCAAAACCCAGAGATTAGTTTCTCAGCATTTCTGACAGATGATCCAGTGACCTTGGGTTTACAATCACAGAATGGGATGATTTGAGTGCATTCTAAGTTGGAAGTTTATCTGAACCTAGATGCTCCTTGTTCTGGAAGTGTACTTGATCTTCTATTAGACACTCATTAGATACTACAATCATCTTCTGTTATGAAAGCCTATTAGTGACTGGTTTAAATACATTAAAAATTGGTAAAATGTAGGAAGAACTGCAGTTTGAAAATCAAGCTAATTTTAATGACTATCCAGTCCACAATTCCGCTGCCTTTTTCTGAGGGGGGTGTAAGAACAAGATGCTTGAGGATGAAAAACTTTCAGTCACTTTGTTTCTCTGTCCTTCCCCATTGCTGTGTGGAATTCCCATCAGGGAACAGGGAAAATGACCAACAGTACAGGAGGAAGGAAGCAGACCTGACTCCATGCAAGATATTGACAAGCACATAATTGAAATGAAGAGGACTCAAAACTCTCTATTTTTTAAATGCCAAAATCATATCACAATTTACAATAAATCACTCTCAAGCCAATTGTTTCTGTGCCTGCAATATCTGCTTTGCTGTACAGTAACTAAAGATTTTTGTGTGCTCATATTATAAACTCCTAATATGAAAAACAGCAGCCAACAGTCTTCATATTGAATGTACAGTACAGTGTGTAGACAAACACTAAAACCCACTTATTTTTCTAGCAAAACTTGTTCACTGATCATCATATTTGTCTTCAGATGGTCACAATGGAAGATTCATGTATGATATGTACAACCATCACATTCGAACTAGAAAAAACAAGTCAATAGTGCTATTGTCCAGAACCTAGACCTAAGATGGCAAATACATCCTACTCCAAATGCCATGGCTAGCTATGAAAATTAGATGCTACAGCTAGTCATCTGCAACCAATTTTTAGCAGGGTTGGCTTAAACTACTCATTTATACAGTAAGACATTTATACAGTAAGACACCTTAGTGTGTCAATATGCAGAATCATCAATAAAAATAAATCTGAAGTTTTGTATACAACAGCAATTGATTTATATTATGGAAAAAGATAAATTTATCTATTTCAATGTTAAACATTTTAGTTATAGACAAGAAAAAATTTAATAACTGATCATTTTAACAATGCCAATGAGAAAAATTTACTTTAAAACATCACATGCAGTTACATTCAAACACAAGTCTATCTACAGAGTGATGGGAAATCTACCCTGAAGTATATTTTTTCTAAAAGGAAAACAAATCTTTAAACTAAAATGAAAATATAATAATTTTCCAAAGATTACAATGTGTTACATAAAAGGTAAATTAAAATTGTCAGGATTTCTTAACTTCTACAATAAAGTAAAATTTTGCCCAGAGAATGCTAACTAGTTAGTTCATCCAGAGAAGCAGTTACACATCTCCTTGCACCTACATTGTGAAGTATCAATTTCCTACTACTTACTAAAAATATCAGTGTTGGCCAATTACTGCAACATTGATTTAATCCAGTTTTAAACTGACAAAGGGAAGTTTTGAAATAGCAAGTAATCTCATGCTTATTTCTTTCACTTGTCAGTGTCATGAGGACAGACACAAGAATATGTTGTGACAAACAAAATGAAGGATGATAAATTCTTCCAAGTCAATATGAATACTTTTTTCAGGCTCTCTTCCCTCATTGCAACTGTTTGTAGTAGCACTGGGAAAGACTTTTCCCTCTCTCAAAACAAGCCAAAACAGTTAGTTTAAGTTATTTTGCATTCTGGATAATAAATTGTAGGATTTTCGTATTTTGCACAAGGCTCTCACTGAAATTTTACAAAAACCAAGTTTACTTATTCCTTCGATCCTAGAGTCATGCTCTCTTTTTAAATGAAGTGCACTGAACAAACACAACCACAGAAAAGAAAATAAAGAGAAACAGAAAGGGCAACACTGACATTCAGTCTATGTAAACACTCGCGCATCTTTCTCCAAGTTCTCAATTGTAATAAAAACATCCACAAGCGTGTACCAACCTGTTTGAGGGTTGATCAGAACACTGCCAGGCGGTATGCCTGCCGCTTCCAAGGGAAGCAAAAAGAAGCTAGTGCTAGTAGGTGCCACTTGCCCGCTTATGCCACCATCAAAGGAAAGAGAGTTACTAGTGCTGACGGTTGGATAGACGGCAGGCGTGCCGTGAGAAGGCTGGCTTAGAGCTGGCACTGGAAGAGGCTGCTGGGTGTGAGAAAGAGAACCCGTGGATGACCCTACACTACTAGAAGACTCTGAACCTAGGAAAGGAGTAATGAGAAATTGTTTTTACCTAGAGACAGAAACATCATGCTCACTTAAAACATATACTTGTAAATGCTCCCCCTTAAAGCTCAGCATTGAGTACATTATTAAACAGTGGCTTTTTCAATGAGCTCCCCCTTCATCTCCCCTGGAACACCATTACAAGATTGCTTCTGCGCACCAAGGGTCAGTTCAGCACTGCTTTGCACTGTGAAGCGAGGCTTTCATATCTAGCTCTGGTTTGCTGGCCAGAACCTACACGCCCATGCATATGCACACATATGAGCGTCCGGTTCATCCACAGTGCAGTGAGTGATTGGTCACTGGCTCCAGAAGGATGCATGCACAGGTACCCACTGGGGACACCAAAGCAATGGACACACAGCCTGCAGCTATTGCCCACGTGCAGTCCGTGGCTTAATGCTGATGCAGTGGGCTCAGTGTTGCTTCAGATACTCTTAACTAAACTCACATGCTCTGCAGATAGAGGCCACATGCAAGCAACAACAACCATTTTCTTTTTACTACTAGGTGACAGAGATCTTCTGAGTCACCTGCTGGACAAATTGCAGAACACTAAAAACCCCAAAAGTATTTTTTCCCTCCTTTGAACAATTTTCAGACCGAAATCAGGATTACAGCTGGCAAAAACTACAGTCATAGCTTTAGCCCAGTTGTACGCAACAATTCAAAGTTCAAAGGGAGTATGGAATAGCTGATTGAAAGCAATAATCATTTTACAGATATGAATGACTACAAACATTGCAAGGCAGTGGAGAACCAGACCCTGAGCTTTCCGAAAGCCAATGCATGCAGCTAAAAGCAGTATTCTAAAAGTCTAATATAAAGAGGTCTGTAGGACTGTACTGTTCCTACACCACTCTATACCTAGATCTCTAGGTATACAGTTTGTCCTACTTTTTATTAAGGCTTTGCTGTGATATTTGCAGTACTTGGAGACAGAATATAGTTTAAATTTAAAGACCTCTTCATTAGCAGCCTCTATACAATCTAGAAGAGAAAGCAAGATGCAAAAAGGGCTGTGACAAAACTGATGTACTGTTTGAAGTTACTTTGTAATCCTTCATAAAAATTTCTAATTGTAACCCTTTTACTCATGTATGAAAAGACAGTGTAGCTTGAAGTGTTTGCTGATGCTGACTATTAACCTTTTTTCTATTGCTGAAGTGAAATACAAAATTGTAAACTGGGCAAAATAGCATATCCCAGCTCTATAAAACCATCTTCATCTAACCAGTTACTTTGATTAGATTTGATTACAAGTGTATCCACTTCTAGATTATGTAGAGAAATTAGGCTGAAGCCATCATAATTAAAGCCAATTACACCCTTGATCAAAATGAACATACAAACCCAATCTCAACACATGCAGAAATCACCACAACCTGTCACTGCAGTGAAGCAGCAGCCATGCAGGCAGGCATTCTGAATTCAAATGTTAACTCTCAGAATGTTTAATGTATAAGGTTTCCAGTGAAATTTTAAGAATCCATTTAAGTTTTCGCAATTTAGAAAGCAAAGATTTCGAAGGAGGTATTTTGTACATGCACTATTGTCAGGTTGTAGTTTCATTGCTAAATGAAACACCTCAACATAATGGCACAATTTGACAGCATATGCAGAAGTACCTTGGAATGGATTTTTTTAAATGCAAGTATACAATGGACAAACAGAATCTGTAACCAGTTTACTGCATTAAGATATAGAAGTGTGGTGATATACCTATAAGGTAGTGGTGGTTTAAGGGAAAGCAAAAGACTTAAACAGATCCTCATTAGAAACAAGCTTTGTAAATAACAAAGACAAACTTAACACAGGCAAGCAATAATAGTCTGCTCTTTTACAGTTCTACTTCAAATTCTGAAGCTGTGCATCCATAACCCACCCATATAATACATGCCTCAAATTTCTCCACAACCAAGATTATCTGTGGGATCAAATTAGTGGCATTTGGAATACAAATATTTAGTAATTGCATTTTTGACCCACAGAAGATTTATACCCATATTTCTGAGATTTTGTTTTGACATTAATTACAAGCTAACACACTCTTGAAACCCAGACTCTTACAAAAATCAGTATTTTCTCCAACATTTCTGAATCCTAAAATTCAACAGTACACTGATCTGATTTTTCAGCAGTCTAAGTAAGCTTTTTGGCAATATTTGTTTAAATTTAACAATGGCACTGAGAGATAACAACAAATATAATTAACAATTCATTGGCTTTAATGCTGTTTTTTTCGTAGCTAGTAGGAGAGCACTGCACAATTTCCTAAGACTGCACAATGCAGCTTTGCCACACTAAAACCAAAGAGTTGAACTCTGAATTTTTATTTTTAATAAAGTGCCTATGTTGATAAATTTTTCCAAATCCTTTGTATGAGGTGAAATGCATTTAGCTTAAAGCCATCTATAATGCACTTTAAAATTCTGCTTTCAAAGTCAAATTTGATACCCGAATCCTAGCTCTCCAAGGCAGCTATGCACTATAGGGGTAGGTCTGTTAGTCATTCAATGTATGCAGCACCCACTGCACCCAGAGGGAGTTGTAGGCATGGAGAACCTATGAGATCAAAGCCTCTACATATACACACACCTGCAACACGCATCAAGTATCAAACCACCAGGGACTTCACTGCTATGTAACCATGTATGTGTACAGATTTTATTATACCTGTCTTTGACAGCCTGCCTGTGCTTTTGCTGCTTCCAGAACTATCTCCTCTTGTCAGAACTGATATCCCACTGAAGCTGCTGGCTTTCGTTACAGCTGGCTTCAGGTTGCGGATGGAGCTGTCGGAGTCGGTGCTGCTCCAGGGACGGGGTTCACAATACTTCAGCTCGTTCTCAGTACTGCTGTGATGGCTGTTGGCTGATCTCCCTGATGTTTCCTTATTGATTCTGTAAGTTACAAACTAAACTTTTAGCACAAGCATCAATTGCAAAATAAGAGAAGAAAAAAAAACAGAAAGAAAAGGTGAAACGCATGCAGAATACATTGGGATTTTATTTGTTTTTAAAGAAAGCATCAAATACCTAAGTATCTGTCGTCTTTGTTGTGTACTATTAGTTTCTTCCTCCTGGATTCTGTTGACATTTTAATAAGATAGCTTAATATTTATTAAGAAAATGGGAAAATGAAAAAGAATTAAACTGCAAATTTTCTTACCTTTTATCAGTGAAATAATTCTCTTGGGAACACAGGGACTGAGGGGCAAAGAAGTGTAGAAATTAATATCAGTGGCATCTAGAACCCCTAGTACAGTGCAGTTACAAAACACGTTGCAACTTGGAGTCTTTTGTATTATACATGGACTTTTACAACATCCTCTTCATATCAAGCTGCCTGAAAACTTAACCTTTTTGGTGGATAATTTCCACGTTACATGAAAAAAAGGACAATACAAAAAAGCCCATCTGCAGGAAATAAAAGTTATCATTAGAATAGTTGCAATGCTGACCATTCTGTTTAGAGAGGTATTTTTCTGAAGTTACAATTCTTCCCTTGGGCCTTCACTGCCTTATGTAACCTCCAGCTGATGTGTGACTCCACCAGTCTGCTACCACCACCCGAGCTGCTCTGTCTTCTGCTTCAAGGTGTGAAGTAGATGACGACACTGGCTACTGCAATAATTGTACTGAATTCTTTGGGTATAAGTATGTATATGCTAAAAAGCAGAAAGAATATACAATCAAAAAGGCTGTTATTACCTTCAATTGTGTTGTCCTTGACTGTGACATTAAACATTTGGTACAAATCTTCTAAGGGTACAACACATGGTAAATGAGTATGAAAAAGGAAAAGGTAATTTTATATCCAAAAGCCCCCCCCAGAAAAAAAAGGCTTTTGGAAAATATTTAGATATAGCAAAAGAGCCTCTCAGAGATAGTTATTCTTTCTTCAGAACAAGAACCTGGTTCGGGATGTACAAGATAAATGTCAGAAAAAGTAGATTATTAGAAGTAACACATATTTTTCAAGACGTATTTGTTCTGTTTCACTCAATATAATTAAATATAATCACTACTTGTGATTGAATTATAGTTTACAACACTATTCTCCTTGATATCCCCAGTCAAGAGAGACTTCTAGGTTTCTGACTGAAATTTCAAGTATAGGAATTCAAATAATTTTACTGTGACTAGACATAAGATGTGTTTGATACACAAGTGAAAAAAACACAACCTTTTGGTTTTGGTTTTCATTTTGAGTTTTGTTTGTTTGTTAAATAGTTACTGCTCTGAGTAAAAACCAAAATGATTGCAGTACCAAAACTCTGCAATTTATATTTCAGTAAGGGTCAAAATAATGCATTTAAATAGATAATGCTAGATAATGCACCACAATAATTACTGAAGGTTGCTTGAGTTTCATACAGTAGTGATCAAAGAAAACAGAAAATTTCTTGGTAACTTCAATATCATTTAAAACTCACTCAGGTTCACTCACACTAATGATTCCTAGCTGCTCAGTCCCCTGCAGATACAGAAAGTTTCCTGGAAAGAAGTATCTTTTAACAAAAAACACATGTGCATGTATGCGTGTGAAGTATTCATATAAAACACCATAAGATTTTCTTTGATACATACATCTTGTGAAAATATTCTCTCTCTAGCTCTCTGATATTCTTCTTCACGTTCTTCTATGGATTTACTTCTTCTGTCATCTTTTAATCGTATTCTCATCTAAATTAAGTGATACAGTGTCAACTTCTAGAGGAAAATAGTATAAATACACAGTCAACTACAGCAAGTGGGAGGAAGCAATCCGTATCTATTTACCTGGTTGTCATCTTTGTCTAAACTAGAGTTATCTCTTTTAAGGATGTACCGCTTCTGGAAATCATCACTCTTCTCATCCTTTATATGCTCACAAAACTTTTGGTCAGGTCTATGAAAAGTCGTTAGAAAGAAAATATTTATAGTTTTGTAAACATATACTTTACACAGCCGAACAAACTGAAATATACTCAAGATTAATGTTAAATACACTTAATATTCTAACCGAAGTGATAGATTTTGTTTGTCCGGGCAACGGAAAAGGTACCAAAACCATAAGATGATATGTACCCCTGACCAGTCCTGTTCCTGAGCCATAACAAACCTGCTTTTAAAATCTCTTCCTCCTTCAAAGCTTTTGCTTCAATTTCCAAATAAGGTGGCAAACAAACCACATGCCCTTGGGGAATCAGAAGTGCTCTCGAATCCAGACTGGTGCCATGCAATGGATATTGGGCATGCATGGAAATGGAGGGAGGTGCTTTCTGCTAGAGCTGTAATACCTCAGAATTCATTTCAAGGGAAAACAGAAGATAAGAAGATAGAGGAGAAAGCATTGAAACTCAGACTTCTAAAACAAAACTAAGTAGAAATAAGCAAGAGAAGAAGAACAGTACAATGCAGGCAAGCAAGAGCTTCACCAGATCACAGTGAGAGGATGAAGCAACAGATTATATAAATAGTTTTGGTATTTTCTCTACTTTGGGGAAAAAAAAAAGAGGTATTTTGCAAGCTTGTTATTAAAAACAGATATCAAGTACCTAGACAATGAAACTGCTACTACTGTATGAGAAGTTCTCAGACAATCAGGAAATATTTGCCTAATAAAACATATGCATATTCTTCTCTATTTCTGTGTCTTTATTCATTACCCAGGACATCTGTATAAAGTCAGATCTTTTTCTATAAAACAGCCATGCCTAACTATTAGTTACTGGATGCCCAAACATAATTAGCAGGCATTTCAGAGAACCTTTAGACTGTCTTACCTCTTTTCTTTTAAAGGTCCCTGAATTTACTGCCCTGCAATCACCAACTTCCCACTCCACTGAGACGTCCCAGTATGCACTGGGTTGTTGATGTCAGTAACATCACTGATCGGCGATGGAGCCGGGAATCTGCCTATGAGGAAAAGGTAAGTTTGGTTTTATTCAACATGGAGCAGATCTCCAAGGTTTTCTTTCTAAATTCTTATTTTATATCCAAAGTGATTTAAAATAAGAATATTGAAAACATTAAGAAACTTAATGTCTGCAGGTTAGATGAAATGCCTGCTAATTAGTAACTACACCTATAGGGGGCTTCCAGAGGCCATAAGCTATTTCAATACCGTTTAGAAAGAAAAAAAAACAACAAAAAAAACATAAAAATGAAGAAATCATCTTTTAATAGTTCTTATTCCACCTCTGAAGTGCTAGACTGAAGCTTCAGTCTAGAGGTGCTGACAGATGCAAAGGCAACAGATTTGAAATGTATGATTTTATAAGTCAATTTAGGTAGAGAATGTATAGCCAAAGCAAAAACACATACATGAACACTTAAGTTACTTAACATATATTTAGGCTCTCTATATTTTTCTAGAAACATTTGAGGAGGAAACTGTTTTACTTAGGTGAAATTTAGTGTGTTATATTATTTCAGTTCTACTGACTTTAAAATTAGGGTGAATAATTAGATTTTTCTCTCTCAAAGCTATGGAGAGTGTACACAGAGACTGGGATTAGGATGCAGGAGCTGTAAACTCCTGTTTTCATGCTCAAATCATAGTATTTTAAAAAAACACCCCAACAAAAATCGTGCCAGGCAAATGTGCTTGAAGTTAAAACTAGAAACCTGGTAGCATAAATATACCAACACATTAATCCTTTGTCTTTCTGAGAGAGAACAAGGAGACAGAGCAAGTGCAGAGGACAGAGAGAACAGCTGGGTCCTTTGAATGAAAATCTCAACTCCGCACAGGCTTTGGAGTTGCTGTGGCCCCAGTGCAACTTCTTTTGTTACATGAATTTGCCTAGTGGTTTCTTCAACAACTCCCCAGCCCTCATAGTAAAGCAGCATGCCATGACTTGTTAACCTGCTTGACACTTCCACTGATGTGTCTTCCCTGCTACGTTTATTTTGTAAGGCTATGTGAGATCTGTAAGCAACATTATTCCAAGAGAAAACTTCTACACCTGAATTGCCCCAGTAGATTTTTACAGTACAAGTGCCAGAGTTGTGCAAGTCTTGTCCCCTCTCTTCACCAAGTCAGAAATGACCCAGCTCTAAGTTAAGCACTGGTCCTACTTTCCAAGATCCACAGAGAATGTACTTTGTACACTTTGCTGGTGTAAATCTTTAAACAGATAAATAATTGATATAAATTCATATTTCATGGAAATTAAGTTCACAATGCACGCGTGTGAGAAAAGCTACAAAAAAATCTTAACTTACAGATACCCTTTTTTCCCAAAAAAGTTTAAACACGAAACATATCGCGCAGCACTGGAACACCAACAGTAAAGATCTTGCAACTGCCTCTCCTTGCTGCATGGTTCCCAACGAGCAGATAGAGCCCTGCTGCTACAGATGCAGCATCATTGCATTATATACCTCAAGTGTTAAATCTATGCACTAAAGAGTTTTTTCAAGACTTTTACACTTACATTCTTGTATTGCTAGTTTTATTTACTATGACTGACTTCCCACTCTGGTCCACGTTGTGCTCTAATCCAAAGTAAGCAGCTACCCTGTGCAACAGCATTCTATGGTAAGATGTCATTGGGGGAAACTTTTTTCTTGGAACTCTGGAAGAAAGGAATAGTAGCTTTATTAAATAAACAGGAACACTCCTGAATTCTTTTTTCCTATAAGAGTACAGTACTTACTCATTATTACCAATGAAATCTAAAATTTCCTGTTCTAATTTCAGCAGCGTCATTCTGTCCCTGAAAATAAAAACACAGCAACTCACATATGAGACACTCCAATAACTGCAGTTGTATTCATCTTAAGAATACACAGAAAAGATCTGTGATCAAGGGATGACAGCAGACTCTAAAATAGGATCACCAGGTATCAAATGCAGTATTTTTAGGACAAAGCATTCATTTTTCACTAAGCTATATTGTATTGAACCTGCCTAGTGAAACATGCTGTTCTCAACTCAGAAATCAGAACACAAAGATTGTCTGAGTAATTTCTGCCCAGTAGGCTCAACAGAAAGTACAGTCATTGAGAAGACAGTCTCAAGAAGAAGGAAAAGCAGTGACTAGGTTGTTTCTTGTTGGCTAGCATGGGTAGCAAGATTTGCAGAGTCCTGAACTGGCCCTTGGATTGTGAAGCACAACTTGGGATCATCAAGACATAGAGTGACAGAGTACAGGTGATGGGAGGCACAGGAGAGCCTAGACAACATGAGTCTAGCAGAGGTCTGTGCTTCTAATTTTACTCTATAGGACAGAATGGTGTTGGCCCCTTATTATAGATAATTTTACATTTTTTGCCAATAAACCAGAATCCAAATACATTATCACATTGGAAATCATAACTATAAGATTAATTAATAATAGTAGTTGAATAGCTTTTGCAACACAATTCCACTAAGTTAAATTTCTTGCCTTATGTGTATAGCCACAGACCTAGTACAAAAGCCCATTAAGGAAAAGAACAAACAAAACAGACAGCAATGTACCGCAAACCTCAAAGCAACTGAGCCACATCAGCTCTGTTGCTAAGAAATGATGAACTTGAATTAGAACAGGTTTGGTTTCTGATGTGCAGAGTGAAGATGTACATCTCTAACTATGACTACATGGTACAGCTGAAAAAAAAAATTCCTTTGTCTATAAATTTAGTGCAAGGCAGATTGAAGCAAGAGAAGGCAGTTTAATCTCTAACAAGCAGATGCTAGAAGATTACAAGTTTTAGAGACATAGTATGAGAGTCCCTTCAGGGATAGAACTGCACAGAGACAGAACTCATTAGTTGCTTATTAAACATTAAAAGCTTTGAAACCATTTCAGCATCCTGAACTTCTGTTCATAAAACACACAAATTACAGTGGACTGGTGCTTCAGACAGCATGTGCAACAAAATCTCATCCTAAATAACTGACGTATAGTGTTAGACATGTAAGAGGAGCAGAACCAAACAACCAAATGCCACAAAAAACAGGTGGTGTTACACCTCAGACAATGACAAGGAAGAAAACCAGAAAGCTGACATTACTGATGCTTACCTGGGATTGTTTTTTAATGTATTTACTAAAAACTCATGAAGATCTATACCAGTGGAATCCGTGTATTCTTGGCTGGAATCTAAGGGTGAGGGGGAAAAGAGCAAAATTACACTTTGAAAAACATTAATACTGTTTTTTTACAATTATTGCTGAACATGGTATTTATGGATCAATACTATGTAACTATTGGGCATGTTATTCCCAAAACCACTTCCAGTTTCCAGGGAGAAGGCTCACGAGTGGAAAAAAAACCAGAAAACCCAACAGCACCTCACCCATTCCCCTGATTCAAGCATAACAGAGAAGCAAAAGCTTCAGTAACACTGCCAATCTATTAACAAATTGCTGCCTAGTTTGAAGCAGTGTACCCCCTCGAGTGACCTGCTGCACTGCAGTGTTGTATACACTTCTGTGGACTAGCAGCTGATCTACAGAACTACTGGATGTCACTTGAAGAAATACTGTCACTCAGAATGTTAGTTATTTATGTTATTTTGTATTATTAAAAAATCCTTGTTCTGTTGGACTTTGGTTTTGCAACATAACGTTTAGAAGTCTTCAAAAAGAAGTGTCTCGACCTTCTGTCTCCTTTCTGGTTTCAGTGAAACAAAATATTCAAAGTTACATTTTGTTCTCGAAAAATCTGTCACTGAAAGAAGTGATTTAACACCAAATCTTCCCCTAGATGAGCACCTTCCAGCATTCCAGGCCTCAGAAGCAACAGCTAGAGGGGTTTTAACAATATTTTTGGAACTAGACTTCTTCCAAGAACTACTTATGTGCCAACCTAGTCTCAAGTTGGGCACAGCTCAAACTTATGCCTACACCCTAGCTGCTCCAGGTCTTTGTGCGGTCAGTATGCAGAGCAGTCACTTCAAATCAGCTTCTATTAGCAATGCAGGGACTACTGCACAAAGAAGGGCAAGATTTGGTGAAAACAGAGTCTATGCAGGTTTTTTCATTAGAAGCAAGAGTGCCAGGAGAGCAGTCTCTTAGCATAGTGGGAAACTGGGTGACCAAAGTGTCCAATCTTCAAAAATGAGAACTGAATTTTTCCTGGAGAGAATCCAAATCTACTTGAGGACAGAGAACCTCTAGTTCCCTAAGGAAGAATGGCAGTGAGTTTCTTTATCTGAAGAGCTCATTATGCTATCAATTTTTGTGCTCATATGTTATCAAGAGAGTATAAATGAAACCAAGCAAGGCTGAGCATTCATGGTTTGGGATTACTTTTGAATTTGATGAGGGAAAGGGGAAAAAAAAAAGAGCATGCCTGGTAAACCTGTAAGATTAAATAATTATTTACTTTAATCTTCTTAATTTGCTTAAATTCCATCATTTTCTATTTTGGCACATCCTAAATCGGGAAGTAATGAACCTCCAGAGGAGACACTGGGTGAATTTAAACAGCTACCTCTACCCTTAGGCATTTTGTCATTTTGCACTCAACTCCTCATTACATCACATGTTGGGTGGTTTGGTTTTTTAGTGGGGTTTTTTTTGGGGGGGGGGAGCAGGTTGGTTTTGGTTTTTCTGTTTTTAATTTTAGAAGGTGCACATGACATATGAGAAAGTTAGCTCTGAAAGAACACCTTAGGTTTTTTTATGACATCAAAGACTAAGATTTATAAGGCAGGTAAGCCCTCCATCCCAGTGCTTTTTAGTTCACAAATACCTAGCTGCCACCTGGGACAAGATGCACTGACATGTCACATGAGGAAGGCCCTATGGAATTAAGGGGCACAAGACAGACAAGTGCTACCTGTCGCAAAAAGAATTTTAGCTTTAAAGATATTTCCTGCACAATCTTGATCTAAGATATTTAGATAAACATCCCGGATCCTTTATTGAAAGCAAGAGCTGTACAATGATTTGCCAATTTAAGTGCATGAAGTCTTCCACTTTTAGGAGGCATTAGGAAACAGGGACAGAGACAGGCTTATGTCAGTAATTTTGCAGTTCCATGTTAAAAACTAAAGATTTTCAGCAAATAGAACAGATCTGCAATCCAGAATGCAGGAGTATTAAAGAGAAAACTTCATACTTGTCATTTTTGCTTATATAGTTCTACCCTTGCTCCAAAATTTTATAAAAAAATTCTAGATATTATCAAAAGTAAAATAAATAAACAAACAAGAACATTGACTTCTGCTGAATAAAGATCAGAAAAAGTACAGAGGTAGTTGTCATTCTCACCTAAATTTCACAAAAACCTGTAACAGCATTTAGGAATAAGGTAACTTCTACTGACTAGTAAAGTCAGTTTGCCAGAGAACATTAGACACAACTGAGGCAACAACTGTATAAGATCAGCATAAGATAGCTGATCTGCATAGCTAGACAGGTGAGCAAGGAAAAGCATTTGCTGGAGTACGTGTGTTTGATGAAGCCTCAAAAGCATTTTATCATCTGGGACCAATTCAATCTCCAGCTCAAAGATACTTGATTTATTTGCTTAATTCACAAAAAAAAAAAGGTAATGTTTATGCAACAATGTCCTGGAAGCAAACGTCATTTTCTCTAAATATTCTTTATCTACATGGTACATTTAAAAGCACAATGACAGATAGCAAACCTCTTGATAACATTTTTCTGGACAGTTTATCACTGCATTTTTCCTTTTCCGTTTCATCTTTTGCAGGCTTCTCTTCTTTTTCAAAAGACTGTGACAACTGGATCTGAATTTTCTCCTGTCAAAAGTAAAAATCAGTCATCATGGAAATTATTTCAAACAATACCTGCAGGAGAACATTTGTACTGTATTACCTGCAAAATAAAGAAGTAACAAGGAGAATAATTGTCTCCATATTCTTTCTGATCCCACATGTACTTTATGTGGCTACAAAATTATTTATCAGCATATTGAAAACTATAGAGAAGACATAGAAAGTACCACACACGTTTTAGAACTTACACATACTTCCAGGACTTGAATGCTATTTCAAAATGAATCCAAAGTATCTTATTTGATAGACATATGAAAGTATTCATTTTTCAGATGTATAAACTTTATATAGCTTCTAAATTTAAGTCATGTGTCATCCATGATGCTTCCCCCCCCATCCTTCACAGTTCTTGACTATAAAAGCTTGCTTCAATTTCATTTACACTAAGAACAACAAAAAAAAAGCCAAATAAATGTTTCAATCCAAGACAGATCAATATTTTCAGATCTACAAAAAAGGAAAATATTTACAGTACAATACATTAAGGCACAATTTGCAAACCTTACTATCATCAAGGCTTAGATTCTTAACTTTCTGGGTATTTCGACAGAGTAGCTTTGTGTGCGACCATCTCAAAATCCATCTGTTTATGCAAGTAGGTGGAGCATCATAAAACCAGTTTCCCAAATACAGCAAAAAAAGAGCTCCCCTTTGAAATGATAGTGACACAATGGTCCCCTAAACAGTGTAAGACTAATTTGTTTTTCATGCTTCTTTACTCTTCAACAAGATTGTCAGTGAAGGATTAACGTGTTCCAGACAGCAAAATCAGAGGAGGTAGGGGACATGGAGACACCATGTGTCTGAATGACTCCAAGACAAAGAGTGGCAAAGTCCTGTAAAAGTGAGACTCCCCCATTACCTTTTAACTCCCTCAAATGTCAATTTTGCTCCCCAAATGTCAACTGAGTTGACGCTGTCACACCCTCCACCTCCCCAAGAACCTCTGATCCTTCCCAACCCAAAGAACCTGCCCCTCATCCATTCTTGCCTATTGCTCTTCTGTCCTGCACCTTAATCTTTTCCCATGCAAGTCTTCAGTCTTCCCTCCAATTCATTCTTACCCACAGCCAGGCACCTGCTCTAAGCTTCTCCTCATGTCAGTCCCCAGACTTGATCTCACTCATGTAAGCTGGCCAGAGTTAAATATAGTCAGGATTCACCAAGGCTAAAGACTGTTTCACACGCAAATGCATCCTTGCACACCCTAGAGTAATGCTCCTCCCTGCCCTAGCACACCCAACTGCTCTCTCTTCCCTTGGTTCCTTCACAGCTGGGCAATGGGAACTCTGTCCTAATAAGGTTATGGTTAAAAAACAATTTCAATATGCATTTTTGGAGTAAAAAAACTTTCAAATTAGGAAAAAAATTAGCTGGTAGTTTTATCAGATCTTTCATGATGATTTTTTTTAATTAAACTTATTAATTCATATACACTCTGCAAAACAGCATTGCAAGTGTGAAGACTTCTCAGCTTTTATGAGATTATCTATAGCCAAATCTGATAAAAACTATTACTAACCACTAATAATGAACTCTCTGGTCTAATTATTTCCTAGTCTTCAGAATTCACTGGGATACAAACCTAAAAGAATCCAAAACAAATCATTGCATGCCTCACCTCATAAACCTGAATATAATTCAAATGAGCAATTTATTTGTCACTGTAAAGTGCATTACACCTGTTCATCTAGTAGCTGCATAACAGTTATTTGAAAAAAACATGGTTTATGCCTTACAAAGAAATTATTTCTGACTTGGATCCACCAATGTTACTTTCCATTTTACAATAATACTCTACAAAACTATCAGTAAATTAAGGAAATTTTCATAGTCTGATTTCCCTTCACCAGAAAATTGGTTGACTACATACTCCACACTCATCCAAAGTGAAAGCATACAGCAGTAGTTTAGTCAAATTATTTCAGCAAGCAATCATTTTCATACTCCTCTCCCCAACGACAGCTAAAAAAAGAAATAGCCATCTGAACAGCCAGTTCTTCTACTACCACTGATTCTACTTCAAAGTGTGATACAACAGAACTGTGTACCAAAGGGCACTTTCTTGTGATTTCATGCTATAAAAACTGCAGTATCTAATTAAATATGACCTACTTGACTGGAAAGCTGCTGAAAAAATCTTTTAACTTCTATTCCCCTGGAATGCTTTTAATCGCACCCTGTCTGTAGCAGGTCTCTGCTGGCATACTGATTTAACAGACACCTCACTGTACCTCACCTAGCTGAAGTCCTTATTGTAGCAGAAGAAATTGTCACCAAATCCTGATAAAACAAAAAAGAGACAAACAAAAAGCAAAATCCCCCAAACCATCAAAACCTGATAAACTCCTCCAGCTTAAAACACTTGAGAAAAAGGTAAGAGTCAGGAAACATTTACATGTCCTGAGGTCTTGGCTTTTTACCAGCAATATCTCTAAAACCAACCACCACCTGAATTTACACAAGTCAGTATAAAGTAACATTATAGACCTGGGTCTTTCCCCCCCCCTCCTCCTCCTTCATGTTGTTTTATTTTGCTAGAGAAGAAAAAGATCAATCTTTTGAAGGTTTATTTACTTGTTACCCATAAGAACAACTGTCATTCACAGGGAAGCAGCCCTTCCTTAAAAAGAGTTGAAATGGAGTATCCTTTGCTAGTGTCAGTACTTTGTATTAGAGCATGCAGGATCAGAACAACCCCAGCTCCTAATGTCTAGACAAAGGACAGCAGGAGAATAAAGAGTTAGCGTATTTACCAAGATAAAAGACTAAACAATTCAGTTACTTTTTTCCTTCTGTGATAAGTTGATAAGCTTGTACTTTAATAGCACCTTTTAGTAAAGGGCTGCCAGTGCTTTTTAACAATCAAGGCTTAAAATTTGTCAGCTCTTACCTAGATTTCTCAGTAAGGAATGGTATCTTTTTTCATATTGCGATTGCTCAAGAAAATATAAACAAGCATATCAGAAAATAAACTGATTGCCTTGAGATAATTTGTCTGGTCTGCAAATCTCTTGCCTTCCGAGTAGAAGCAGCCAGCAGTGACTTGCTAAGTGACTTCTACACCTGCACATGCTGAGGAGTTTTACCTTGCCAAGAGCTGCTGTGCATACTTGTGTGGAAGGGGTGACTGGTGAACAGTCACAGGCAAGACTACAGAGTCATCCCAAAACTCACACCAGTTCCAAGTCGATTAAGTATAGTTTTCATCTCATCAAGGCTAACACTTACACATCACTAAAGATTGGGATTCTTCAAGTATCATCAGCAACATTACACTGAATTTTCCATTTTAAGTATGAACAGAAAACCAAAGGCCATTTTTCAGTTGCAATCACTGATACAACAGAACAGTGACTTTTCCAGCAAGGGGAAGCAATCACAGCGGTTACTCTTACAGCCAGAGAGGGCTGTGCAAGAGTGTCTCGCTTCACCTGGCCACTGGTCCTCCTGCATGTCCCAGCACAGCTAACGCACACACATCATGCTTCAAAGTGTGGGGCTTGAGGCAGCCAACAGCGGATCAGTGAATATGGAAGAAATCTTCCATGCTATTCCCAAGGATTCATTGCAAAAGAAAGCAAAATGGGTGAAGAAAATGCCCGTATGAGTTGTTATGGAGGGTCATGGAAGACCTGGATGTGCACTCCAACATCAGAACGTGTAACAGATTCCTCCTTCTAACTCTCCTCTTCAACATGCATTTCTCTAGTCTACAGGGAGGAATTAAATTTGTTCTCTCAGTCATTTGCATAGTTATTGGGATCCATAACCCATTTTTTTCTAGATGACTGTTTCTAAAGAAAACTCACAGTTTGTTCTAATTTTGTTTATTGTTATACAATCTGGTTTATGGCATTCCTTTCATATGAACTTAGATCATAACACAACACAATTCATTCTGTAGAACTGGCTTTTACATCTCTTCTATTACTGCAATAATTCCTTCCAAGAACCACCTGGCAGTATGCAGCTAAGGATAGATTCCCAGAGGACACAGTAACAAATGTTATCTGCACAGAGCACTTACTATAAATGTCTGACTTTAAACCATTAAATACATGGTATTGTATAGTGCCAGAGGTTTTTAAAATCCGAACGTCTTTTGTGTTAGAAATATACTGTGGGTGAACAGCCAGGCATTAGGATTCTCTCTTCCTGTAATTAGATACAGTGAGTGAAAAACCCGACTGCTTCAGACTAAACAACTAAGCCTGAGCTAGATCTCTCAGTCAGTTTTGTTAATCTTATGCAAAACATTACCACAGGGCTGTAAATCACTGTAAACAGCAATAGTTTCTCCATTGCCTTTTAATCTCTTACTCTGCAGCCCATACCAATCTAAGACATAGATTTTCATCAAACTAGCAGGCCCAGTTTCAAAGTTCCTCTAATCACCTCTTCAAACACTGGTACACTAGTGAAGGACTAGGAAAAATACTATTTTCTCAGTTTTCCCAAGGGAAAAAAACCCACAAAACCACCTCAATACTTTGTGGTTCACTCTTACAAAACTGTAATTATCTTGCCAAATACCTACAGGAGTTCTGATCCTCCCTCCCTCCCCAAAACTGAACTCCAACTCCCCCAGCAAAACCCCCTCACACCCAGCAGCTACTCTGCTGATTCCTTCTGCTTGGTAAGGAGAGTGAGATATTTCCATAAAGACAGTCTAGAAGCTTTTCAAATAACACCAAAATAAGTCAACATGCTTTATGAGTAAGTCACTAAGGATCATTCCAGTTTTGTTACGAGTGGAAGAAAGAAAAGCATTTTGATGCCCCTCATTCATACACAGAGCTAAACCCAACAATAGTATTTTGCTTTAAAAATACAGACTGCTATGGAATGCTACATTTTGTTTTAAATTTTCTACAAAGAATTTTTGTCCAGCATTTAGGAACTACTTTGAGTCTTTCATCATCCCAATAGATTAGTTTTCAGACATACCTCAGATGTGTTAATAGAACTGCTAGCAGTTATGACTAATATGCAGGAATTCAGTTAAAACATCGGAACTTACAAGTGTTTGATTTTTCTAAATATAAAAAGCCAATAAATTATGCTGCATATTTATCATCTTTCTGATGGCAGGCAGCACTTCAGCAGTTTCAGACTGCCTCAAGTGCACTGTAGTGCTAGAAAGTTAAAACAAATCCCTCTCCCTGTTGCCCAGATATTAACCATTACAGTTCAGAAAAACAAAGCAGCAAATTCTTCATCTGACATTACAATCACTAATAAAGCTGCATTAGAAAGAAAAATTAAAATCATATGGTGTCTCCATATTTAAAGAGTATCCAAAAGATTTTCTTTTGAACAGCTATTTCAGAAACTTCAGTAATATAATTTTTACCTGGAGGTCCTGTGATATTTCAGCTGTGGGAGGTGGTGGGTATTCTTCACATACAGCAAGGCTCCGAACTAACTTTAACTTTGTGTTTGACTAAAGGAAAGTATGTAAAATTAAAATCTATGGCTTATAAAAAAATTCTATAAGTATACCATAAGCCATTATTTTTCATCTTATGTAAAACAAAATGGCTGAAAATGGCATTTTTAATAGAATAAAGTATTTCTTTAGGAAGAAAATACCCAAGCAATTGCAGCTTTTGACAGCACTGCCAGCACAATAGAGCACATCTAATGAAAAGTAAATAAAAATCTTTGGGAAAGTGTTTCTCTCCATAACAATAAAAAGCCACCAAAAATATAAAGGCAAACCACAAAAGCAGACAACTAGGCAAGACAAAAATCCAACAGAATAAAACAAAGCTTTAATGCCAAAAAATAAAACTAAAGGCACTTTTCACAAAGTAACAAAGCTTCATCAAGCATGAAGGGCTTCCTTAGCATGCCAGCACACAAGTCTACTGTACCTTTGACCTTTTTGCTGTCTGTCCAAAAGACTGCACTGGCCGCTGAATGATAGGCACAACAGAAAAGGTTTATATTAAACTTCATAGTACAGTGATATTAATGCAAAAGTCTATATGAGAGAAAGCTTTAACAGTTATTACTGACATGATGGTCAAATCCGTGAAAAGAACAGCAGGTGTTTTTGGCTGAAGGATTACATATGCTCTCCCATTTTCATTGTGCTTGTCCTTGATTCCTCCTCATTTATCAAAAATAGATATTACAGGAATTTAACAAGACGCAAGCAATACTCCTGTTCAGTAAGATCCAAGCAGTTTACTCTCTCAGCCATCTCCTACGTTTTAAATTCCCATGTCCTAATTTCCTTAGCAACACAACGTGGTTTTTATAAGCTTTATTCCTATTCCTGAAACCTGCCTAGAAAAATGATATGGGGGAAAAAAAAATAAGAAAAAGTGTTGCCTCTACGAGGGGAACAGATGATGGCCTATCATAAGCAGGTTAAAACATATGGGTTTTTTCTTTCATCTTAGGAGCTATGAAAGTGGACTTTAAAATGGGCTACTTGTCAATTGTTTTTTCTTTAATTTAGTAACTTACTATGCATTAATTTACTCTCTCTCCTCCCAGATCCCTTCTTCTATTACTATTCTTTCTTTTAAAAAAAAGCATTACCAGAATTTTGCTACAGTATGCATGACTGAAAGGCACATTTGAATCAACAGAAGTCTTTAACAATTTCTTAACTGCATACTTAAAACTAACTCAACCCTCTGTGACAGTTACACAGGAACAGAAGCACTTACAGTAGCACAACATAATTTAAGTACTGGTTTCACTGTAGAACTAGAGCTGATGAACAGAACTGGTTTTACTGAGCAGAGGCCTAATATTTGTAAGGAAAAAGTAACACTGGTAATATAATTTCAGATCTTGCTTAATGGACAGTATTTCCTCCTTTACAAAAGGGGTATCCTTTCAGAAGGAAACTAAATACAAACTCCCTTTGAAAAGTACATGAAGACAGCCCTCCCTGCTCCTCCTGCTCACAGGAACAGGTGCCTGTCAAGTGCCTTCATTTCTAAGCAGGACACACATATTGCTAAAAAGAACAACTAAAATAAAAGGTTCTGCCATGTAAAGGCAGAAGAACCATTCTTTCTCTCATTTTCCTCAAGTCCCAAATGTCTTCTTTGGATGCTGTGCCAGCTTAGCTGCAGAGCAGCAGAAGGGGAGCTCATTTAAACTCATTTCACTACATAACAGGATTTTAAATAGCAGCACTGAAAAGTAGCTGAACTCATCACCAGTTTCTTAAAGGAGCCTGCCAAGATATTGAACAACAAAGACAGTTCAAATGTTCTCACACCTGGAACAATACAGAGACTTTGAGTTTTGCTGGTACCTGCAAAAGATTTCTTCCTTTCCATCAGCTATGCCAAAAGCACCCATTGCATGTTGAAAGCTGGGACTCTGCGTATCCCTGGCAAAGTTCCTATTATACCAAGCTACTAAACTTCCAAGAACTGGATGGTTTCCCAGCCTCATATCAATTACTGCAGCATCAATTATCTTAGGTGGGTTCAAATCAAGGATGTCAAACCCTGAAACACAAGCCGCCACATCCAGCTGCAACTGAGGAATAAGCAGCACACACTTGGCAGGTAAGAAGGGCTGGAATAAACCCAGCACAGCAGGACTGTAGGGATAGCTTGTGTGAGAAAAGGCCTGTGATTGTAAGGTCTGTGCCTGGGGATACAAAACCCAGAGTCCTGTGATATCAACAGTAATTGCACTCACCAAACTCGAAGATGATTTGGCACAGTTCCTTTCTGGGGCAAAGCCACACTGACTGAGAATAACCACACTTCCACTGGAATCCCAGGACAATAGGTAGTCAATGCATGTTGTAGCTGTTAATGTACCTTTTCTCTCTTTTCAGGTCTGTGAATTCTAGTTCTGTTCTAATCTCTCTGCATTTACTAAGTTTTGCTCCTATAACACATTTTTATTTTCCCCATTTGTGAAAAACAATAGCTACTTTAAAATATGTAATCTTTAGTGAGTGCAAGTTAAGCAATTTCTTTATATTTGCATCTCTCAAAGACTTTTACTGACTTGAGAAAACACTGTGTTAATGAAAGCAAGATCAAAAATGTATTTATGCCCCATTTAGAGCAATCATGGGCACGATTTCAAAACAGTGCTTAAAAGCAAGTATTTCCAACAATTGCATAATGAAAATAATTGTTGGTCTTTTAAAAAAACAAAACACAACAACTTTTAAGACCAACTACTATGCTTAATTTCAATGAAGAGAAAGAGTTCACCAAACACAAATAGTCATATATATTCATATCAGGCTTTCAGTAGGAGCATGACTGTTTTATTTTCTTCTAATTACCTCCACAGATCATGTATATTAAATACAAAGATCTGGAGCTGTTACACGCTTTCCTCTATCATCACTGTGCTGTCTGAAGAAGCTGGATAAAAACAGGTCAGGCACAAGATGGTAAACTCAGAAGCATGAAAGGTTTTGTGAGAAGGTACTATATGTCTGAAGTACTGCTTGGACATGTCAGAGGACAGGGATGACAACGGACCTCAACAAAGAGGGTTCTAAGCACATTCAGTTTTCTACCTTTCTACTAAATTAGATCCTAATTTTAAATCCTGTTAAGGGCAACAGTCCTAACAACCATAATACTTTGTAATACTGAAGGAAAGAACTGGTTACTTGGTGTCTTGTATTGGTGAGTAGTGACAGCGATTTTCCATGACACAGCAGAGGATGACCGATGGAAAAATAGTTTCACCATTGGACACAGAGGCATTTTCAACATTTCAAAAGTAACTAAACAGAATCTGCCCAATCGTTTATCTAGTAAAAAGCATTAAGTCACATATTTTGGGGACAAAGGCAGGTAAATCCTGACACGACCAAAACAGCTGGGGAGGAGGCAAAGAAAATCTTCAGAGAACTCAAGCTGTGGAACAGAGATAAAACAAATGTATGCTTGTATAGAGGGAAGAAACTTGGAGAGGGAGATATGTCTAGTAGCTAAGTAAAAAAATTAGTCTAATTCCTCCAAAGGACAGGGATATCTGCTTAATTAGCACAAATCCAAACCAGAGTTATACTCCCTTGTCACAACATTTGCCTTGCCCATATCATACAGTGGATGTATACAACTCCTGTATTCATGAGGGTTATTTTGGTGGTGGTATTTTGGTTTTACTCTCCACCACTTGCAAGTGCTTTTCCTGATCTGTAGTGATACGCAGCTTTCTTTTTCTACTGCCTTGGCAATGATCATCCCATCAAGAATCTTCCAGCTACTTATTAATCGTTATTTTTCAGAATAAAAGGTATTATCCTGAAAGATAAATCCAGGCTGTTTATTTAATTTTTGTCAATATTTCTCAACACATTAACTCCATATCAGCAGTCCTTATAGTGGGTGAAGTATTGCCTGTCCCATCACCCAGTGAGACAAAGGCAACAAACTTCTAGCCGATTCAGAATTCGTTATGTTGTCACCTGGATAACATTAATCTGGATAAGATTAATATGTGGGAGACAACAGTGACTGGTGAACCAAAACCTTTTTGTTCACAAAAACTATCAGAGTGCTGACATGCACCTGACTTCTGTAAAAGTATTTTTCATGTGGGTGCCTCTTATTTCCAGTCCCATTTAATGCTACTTGATGGTCGCTTCAAAATATGACAATTAGAAAATCTTCCCTAATAATCTCTTCATCAATTATACTGCTATAGTTGCTTAAAGAAATTGGCAGTGCTAGTCACGTACTCTAATAAGGTATTTTCCTCATTCACATTGTACCTCCAACAGTGTAAGCAACAGCAAATAGGTTACTAATGCACAATATCTCAAAAAAATCTGGAATTTAGAGTCACAGTTACCTTTCAAAATATAATCACCAGTTTCTGGAACTGTGAAGATCCAGAAACGTATCCGAGTTCAAACCATGATAGGTTCAGACAGGAAAGATCAGGAAAGATAGCTGGTTTCTTACTTGGCTGTAAACAAGTTAGAAATTGAGTGATAACCATTCTTAGGAATATTATTGTAGTTTGCCAATAGGTATGAAACCTATTAAACAACTGCTTTGAAAGCCAAAACTAAACCCTGTATGACTCCCATCACCTCAACCCATTCTCTGATATATTCAAGTAGTAAAGAACAAAACACAACAAATTCCAATAAGCTCCTGATCATTTTCTCTAGCATTTCTTAGCAAATCCTTTGCTCTTTTTCCCCACCACTACAGTAACATTTAACTTGTACTTAATGAAAAACAGTACAACCAGTGAAATTTCGCTAGTCAGACTATTTAATCACCCATTAGTGAAAAGCTTGCTGACTACCATTCCCAGGTAGAGAAAATTTTTGTACAAAATTTTTGGTTTGTATTTCAGCAGAAGACATGTCTTAAATCTGCGACATAGGTATTTGTACTAGCAGTTACCACAGTACGAGTGAGATTAACTTTTACTGACTTCGAGTGTTGCAAAGGGCTCACACTAGCAAGGTTCCACTTTGTAACCGACTGTCTTCCTACCACTCTGGAAATCAGCATCCTCCACCTACAAAGTCAGTTTTTAATTACACTCCTCGTGTAACAGCAATGCTCTGATTCTGATGGAGACTCCTGAACACAACACTCACATCGACATTACATGAAGACAACAGCAAAGCTGTCTCCAAACAGCTTTCATTACCCAGTTGGTTGTTCAGTTCATCGTGCGTATGCTTGATAATTATTTCAGCCACCAGCTACTACTCCTGTATAAGACAAAACCAAGCAACCAAACCCTCACCAAATCCCACAGCCTTTGACAGCACTGACAGATTGGTTTCTCTAGACTAGGTCTGACTGTACAGAAACACTTGTTTGCAGGAAGGCAGATTTGCCACTTGAGTCTCATGGAAGTTTCCACACTGAAATTTGTTGAATGAGATTTGTTGAATGAGAAAACATGAATGAGATTTTTCCAAGTTACTGAACTGTATGAAAATAAACCTTCATTTTTAAGGCTCACTACTGGAATAGTCCATTGATAAAAGAAAGTACCAGCTCAGCTATAACATCTACCAGCTTTTCAGTAGCAGTTATTTCTCATGTGACAGAAGTATTTCACTTTAAGGATTTTTTTTCCCCCATGAAGTTATCTATTTACACTGATGCCAGCCTTAACAAAGCCAGCAGATATTAAAGTATAAAACTATGTTATTACAGTGGTCTACAAGATTTATTTGGAAGCAATTTAGCATAGCAGATAGAGCTTACTTCACCCAGTGGAATATTGAATTGTTAGGCTTGAACAAAACTACTCCTGGAAGAACCTTTTACTCTATTCTCAATAAGATGACTCTAATAAGCTACTGTCCCATTCTTGCAACCTGCAGAGAACACTGCCATACCTCATATCCCAATCAGGATTTTGATCAGAAAATTGTTTATTATTAACACACAGACACAAAATTCCTATAGAAAACCAGTTTTTGTCAAACACAAGCTTCTGTGTTTTCTCTTAAAAATTTGCCCCATTTTCTATGTTGTGCCAGAAAATTTCAGTTGCTTTCCTTAACTCCTCACCTCATCTAAGACTCTCACAGTCTTCAGTGACCAAGTGGGCAGCCTTAACCAGGAGTCTTTCAGGACTCTTGAGCACAAACACTAATTGCACAACTAAGCCTCCGAGGTATTAAATCCACTGCCATAAATTCTTAACCCATCCTTATCAGTGTGTCCTCTTTCAACACAAGATATTTTCACACTACTCCCCCCTCCCTTCTCACTTGAAATTTGACGCCGTGATTTCTTTATCGGTGCATTTCCCACCTTGCAAAGGCCACTCATTTTTATGCATCAACTCTTCAGCATATGCATGAAGATTGCCTCAGCTTTCCTACCTAATAAATCACATATAACAATTGTCAAGCAGTAAAGAAGAGAGGAAAAAGGAAGGTATGGGGAGTGCTGGCTAGCAGCCAAGATGGGATGAGAGCTCAACAGCTCGCTCCACCGTTCATGCAGAGAGAAAGAGGCTGGACCTTCTGCTGGTGGCTAGGGCAAGACCCAGACCTACTGGCCTCAGGAGCTCTGCTGACTTGATTCCTCTGACACCCAGGGATTTGGATTACTTACATCTGATTACTTTAGCTCTGCTGTAAAAGTTACACCCCAGCCTCCTGTAAGCTGCACATGGCTCAAAAGCCCTAAATTGGTCACCCTTACTCGGGGCAGACATGCTGAGCTGTGCTGGAGTTCTTTGTTCATACAAGCAACACTCAACATTCCAGTGTTTTGATCAACCCACACTACTGCTATAGTGTATTCCTAACACAGTCTGCTCTCTGAAACTCAGTCAGTATTCACCAACAGCAAAAGACAGCTTGAATGCCAAGTTTTTCCCTTGTTCTGCTACAATGAAAAGACTCAACTTCACACATACACTCAGGAAAAGACAAACATGGACAAATTGTCTGGTTCACATGAAAACCGTTCAACTACTTCAAACAATTAAAAAAGACTGGCTCCCATATTTACATGAATATAAACAGAGAAGTGGGGCAAAGGAGGAGAGAGGAAACAACAATCATCCTACTTGCTTCCCTAACACCAGTCAAATTTTCCTGACCTGCACCAAAGAAACATGTAAGAGGATCATGAGAAAGAGAAAAGAACAAGACCCAGACTTATTTATAACATCATATACCACTGAAAAATAAAGTGAAAAGCTTCTTACCGGCATATTGTTTTTGCTGTCAGGACAATTTTCATCCTTTTCCACTTGAATCTGCTCCTGACTTCCTGATTTTATAAAGTTTTCAATGGGGTCTGTATCTTTAAATTCAGCTTCTGAACCCTTCATTGCATCAGTTTCATCTTTTACAGTAAGAATATCAGACATCCTCATTAGAAAAGGTTATTTTAAAATTCTACAAGAAATATGGAACCTTTAGGACAAAGAAAAATTGAATCACTAAGTAATTTTAAATTAATTAAAAAATAAATTAAAAAAATACCTGAACAGCTACCCAAAATAAACATGATTTTTCTGCAAGAAGGACTCGCCCTCCTGTTATTTTTTCCTGTCTTCTATCAGAGGAAGAAAGTGATCATTTTCTTTTTAACCATTTTTATCAAGAGGCTTGTAATAACAGATGTCTATATAAACGAGAACTAAGAGCTACACTACAGGATAATGCTGGCAGATTTTCCCTTATGTATTTAAAAATAAACACCTGAGCATTCAGATACTCCAAATCAAATTAGCTTCCAACAGAAACAAGGGAAGCTTTTCTCATTTGAAATGAAAAAATTATTACATATAGATTTATTCTAAAAAGGTTGAAAGTAAATAGATGAATCATAATGCACCGAGTGTGCAAACATTCATAAATTTCATTAAAACTTTTAAGTTTCCTAGTTGTCAGGTAACAACTGGACAACTCCTGAATGCAGGAACTATCTTACCTACTAAATGTAGCAAAACTAGTCTTAAAAAATTAAGCACTCTTTCAAAAGCAATGAAAAAGAAGCAAAGAGGCAGCTTTGGTAATTAGGATAATAACAGTCATTATCAGTAATTACAATTTATAATAACGATTTTAAGTAGAGATAAGTAAAGATAACTCTAATGATTAAAGCTATAACAGAACCACCTCAATTTTCCCTAAGAAATAAGAAATACAACTTGTCATTACTCAGCTACAGTGCAAGATGTAAATCCAAAAATTTTCCATTTCTTAAAAAAAAAATCTAAGAATAAGTCCTTCATAGAAAAAAAAATAACAATCAAAGAACATTATGGAAAAGTCTAAGTATCTGATTTAGTACCTGATATGTCCTACAATTTGGGGGTTGTGGTTTCCCACAAAAATAAAATAAAATAACCCAAAGTTCCTTTTCACAGTTGTCAACCGAGATGTCAGTTGTAATGAACCATCTGGAATCTGGCAGGAGGAGTCCCATGTCCTTATCCCCAGTGTAGAGTCCTGAACAGAACTATGTTGTCTTGAATCAGCAAGAACATCCCTTTTGAATGCCTAAAAATCAAAGGAAACACATGATACTTTTATTTGGGGGGGCAGGGGAAAGGGAACATGACATGCAAAAACTTAAAATAGTCATTTTGAGGGGAAAAAAAGCAGCACAGGAGAAACAAGTGTTTCTCATATTTATTCCTTCTACTTGCTTTATCTAGCAGTAATAATATTTTTCATTAGCCTTCCAAGCTATTTCTGTATTACAGAGTTAACAAGTAGTCATAATAAACGTTTTGTTGGCATTTCTAGTGAAGCTGTCTCTGTAAGCAAGCAGCTATCTTCCAGAAGGGTCTGAAAAGACAGTGTGAAACAAGCAGCCCAGCAGGTGTGGAGGAGTAGTAGACCACGAGAGCTCACAAATCCCCATCGGCATAACAGCATTTTTCTCTTTGTCATAGCTAATAATCTGTGAGCACAATACATAACCCATATTTTAGGCAGCTTGAATTACAGAAGACAATTTTATTCACAGTAATTGCCCTTGAATGAGGATTTACAAATTTCTACAAAACTGACAATGTTCCCTCTTCTCTCTATTTCAGATGTGCTTTTCTGAGAAATAAGGAATATCACCACCCACAGGAAGCATTTGAAGTGGTAGGCAACAACAGGATTCTAACAGCAAAGAGAATATAACCTACGAACATAGCAAAAATGTCCTAATGCAAAGAACACAAATAACTATCCTGTAAACCTGTGAAAGATACACTGAAATAAAATAGCTGAGGAGATTGTATTGCATTCCCTAAACACCTTCAGAGGCTTATTAAGACCAGTACAAACGGTAACAAACATCAAGAACATCTTCTGTCACCTCGGTTGAGCTACTTAATTCCCATGTGAGTAACACGATAATTAGAATTGTTTCCTGACAGCAAACAAACAGGTGAAAAACATTTAATGAGACATTTACACTGTGGTTATAAACACGATTTTAGTTGATGTAGGTGAAGAACCTGCACTAAGCTGTTCTCTGTTAAAACAGAGTTGCACTACGTAGCAGGAAGAAAGGATGGGAAGAGAAGTCGTGCAAGATCTTAATGTCCCCAGCAAGTATCATCTTAGCTGAAACAATCTGAAAGTATTACAGCATTCTGCAGTATGAGATCACTACAAAAGCAATTAATATGCAAATTACAAGGTCAGGCTGTGACAGTGCTCACCCTTCCACCAGTTATAATATTTTGTCAAAGCAAAGGGTTTAATATAAAGTAACGTAACAAAAAACTAGCTAAATATAACATTAACTTCACATGAGAGAAAAAAACATATCCTGTTTGAAGAAAAACCTGCAGCACTGAAGATGAGAAGCAGGATTTACAATGAAAGAAAAGAAAGCAAATACTTTATATTGTCTACATTCCACAACAGTATCACCAGCTTGTGTTCACATTGTTTTGTATACACATAAAGATACTGCAATCTCTTGGTCCCTTCCTAGAAAACAACTGTAAAAACAGCAGAAAGCAACACTTGAGAAGATACACACACACGAAGAATAATGTACTTCCCCCTTGCCTCCAAATAAACCCTGCAAGAGAGATGTGGGTAAGAATTTTAAATAATCATTTAAACAGTGTGTAGCATTTAACACCTCTTCCTTAAGTTCTACAATATCTTAATTCATCATAAATAGTTACAACTCTGAACCACACCCTGGGTACCACTAAGATGACTGCAATGGCATGAAAGAGTGGCACAATGGCCCTCAGACCTCCAGGTTTCCTTGCAGGAGAGATTAAAGCCTGGCTACAATTACACTTCTAGATCTGAAGAAACATACAATTTGATAAGAGATGTGAGATACTATATAAATCTTGACCTAATAAATCTTGCTGCAGAGTAGTATGGAAAAGATAGATAAAAGATGGGCTGTGAGTCAGGCCTGTAAAAGACCTTATTCAGTGAACGTAATGGAGGGGAAAGGATTATAGATGAAAGAACAAATCGGAAATAAAAAGGTGCCAAAATGCAGCAAAGGATATGCAGTACTGTTTGGTTGTTGAGTTTTTCCAGACAATCCAGATGGTGATTTAAGACTTACGAAAAAGTGCAGACTAACAATCGTTACTGTAAACAAGACTTGAATGAGATGCTGTTTGGTTTTGACTGACATATGATTTGTATTGTATTTAGAGAAATGTTAAAAAAGATTACAGGCTGAAGACAGAAAAAACCCAAACATTTATGCCCAGTTGTAAATGTGATCTTGGAAATTAAGTGGAATTTAATTGCTACTCACTACACATCACAAGTGTAGTAACTAATTAACACCTTGAGTTTTTCTTTAATTCTATCAAATTCACTGACAGTCCCTTTGCAACATCATTTTTAAAGCACGGCTATCGGCTCATTCAGCGAAACTTACGTTGCAAAGATATTGGCTGGCCTATGCCAACCCAGAAAACTCATGAACAAGAAAAAAGTCCTTATATTTTCTGCAGCAACTTAACTGCAAATCAGCTTGTAACTTGTTATGGACAGATTTTTCACCTGCAGACAGATTTAAAGCCTGCAGGTTTCACTCTATGCAACCTACAGTAAAAGGGACAGAATCAAGGAAAAGCTGTGGAGTTTCAATTCACACAAAACAATATATATTTTTTTGTTTCATAGAATGCAGCTATTTTGAGTCAACTAGAACCACTATATGCACACCCACAAATTAATGACAAACCCTGTGCTTCCAATTAATGGTAAAACACACATAATAGAAAGATGAATCTTTGCTTACCTAAAAAATAAAATAAATGTGGGGGTTTTTTTCTAGTAATGACAGCCATAGATTCCTTGAAATCAGTAATGCAACCTTCTGCTTGTGACCGACAGCAGTGAGTTTTGAGTACTTGGATAACAGTCCGTCCCTGAAGTTTGCTTTAATTCAGACAGTTTTCATAGCAGAGATAATTTGGTTCTAGTTTCTAAACTTGCAAAGATTGGATTAAAAAAAGACTTAAGGAATTTTGTGTTGCAGACTGAGTGGGGGACAGATCACAGCTCAGCCTTGTGAATCCAACCTCTTTCACCTCCCCATATATTTGGATGTTCATTTCTTGTGTCCCCTGAAGGACAGGAAAAAGAAGAAAGCAGGAAGGCAGACCTTCGGACTCACTCAACTGTTTGAAGAGAAAATAGGTTCTAGTAAGCAAACTGGTTAAGTTGATTTACACCAAATCCAAACACTGGCCATAGATTGATTGGCAATATAGATCAATATAGGTTAGCAGATTTTAACAGAGGGGACATGATACCTCTGCCCTAAAATTATCCAAACAGTTAAAAGGACTGGATATTAGGGGTAGAACATTACCTTGTTTTGCACTTAAAAATTCAAACAGCTAGCAACAGGTCTCATGAAAAAAGCCTTCCAATTTTAGTATCTTCTGTAAGTGACAACAACAGAAACCTACTTTAATATACAAAAGTACAAGGGCTCATATGTAAAACTGGAGAATAACATGTAATATGTATCTTCTTTAACCTTCGGGATTGCTGTCTCCATCAAAACACACTGTTGAAAGACATGCTCTCTCTTCTTCATCACACTGCTAACACTGTATCACCATTCATCCTAAATTCTATTAACTCTCTTTCTGAAACCTGGTGTCCACTTTGTCCAGGCAACTATTCTGAATGTGCCTCTCTCCAGAGGGAAAATTGCTATTATCAGCTGTGAGACAGAAGCCTAGCACTAGACAGGCATACGCTTTTCAGCCACAAGACCATAAAAACTCAGTGCTGTGCTCTCATTGCTTTCTTTCGCACAACACAGAAGAACAAGTGATGAAAAAGACAATATCAACCAAAGCCGTTGCCGAGTGTTATGACAGAAGCCTCCTGAATCATGGTACATGAAAACCACTGCGTCCTTTGTTTCAGGATTTCACTTGAAAATCATCATATGCAAGCCTGTTAAATTGACTTGTAATGAATGAGGATATTTCTGGAAACAGGATCTACTCGACTTAATCCAATTTCTCTAATAGACATCAAGACTCCCATCTCCTTCTTGTTGGCAATTGGGATTGGAAGCTTTGCTCTGCCCATGATGGAAGAAATTTATTCTTTTTCTTTTAAAAATAAGGTAAAAGACAGAAGGTGATCTTTTTGTTGTTGTTGCTTTTTGTTAAAGCTGTTACTGATTGCTGTCAAAAAGACCCCAGGAACGGCTGTCAAAATACCTGGTATCAATCAAATTCAGGGCAGGAAATTGGATTAGAATGGTGGGGGTGAAAAATCTACATTCAACACAAAGTGGACGCACTGCCAGTGGAAAGGTAAAATGAAAAATTATTTCTTATACAAGCTTCTCTTCACCAGATCTTTCAACAGAATTCTTGCACAGGTCTAAAGAGTACACCTTGTTGTAATATCCACCTATCTCATTTTTACTATGATTATAAGCAGTTTACCCCCTAACCTGACAGTCAGAATCAGCCATGCTAAATTCCCAGCGAGGCTTATTGCAAGTCATTCAGAAATCTCCAGACTGTATGCAGCACCTCGTCTTAGCTCTCAACATTTGCTCTAGTTACACATAGAGCTGTCCTCCTCTTCACAAATTGCTTTATTATCTGAGCACTAAAGGCTGGAACTTAATTATCCATCTGCACTCTCCCTGAAACCAGACTAAGTTTATGTGAAACAGTGCAGAGAAAGCCTTGCTGTACTGCATATCTGTGTTGGAGTTTAAAGAAAAGAAAGGAGAAACAATCAATGTATTAAAGCTTAAAGCAGGAAGCAGCAGTAGCAGAGTTGTTTGTCTATCCCAGCACCACAAGGCCAGCAACCACAGGAAAAACAGGCGAGTTACAGGACAGAATCAAGAAGCATCTGGGGGCCGGGGTGGGTGATAAATATTAAGGCACAGAGACAAGCAGCTTTTCACATACATGTGGAAAATTTGTAGGGTTTTTTACGTTCATTATATAGTTTCCATATGCTAAATGTGAGGAGACAGACAGAAACTGATTCTCCCTAGTACCTCTACATTCCCTGTAAGCATTCCCAAAACACCACATACTTCTGAAGTCTTTAATTTCTTTCAGAAAAGCTCTCCTAGAGAAGATGAACATAGGATGTAATACAGAAGATTTTTACCAGCAACCAGAAATCCTCCATTCACAACTACCAGAAGCATCTTCACAACCACATTAAGTGAAGAGGCTGGGAACATGTTCAAAACGGTGGGAAGAGAGCTGAGAACAGACTACAGAAGCCTAATAAAAGCTATCTACAATGACACATTTTTGCTGTTGGTTCGCTTTTGCTACATTACGTTTCTTAATTCTCCAAGCTTGGAGTCACAGAGCTGACATCCCTCTGCTTACAAGAACAAACCCTTTCTGTACACATGCCCAGAGGAATCACAGCGGTAGGTTATTTTCTATATATTTATGCTGTATTCCATTAAACCGAGAAGAATCAATGTTGGGTTTACTTACTTCTGTTCTCTTTGAAGAAGGATTATAAGGATAATCTTCCCTAGAGAGGAAGTACCAGGGAAGGGAAAAATTCATAAGAGATGCTCTGCACCAAATAACAATTATCTTTACTACAAGACTATGGAGTACTGTTGTCTTCATCAGAAGCTGTACTGTCTACTTAAGGGGAATCTACAAATTCACCTGTTTTTCCACTGGGACACCCAAGCTTTGTATTGGATCCCTGTTATTTCAAAAACTATTACAGAAGTAGCAGCACGAGGAAAAAAAACAAACCTCAGACACTGGCCTCTTACCATAACTTATACAGCAGCTTTGTGCAGCAACCCCGCAACAGCTTAAGTGGAAGAACTGATTGATGAGTACAGCAAAGTCTCTGGGAACTGAGCCTGGCCTTTCCCCCTTACTCCAGGCATACTGGTGAGACAAGACTTCCTTGGATATGGAAGTGCTTTTTTTTTCTCCTCTCTTTTTTTTTGAGAAAGGTCAGGACCTTCCCTAGAAAAAAAAGACCTTTGAAGACTCTTACATAAAAGATTTGCCACAACAAGAGCTTTTCCAGCTATTTTTCACCTCAATTATTTTAGGAAACATTTAAACACAATATAAACATATTTATATTAGCATTGTAACCTCAGGGTTCCTGTGATTAGAACAAACACCAACCCTCCCAACCAACAACACTCACAAAAAGTTACATATGCTTCTTTGTTAGGATGAAAGGGGAAAAATGTTTATGCCTTAAGCAGAAAGATATTGATCAGAATTCTCATTCTTACATTAACAAAAACTATGGGTATAACTAAAGGAGAATTACTACATCCAGCTACTGCTTAATTCTTGAGGACCACTATTGACACAATTTTCAGAAACAATAAATTTTGGCAAGTTAGGCTGATGCCTCACACAGCTAAATCAACAAAAAAACCACTGCTGTCAAAAAGGGGAGGTCTTGCTTCCTCCTTCTCTCTCCCTGTAGCCACTGCCCCATGCCCTTGAAGGGTGGTCCCACCTCCACCTTTGCACCAGCTCTGGTGCTTGCCAAGTTCTCCCATGTTGTGATTCAATAAGAAGCAACTGAGAACCATAAAGCTCTTTTGCTAGGGTAGTTTTTGCTGGGCTGCTGAGCTATGGTGGTGCACAGAAGTTCACACAAGCACTAGCCAGCACGAAACAAGCAACAAGAGGGACAGAGAAACAGCTGCACCTCCCTCTTTTTGCAGTGGTGACTTTTATATCAGCTCTGACCCAGTAGTCAATTAAATACACTCTTCAACAGCACCAGCCTAACCAAAACAAAGTTGTGTGAAGGTGCAGATTAAGACTTTTTTTTTTGGGGGGGATGGGGGATCTTTCCTATTAATTGAGATACTGTAGATGAATCCTGGGACAAAAGACAGACAACCTGATGGGGACCTGTATTGTGAACAGGTTAGTCGGTTTTGGGAAACCTTCTTTATGGGAGGAGCAGGAAAAGGACTGCAGGAAACTTCCTGAGGTGACAAAGGAGAGGAAGGGAGAAAGAAAAACCAAAACCACACACAACCTTAAAAATCTTGACTTGGAAAGCAAGAGAGGATTCCAGAGGGAGCAATAATGCTCCTGACCACAAATGGACCAAGCTACAGTCACAGATGCTCTAAGAGCCATAAATAAGGGTTTGCAACCAAGGTTTTGCTCTCCCTCTCTCAAATAGGCTTTACTTACCTCTGTGGCCCAGGGACTCAGACTTTTAAAATATACCACACAGCTTTTATAAAAATGAAGCAGCTGATTAAGATCACCATTCATTTAACAGAAAATTCACAGCAGCTCTGTACAATTATGAGATAGAAACTGGAATTATGCAGAGGCAGCTGTTCCCTTTCTCCAAAAAGCCAACACACACAACTCTGTGCACATGCTTTCTGCATGTTATCTTATGTCTAAAGTTTGAGACCCATTAAAAGACTATTTAGGGAGCAAATAACCCTGGCCTCCCTGCTGAACTATGATATTGTACAGATCTGACCTTAATAATATAGCATTTAAATGAGACATTTGTTCATTTTTGCAGAATGAATCAAAAAGATTCCCTGATCTTGTTGACACTTACACACTGGAGAGTGTTGTACAAATGAATCTATGCTGCGTTGACTTAAATACACTTAAAGATTTATCATTTTCCCAATGATAAAATTATCTACACAGGTAGATTAATCAAAGCACAGCAGCAAGACTCACCAGGACATATCTGTCAAACATCTGCTGCAAACCTACACACACTTCAGATGGGTACAGGTTACTAGCACTATATTATTTGCACAACAATAATGCTGCATATCAGAAACAAAAATTGAAATTTGCTGTCTTGCAGTTCATTATACTTAAAGACCTCCTTTTTGTTACTTAGAAGTTTTGCATACTACAATCTCTCAAACAATTTAAAAACATGAACAAACAATACAGTGCCCCACTGTCACACTCAGACTGTAAGCTAGGACACTACCATTGTTCATAACATAGTCGACAGGCTTTTAAAGAGGGCACTTCTCACAGTAACAGGCATGAAAGAAGCCAAGATGTGTTATTATTATTTAACTAACTCTCCCCTTTTTTTAATATATTTTAAATCCTGAGCAATAATCTAAGGCTGTTTAACCCTGCTACACCTTCTCCTGTGAGTCCACTCCTGAGTGCAATAGAAAGGCTTCACTGACAGTGACAAAGAATAACAGGATAACTCCTTCAGGAATATAGCTACATACACGAGAATTAGAAATTTAACAACCAGCAAGACTAGAGCGATCTTTATTCTACATATTGATAGGAAACTACATTATTAAAGTACCTATGGAGATCAGCAGGAGTTTGTTGTTGGCATCTGTTATCCATAAACTCAAAAATTATGTCCTAGAAAAATTTAAATGTACCTGACAGGCTGACCAAATGCTGGCACTACACAGTGCTGCTTCAGAGTAACCTGGAGCATTGGCTCCTCAGGAGGGTCAGCCGTTCCATTCTGCACAGAGCACTGTCATGCTCTCAGTATTTCTCTTCTTGGACTTCACTTTGGATTTTTAGGATATGAACAATCAGAGCAAAGTACATCAAAGGAAATAAACAACTCTGTCTGGTTTCCTCATGGCAAATGAAAGGGTCCTCAGGATGTAGCCCCTGCTACAAAGTAACATGAGAAAGGGGTTCCGCTAAGGTGCTTCCACCTTACTATTGAATCTAGCAGGCTTCAGGTGTTTTTCTTCTTGTGTAGTGCCAAAAAATAATTTTAATTAAAAAAATGCAGACAATTTAACCATTTTAGGAAAAGGAAAGGGCACACTAGGATACCACCTAAGGAAAAAAAAACCCACAAACCAAAACCCACCCCAACCCTTGTTTTGACTAAGGGAACGACACAACATCAACAATGAAAGTCCCTCCTGACAGACCAGGAATGCTCAATCCACATGTTTCAACAGATGCAGGGTTTCTGATGAAATTACAGTTCTAGCATTGAACAATCTGTATTGGATGAAAATCAACTTGGCTAACACACATACATTGTTATAAATATATTGGGTTTTTTTAGCTGAAACAGACTTCAAGGCAGTTCACTCAAATCTATTTTTTATCTCGTCCCACCAGCAAGCATCTGCACAGAGTAATGCACATTGGCAAACAAAAGCCATTTTAGCCTGAACCTTATAGCATCAGCCTTTCAAAAATTACCTCAGAAACAGCAAAGCATTAGATTAGTGGAAAACACATACGTTGAATGGCTAAGCCTCTCCTCCCCCAAAGAACATGCCTGTCTAAAGGCATGAGGAAAGAATTATTTACAAATGCTTATGAAATACAACATGACACATCCTTAGGTTTTGCTAGCATAGTTCTGTTGGCCTGGGAGGTGAGAAATGAATGCCCTTCTCAGATTGCTGCACCAGCAAAAGCTCTGTAGAAACAACTATGCTGGCAGAAGATTTTGTTGCCTTAGCTTACATCATTCAGAGAAATCTAACTGACAGCAGAAAAGCTCCTCCTGTCTCTTGAGCCGTTACTACTCTGGAGCTCTACAGCAGATGTACACATGGTTTTCTGTGTGTCTCCACACCAGCACTCTCCCCCACTTTCAAGCCATTTCATCTTTCAAACAAAGCCCAACTCTTCCCTTTCTATCCTTATTTTGTTTATATTTTATGCTCACCCATCATCCTTTATCAGTTCCTTCTGTCGTCTTGTATAATTTTGCTCCCATAAAATTTTCACTCATTTTCAACAGTATATTTAGAAAGCCTCCAACAATTTCACCACTCTGTAATACCTCACAGCACAAAATTCTGAATCCCCATGTACTGTTGTATCTCAATTTAATACCTTTAGGTCACAAAGTTATTCAGCTCACCCAAAACTGAAGCATCTACCTGTTTTAAGCTATCAAACAGAAGCAGTCAGTTGTCTTATTAATACAACTCTTAAAAACTGAAGAAGAATCACCGTAGATCATTCCCTGAAGTTAGATTTCTAATGTTAAGGTCTTAAAATGGTCACAATATGCTTTTCCTGTGTCTATTGGAAATAAAATGAATAGTTTGTGAAAAAATAACTGGTTTTCCCTTTATGCTGTTATCAATGCTTACTAAATATTATAGGGGTTTTATAGCACAATAAAGTATAAGTATAGCTTGCTTTAAAAAAAAAAGTAAATAATACCAAACTGTAAACTAACTAAAGGTGTCTTCAAGAGCCTTTCAGCTCAACACTGATTAATGTTAAAATATTAGAAACAAGACAGAAGAGTATATAAATATTTTTAGTTCAGATGCAGTGAAAAATCTTGCTACTCCCTTAACAGAAACACATAACAAATAAAGTACATGCAGAAAAAACGTAGCATCAAATAAAGTAGATGCCATGTACATGTCCTTAGATGATACAGTAACAAACTAAAGCTTCAAAAAGGGTCAGAGGATGTTTTTTTCCCCCCAGTTTAAGTAAATGAACTGTAGCATTGCCTGTGACTATTTCAGTGGATATCCTTGAAACTGCAGCTTTCTTAAGAGATACAAATCTTCATTGCATTTAGAAAACAGCCACCCAGAACTGCACATAGCAGCTAACATTTTTTTATACTGAATTCAGGTTTTATTCTATAGAATACGTAAGTTAACAATTTTCTCCAGTATTTCCATCAATAAGAACAGGAAAAAAAAATAAAAATCAAACACACAAGTTTTAACAGTGGGAAATGGGCTTGGCTTTCAAAAGAAGTTGCAAAGCAAAAGCTTCAAATACAACAGGCACTTGCTCCCCCCTAAATAACAACAATCATTAACTTGGTGAATTACCATACCGTTATAGTCTCTCCCTGCAGAAAATTAAATAAAGGTAAAAAACACTAAAGCAAACGACAAAACTTTCCATGGGGTACTATCAATACTCTCACCCATGTATTGTTTCCACAGCTTCACAAAGTACTACACCACATTGACAACATCCATTCATTCTTCAGTAGCCTATAAATCTATTGATTATAAAAATTGTAACAACAAATCAGAATTTAAAAATTGTCTACCTAGCAAACATTAATCCTTAAGCAGTGTATTTTTTCCCAGTTTATAACAAAACCATAGCAGTTCTGATGTCTGCTTTGATAGTACAGAAACTTGAAAAAAAAGAAAAAGATTAAATTACCATTGATCTTCATGGAATCAAGTACGATTTTTAAAAGCCATTCAAAATTACTTATCTCAACAATAGGAGATTTGGTCCATAATACAGAGTCATCAACATCCTGCATAGGAAAAGACGTTTTTATGTTGCTTACTGTAAAAAAGTCTACCCTTGCTATTTTGACTTGAAATCTATTTTTCAGTTCAAGATTTACCTTTATAAAAAAATTAATCTTAATTATAGTTCCTCATTAGAATGGAGACAACAGTAACACTCAAAATAAATAAATATATATACACACACATATATACATATATATATACATATATACACACACACCTCTCCCCCATTTCTTTCATCTAGGGAAATTGTCTTGTTTTAGCAGAGATATAATAATAGTTTCCCAATCCTAGCACAAGTAGAATAATCAGTAAATAAAAATTAGCAAGAATGCCATTATTAAATAGGATGATATAAGAAAAAGTCTGTTTAAAGACAGTGTTTAAAGAAAGAATAGATCTGGGGATGCTGATGATCTCTGCTAATTGATTAGGCCTAAAATGGCTTTTGTGGGGAAAAAAAAGGAAAACCAAACGCAAACTGCAATTCATCTACAGACCTTTTATTCTTCTCCTTTCAGACAGCGTTTAAACACCCTATTTCAGAACTCACATACCTGCATCATATTGGCATTTTGCTTCATTATGCAGTTTCTGAGGACGTGCTTTCCATAATGCCTCACACGAGGCTGTGCGTGTGCCTTTGGCAGCACGCTGTACAGACATGCTCAGCTGATCGCCCAGCGTCCGTCCCTCCGTCCGTCCCTGCCGAGCCAGCCTGCTGAGGCACTTGCTGAAGCCTCTGAGACAATAGAAAAGCCAACAGCTGGGTGCCGTGCTGTCAGTGACAGCCAGCCAGTCACCACCACGGCCACCAAAATGCGCAGAGCCTATACCCAGCTCCTCATTAGCAATGCACAAGCAACTGATGCAGAAGCCTTCCGGAGCCCTGGGTGTGCTGTAAAATGGCTGTGCAGATTTTAATCACTTTCGCCAGCAACAGTCAGATTGCTCTGAAAATGACATTTTATACCACACTGAAAGTAAATTTTGATGCGACACAGGAGTAGGACAAAACCGTTCGTACTGCACAGATATTTATTTCCTTTCCTTTTAATTTCTCCAGTTTGGCACTGTGAACACAACTTGAAAACATCAGTGAGTCAGCTCAGTGCCAGCAGATAGACACAGTTGTCATCAGCAGTGTGAATGCCATGGCAATTTTTCTGGGCTGGCACATAACCCCTACCAGAACGCAGATAAAAAAGAAAAACATTTTCTGAAGACCGAGGCAGAAAAAAAGCCAGTTATGATATGTGAATTATCATACTTGCAAAATCAGCATGCAGACCAGGGGTCTGCAGTTTTCTTGCTTGTGAGAAGCAGCACTACCCCAGTGCCCGTTAGTACCACTGTAGAGTGATAACCCCCCTTCTGCACTTCTCTAGCGACCACTCTGAAGAATCCTGCACACCCAGTAAGGCTGGAAGGCAAATGGAGCAGTCTTCTTAATTTGGGGGCTGCAGCGGGGGGAGGTCTGATCCTGGGAGTCTGTAATTCCTGACCAACAGGAGATCAGGACCCCATATTTTTATGCAACAGGATTAAAAAAACCCATATATATATAAAATGTATACACATGTATCCAAACATACACAAACACACTTTTCTATAATATAACAAGCATAGGAAATGCAGTTTCAGTACCAAAATATCTTTTTTATAAAATAAATATATATATACATACACACACACATATATATATATATAATCTTTGTATTGAGACTGCTACGGTCTGTGACCAGTCTAAATCTTCCCATGCTTGTCAATTCCCCTCTTCTGCTACCTCTCTGTTTCATCTTGGAAGTCTCCACTCCTACTGGCTGCAAATGGCAGTGGCCACACTCCATGCATCTCAGCTGTCACCCCTGACCAGCACGATCATATGGGAGAAAAAAAAAAAGACAGCCTTTTTCTTTAGCTGAAGATGGCAGCTCTTGAATAGCTGTTTTTCTCTTGTGCATGGCAGGTCCAATATAACTGCTGGCTATCAACAGTTACCTCCTTACATTAATACTCAAGCCAGCTATTCCTGTCATTCCACCCCAGGCTGTGGCTTCAGGTATGCAGAAAATAGTTCTTTTGATCTAGATAAACGCTGTACCATCTCACATGTGTTGCCCCATCAACACACCCAATTAGCTCCCAACAGACAAGTCTGTAACAACTCTGAGAAAATACACACATATCAAAGGCATAGTTCTGGGAGGCCCTTCATATCTTCACAGAGGTTTCACCACTTCTCTTTCATCTGGTGTGCAGTAGGAGAATTACGTGTCATAGTAAAGACTTCTTTAGCAGGATGATAGAGAAGAAAATTCCTTCTTTTTAAAAAAATATCATATAATGAATTCCATATAGGTAAACACCTCTGTGCACAAGCCATACATTGCAAGGTCTGTACTCTGCATGCTGCCAAAGAAAATATATAGTGGGTTTTTTTTGGACACAGTATACAGATTACATTAATGTCAGAATAATCTTTTAAGTAGTCTCCTTACATGACACTAGGAAAACATGCCTGTATGCATGCGTGTATCTAACTGCTGTTAAAGTCAGATTTTGTATTCACATACATCACAGCAGAGAACCTAGGAGTATTTTTTTTTAATCAGTAAGATCAGCAACAAGGTGCAGCTAACCAGGAAACAGGGCAGTACCCAAGGGAAAAAGAGAACTGGGCAATGAACTACTGCTGTATTCTTCACTGCCCCTTAAAAAAAATTAATTTTCCTAGAACTCACACACCCACACATTATAAAGAGTTGTGAGCATATCAAGTACTTCCTTTTTTTTTTTTGCTTTTATTAGCTTTTTAACTCCTTATCCTGAAGGATGTCATCCTACAGGAGAGGATTAACTCATTTGGGTTTACTTTCTCATAAGCAAAGCAAAACCCTTCTTCCTCCTCACAAATTTACTGGTCTGCTCTAATGGATGGATTAAAAATGGGAATAGCAGTCATTATGTTCCCCTCTTCCCCCAGAACTAGAAGCTTATCCTTCAGCAGGAGCTAAAAAAAAGAGGTGTCCAGTGAATTCCATGAGGCACTTGCACATAATCCCACATTCTAGGTGTCCAGATTCTAGCAGATAACATTCCTCCTTTCCAGGAGTTCACTGTTTCTCATTATTTCCAGTAGAAGAGAATCTCTAATACCTTTCCCTCCTGGAAAAGGTTAGACCACATATCTAATCAAAGAGCAGGGGAGAACTATATAAAAAAAGGAAAAAAGGGAAGCTCTAAGTCAAGAAAAAAGCAGGCTGGTATATACTATTATACCCCATATGCACTAGCACTACAGGCTCCTCTTGTGTGTCAGAACTACAGAATAAACTTCATCTTAACACTTCTGAGTTCCCACTTCTGTGACAGGGCTCTGTAAATTGTAATCTTGTTGAGAACAATTGGTAATTAAAAACAGAAGAATCTTTTAATCCTTTCAGAGAGAGGCTTCTTTACAGCCACTACACTGAAACCACAAGAAAACCAGCAATGCCTACAATAACCAAAGTTTCGTTAAGAGACGAGGAGTAATTTTTAGCTTAATACTAAAATAGTCTTCAGAGTTTCTGCGCTTAACATTAACAAGGCAAAGAGGATTCTGGTAGAAAACAATACTTACTTGAAACAGTCCTGCCTAGGAAATGTACTGTAAAAATGCTCTTTTGATGTTGTGTCTGCAGCCCTGTGAACACCATTATACAGAGATTACACCAAACGCAACTACGTGTAAATGAACATAGAAATAACACATTATCTTATGTGAAATAGGAACACAATTTCAAGTGAGTATTGTGAAAATAATGCCTTAGCATTTCCCTCAAATGAGAAAAGACACATAATTGATATGCTTAGTATAAGTAAAAAACTTACACTCTGGAAGCAGGAATTGGAGCACTCAGGGCTAGTTTACAATTGCATTGACAACTCTGACTTAGTTGCTCTTCAACTCGGCACATGCCTAATTTGTAACTCTTATCAAAGGCACACAATTACATTTGCTGAAATATCACCTAACAGAATAGGCATAATAAGCTTAGAAGCAGATACGCAAATAAAACGTTTCAATTCAATTTAAATTTCAAAGCAATAGCACATATCGAGCATACAAGACAGGTATTCAAGAGATAAATGAAAGACAACCTAGAAAGCAATCAGATGCTTGCTAAAGGAGGGAGGGTTCTCCAGGCTGGAGAAAAAAAGTGAAGATCTGCAACACAGCTACAGCCACTTCAAAAACGTTTCCCTGACAGGCCAATAGCCTCTATGATAGTTGTTCTGAAAACCTCAATACAAGTGATTGTAAAAATTAATATCTTCACTTCCTTAACCCATAACAAAATTACACAACTCGGTAAGTGGCCAAAGTGCACCATCAAGTGCCCCCAAACCAGTATCTGACTCACAGAACAGAGGAGACTGGACTGCCCTGAATGAAATTTTCCTTAAAATGTCAGCAGAAATATTGACACAGACAGAAATCCAAACTGATCTAAAAACAAACCAAAAAAATAGCACGCTCTGTTACATACTGAAGCACCATACGAAGCCATCTCCTGATCACAGCAAGTTTCATCCACTTGACTGATTTTGAGTTGGTCTCTTCTGGACTGCTAATAAGTCTTAAACGTTTTATTGAACTGAAATATCCTTATCTCTACCCTTAGGGAAATTACCTAACTCCAGACTGGTCTTGAATGCCTATTCTATTATTTAGTTCCTATAATCTCCCTGTAAAAACCTCTCACTTCCAAGAAAGCACAAACCCTCAAGCACAATTTCATTCCTTTGCACCATAAGCACAGTTTAGACACTATAGTGTTGAAGCTAAAATAAACATCTTCCTCTGGTGGCTTTATTTTTGTTCCAAGTAGTGAAATATATCCTCATTCTTACTAGTATAAATGAAACAATTTTACTGCTGTTTAGAAACTAGTCACCAATTAGCTATGGTTACTAGATGACAAAGTGTTGTTCAGCTCTAAATACAGTAGATTTTAAGCCCTAAATTTAAACAGTCCCAAAACACTGACTGCACAAAGCTAGTCTTAATGACTAAATGCAATTACGTTTCAAATGTCTTCTGGACAGCAGATACCATATGAGCAAAGTGTCTGTCTAGTGGGTCCATTTGCAGGGCTGACTGCTGATGAAAGAATTTGTTAATTAAAAAAATCTAGAGTAGCACGATAAAAACAAGCTGAAAAAATACTTCAAGTATTCACAGAATCCAAGACTAAAAATCTCCTTATAAGTACTCATTATAAGAACCTACTAGAAAAATATCTATCTCTAGGTATAAGTAAACTTTTGGTCTTATGTGGAGTGCAGATATCCTAAATAATTAAATAGAGTAACATTCACATGACCAGACTTTTCAAAGAACAAAACCCAACTAACCAAACCCAGTATCTCTCAGTTAATAAAAGATATTACTAAGAATGTGGAAGGGATGTTTTGGGGACCAGGTAAAGAAGAAGCTGAAAGATATATTCTTCCAGTTCTTCCCCTCTTGAACCAGGCAACTCTGATTTCTTATTTTAAAGAGTGAGGAAGACTTAGCAGAAAGCAAATTCTAGTAGAAGATGACCCTACAGTTATTGAGGCAGTCATTCGCTTCATTAATTGTGGTCCTTAAAGTCACGCTTAGAGAAGCAAAAAACCCCGACAAAACAACAAACCAAAACCCAAACCTTTTTCTTATCTCCTAGAAAGCACATTAGAACACATTTTAAAAGGCCATATTTCTCAATTTCTGAGAGCTAGATCATTGTGCTACATAAAAAGGGGAAAAAAAGGCTACAGTTTCTACTGATAGCCTATCTCCATAATCTGGAATAAGCACCATGCAGATTGCCATCAGCCACAGATTGATTTTTGAGATCTGGAGAAAAACACTGCTGCTTAATAAACTAGACAAAGTATGGCTTCTGCAGTTTCATCAAACAACTGGGAAATGCCTCAAGCTAAACAAAAGGAGTGAATATATCACAAAGCCAGACTAAAGATCAGTTAGTTTGGACAGATACCCATTTTATCTGCAATCTCTGTCCTTCAGCTCCCAACTGTTCTTATTACTTAACATTTTCATTCACTGTTACTTCTTAAAAACAGGCCTATAACCCTTTCAAGAGCTTCACATTTTCTCCACAAACCACCTAACCTACATAGTTGTTAATAAAAAGTTCAATGAATTGTAAATTTAGTCTCAAGGCAATAAATTCATGCAAACCAAATGAACACACTATGCCTGGTTTTGCAGTCATACCTTGATATTCTTTTTAAATTCAGACTGTTTTGAACATTCTGCTTGTATACAGACTCCTCCAAACGCCAGGCATCAGCTAAGCAGAAAATTAAACCAGTCACTTGCACCTTGGAGTTTAAGGTCATTCTAACTGCCTGAAAGCAAAAACTGCAATATCCTCTCAGACATGACATTTATTGTGTTTGGGGCTTTTTTTAATGAAAAAGCAACAGTCTGAATAAAAAAATTACACCTCTGAAAAATTTCTTCTGAGCTTCCCCAGAAGTGACCCAGTAAGTGGACTGATATGGTAGGCCAGGCACATGGAGGTCTCAGATGTTGAACAGAAAATTTTTAAACTCACAGTATCTGCTTTAAGTACCAACACTCAGGATCAACTCATGTTGTCTCACTGGATGTATTTTTCCATTTTTTAACCAAATTTCTTTTCATAACAAAATCTGGTCTCCATAAGGTATGTGATATGCCAATAATCATTCTTTAGAATTAATGTACTGATTTTGAAGCCATGCTGTCCAAAACCCATGAGCAATTCATACAAAGCTGCCACGCTAGGCAGGGGAGGGGAATGTTGAGGGGGTGCAAAATCAACTTTTTTTTGCTAAAGACACTATCAAGCAATCAATAAAGCAGAATTTCTGTCTATTCCAGCAAAAAGACATGATTAGCAGCAGTTTTGTGAACACAGAAATGAGAACAGATAACTGTAAGAAACTGTTTATACTAAACCAGGGTTATTTTCTGTAAAGGGACAGCTGAAATAGAGGTTTCCAAATAATAATGCCTATCCCAAAATAACAAAAACCCAAACAATAAACCTACTCTCACGTTTGTAAAATTCCACCTCTGGGTAGCACAACAACTTGTGTTATCACCCCAAAGAATTCTAAACAACTATGAACATGGGAACAGGGCTTCAGTGCCAGTGCCTAAAAGCAAGACAAGACAGGGAAGGAGGCGGCTTCAGCTAGAATCACTATGAGCAGTTCAGTTGTAACCCCACATTTCTCACTTACTTCTATGATTTCTTGTCTTTCCTCACAACTTAACATTTACTACGTTGATAATTATCAGGTACCTATATTAAACACCCTTAAGATCACTAAGTCAAAACCAGGCAGTTCTGACAGCATGCTTTCCTGTGAAGCAGGCACAAAGAAAATCCCTAAGAAATCACAAAACTTCTCATCGGTTCCAATCATGAAGTACTTCAGAGGCAAGAGACTAAGGAATGCATTAGTTTAAACCAAGGGAGATGTAAGAGTTTGGGCAAATAAGTGTGTTTCTCAAATGAAGTTTGACTACAGCTGGCTAATTTAGCAGCAGAAGTCTCCATTACTCTCCAGAACTCACAACCTGAAAATCAACAGGTCAAATAAGCCAGGAGTGAGAAGTTTCCTCAGAGCAGCTATGTGCTGCCTTCTCTTGCTTCATGACAACGGAGAGGAAAGTTGGATAATTTTTTAATGCTGTTTTTCAATTTATTCTTCTCTCTTGAAAAAATAAAATCCAGAATATCGACTTTACTCCTCAATTTTGTTCTAAAAGTTAATGATGTTAGTGTATCTTGTGACATAAATATGCTCAACCTGTAACAGTGAGAGCTGAAGTTGGGAGAGACTTCTGTTAGCTGTGGCATTAGCAGTTTCAAGGACTTTGTTAACACCACCCCTGCTCCCACCTCAAATCTGGCTAATGTCAACTTCATAAGCACAAAGAGAGATATTTTTAAGTCCCAGAGTGGTTAAGGTTAAACGAGATCTGAATTTTCATGTAGAAGTTAACATGGGGAGGAAGAAAGGAGGGAGGAGAGAGATGTTGGAGAGACAGAGGGACCCTAAGAACACCAAGAGTCAACATGTGATTTCTATTTTCTTGCATAGCTGTGCAGTCAAAAGTCTCTACTCAAATTAGATAATATAATGGCATTATCAGACCAGAAAGGGACTTCAAGAAAAATCGCCATAATATTTAGTATCTATGACTAGGTAAAAAAAAACAAACACAAAAAACCCCACACACCACAAAAAGAGAATGATTTTCAATTAATGACACATAGGAGATTATTAATTTTTAAACAACAAGGGCTGAGACCTGGAGTAGACACTTGAGATGCATCCTGAAATAGTTCAGATTGGATAGTGTGCTTTGCTAGATAAACAAAAGCTTTTTCATAGATACAACACTAATTTCCAGAATGTTGCCAGGGCAACAGCAGACTGTAACAAGAATTTCTGAATAATGAGCAGGTGGCAACATAGGAAGATCTTAGACTCCTGACTGAATTATTCATATGTACTCCTGAATAGTGAGATTTATAAAAACAATAGCCTTATTCCATCACCACAAATGGAAATACTATATATCCTGTCTAGAATATTTATTAGAATTCTAAGCATGTATCTCTTTATTGCATTAATATAATATGTAAGGCAAGACCACTAGTCAGAACAAGAAAGGCTCATGGCTCTGGAGTAAAGAGACATAAGCAGTTATTTTGCATAAAATACTGTTACACAATCTAAAAGAACAGTTTTTCTAAGCCAAAGCTAAATCTAATTTTCTGCCTAAGATTCCCCTTGTACTGATTCAACAATAATTCCAGAGGGACAGGAATAAATAGCAGGAAGTTTGCCACAAAATGCTATGGGGGGGAAGCTTTATGCACAGTCTGTTATTGCACTCAGAAAGCAACGGCAACAAGACTTGGCAAGGTTTCCATTAATTTAAAACTTCCAACTCTGATAAGTCAATGCACTGCTAAAACTTCAGAACTAACAAATTCCTTCATGTGGCTTTCCAAAAAGGGTCTGATTAGCTGGTCAGCAATGATTTGAATGTCTTGACAAGGCCAGCTGTAACGTTCTTCTTTTGCTGAACAGGATGGATAAGAACTATTTTAACTTATTCTATGACTGAAAACTGTTCCTCCCTGTGAGTTCACTGAGAAGCTGTGATTAGATATGAAAAGAAAAAAAACCACCTTTTGAGGCTTTTTGTCACAGATTTCATATCTGTGTTAAACACCAATAAAATAGCAAAATTTGTAGTTATTTTAAGCAAAGTTCCCAATTGCTATAGATTAACATAGTCTATGTATGGAGACATAATTTCATATGCCACAAGAGACATTAATACCACAAGGTACATTAATGTTTGTAACTACAAACCACAAAGCTGTTTTACAAAACTGACTATCAAAAAAAGTTGCAAGAACACAGTAAAAGGTGAATAAACTAATTACTTGAAGGCCCTTGGTACAAGGAAGACACTGAGATGCTGGATTAGGTCCAGAGAAGGGCAACAAAGCTGGTGAAGGGTCTGGAGCACAGGGCTTATGAGGAGCAGCTGAGGGGACTGGGGTTGTTCAGCCTAGAGAAAAGAAGGCAGAGGGGAGACCTTATGGCTCTCTACAACTGCCTGAAAGGAGGTTGGAGTGAGATGGGGGTTGTTCTCTTCTCCCACGTAACAAGCAACAGCACAAGAGGAAATGGCCTCAAGTTGTGCCAGGGGAGGTTTAGACTGAATATAAGTTAAAATTTCTTCACCGAAAGGGCTGTCAAGCATTGAAACATGCTGCCCAGGGAAGTGGTAGAGTCACTGTCCCTGGAGAGATTTAAAAGCCATGTAGATGTGGTGCTGAGGGACATGGGTTAGTGGTGGCCTTGGCAGTGCTGGGTTAACAGTTGGACCTCTTAAAGGTCCTTTCCAACATAAATGATTCTATGATTTACTAAGTGCAATTGGTTCAGCTTAGCTGATTTTCAATTAATGTGCATTAATTTCAGAACAAGCCCTGGAACAAGTCACACATTAAATTGTCTTGTCATCATGTGTGACAGCTGTATAGATCTGAATACCCCGCAGGCAGCCAGAACTAGTTTTTAAACTGAAGTTCATCCAGTGAAATCTCAGAACAGTAAGTTGACATCTGGTGAAGTTTTACCAGCAAAGCCTCCCCCATCAGCAAACTGCATTACAACATAATTCAATTCTTAAATTAGGTTATAGGTAAACAAGTTTTCTGTGGAATCCACAATTCAAGAAGAATGTTCAGTGGAGACAGTCTAACCTGCAGAAGATTTAAGCATCTGATTCTTACAGCTAGTCTTCCTGCATTGTTTATAAATGAGCCTTGGAAATCAGAAAGACAAGTTACCAGTCTGAGTCAGAACTTGCTAACAAAAAGGTTGGTATCCATATAAACAGAAAAAGAACAAGAAAACAAGAAAACCACTATAGCACATCCAAAATTTAATTTGAAAGAGTAAATTCAAAGGAAAAGCAAGACTCACAATGTAAATGCTGAAGACAGCACATGTACTAACTACAGAACATTAGAACTCTCTCATCAGATCAGAAGTCCCAAAGCAGAAATTTTTTTGCAACAGTACAAAATACACAATGGTATCATTTGATGTTAGGAAGACAAGCACAAAACTACACAAAAGGAAAAAATAACTGTAAGCCTGGCTTTTCAATAAATTTTAAAGGAAAGAATGAATCAAAGGCACCAAAGTCAATGGAAAATGAGTTGACAAAAACACGTTAACACAGATTGTGCCAAACAGCTCTATTTAATAAAGTAATATTTCTTAGAAAAAATAAATGAGAGTAGGCCTAATCTATTTGAATTATACATAGTATTATACAGGAAATTGATAGAGACAATGATGATTAATAACAATTAGTGTTGTAATTAGAAGGCTTACTAAAAAAAGGTATTATAACAAGTAGATTAAAAGAGAGAACAAATGGGTATGGCAGTGATGGGAAAATGGGAAAGGGGGTTAGCAATGGAGCTTTGTTTCACTTCAGTCCTACTACATGAGATATAATACTAACATCTTTAGATCACAGATGTAGGAAGTACCACCAGCAGAGGCAAAAAGATGATCTTAAGGACACCAATAACAGTAATGACTAATTCTTAAACCTAGCAGTCATCCCATAGAACCAAGATGGAAGACAGTTAACCAGTCATAAACTGAGTAGTGATTCTATGACTAAATTCACCATGCAATGTAGCCTTGAAAAAGGTAAATGCAGTAAGATGTACCTGCTGTCCAAGTTATTGTCAGAAAAGCTACAGAAGCATAAGTGTCATTCTAATAAAGCCCTGGTGAGACCTCATATGGATGATGATATTTGCACTGGTAAAAACTTGTATGGAAAACGTAATTTCATTCTTAAAACAAAGTAGCTGAAGAAGAGACTGAAAAAGACCATCTAGCTTAGTCAGAACACAGAAAGAACATGACAGGTCTTTATTAGATGGAACATGTGGCTGTAGGAGTCAACAGGTGGGTACAAGAGCTACTTAAGCTAGAGGAAAATGCTGTCACAAAACCATGTGTATAAATTTGGTGCTGTCAGACAGGCTGGAGGCCAGGAGACATCACAGAACCAGGTTTTACAACTGCTATCCGGCAGGAAAGACAGCCAGCAATTTAATTAACATTAAGATAAAGTTTGACACAGTTATGAAAGGATTATTTCCTGTAATAAGAAGGGACTGGACCCACAAAGTGTCTCCTTTCAGTCTTCAGGCACATTCATGCAGCACACAGTGCATTAAGTCACATACTTGTCCACAAACGTTCCGTTATTTTACTGATAGTTACTGCTATTTAATACCAGAGTACCTGGATGGCACAAATTCAGTGGGAACCAACCAAAAGACTTTTGTTCACCCAACTTTATATTCAGTTAGCCTGGTAAGAAGCCACCTTAGGATCAGCAAGGATTTTTCCTTCAAATTTAAATAAACTGCAGAAAGTCTGTTTACTTGTACTTTGTTTCTAAAAACTTCAAATAGTTTAAAATCAGTTTTGTGTCCTCCATCATTTTCTATGGAAATCTATCTTATAATATCAAACATGGTAGAGAATCCATCTTCCTTACAGTAGTCATGCCTACATTTAACCTATATGTATAGTATGGGCATTCTAAATTCAAACGTAGCTTCAAAGCTTTAGAATCACTGCCATTATAACCATGTAACTGCAGTATATGCAGGCATCAATAAAATATGAACACAGAAAACTAATGCAAACATGAGAGTCCTGAGGTTAATAAGTTATGAGCAGTATTAAAGCAGAATGCCTGTTAACTTCATGCACGAGGACTTTCTTACTTGTCATATCAAGAGCTAGTCAGCTGCCCAGATACAGGTACCTAGTGTGGGCAATCTGACAGATCTACAGGAGACTGCTGCCTCTCTGGAGCAGCATGGGGAGACAAGATATTTAGCCAGACAACTAAGAATGCTATGAGACCACTCTGATCTCAGTCAAGTGATAAGCTTTAGAATTGTCACCACTGACCTAAAACGTGCCCGAAATCACACACTGTCTGATCAGAACTGAAAAATCTTTTCAAGGTCTCCCACCCCCAATTATTCCACATGTTCAAAATGGGCTAAATTGTTTCCTGCTTAACATTACCCTTTATTTTGTTGCATTTTGGAAGAGAGGACAAGAAAAAGATACTGAGATAATACCTACATGTTTACGTTTCTTGATCTTTATGGACCATAGTAATTTTAAGCTTTCACACTGCCAGGGACCAAGGAAGACAGACACACAAATCCAGTTTCTAACATTGCCCAATATTTCAACAGAAAAGGCCAGATAAAAAGCTGATTGTATTGAGCTGGGACAGCTTTCACTACTGTTTTGATACATGAGTCTTAACTAGGACTTCTGCTCTTTTTGCTTTGCAAATTAAACTTTACAGTGTCAGTAAAGGCAACATTAAGTAGAACTAATGGAACATCATCGTGCTTAATGATGAACAACCCACTGTTGGACTATCATTGCAATAATTGGGTTAGTCCAGTAACATCATTTATTCTGTTCATACTACTGCTTTAAGAACCTAGTCTATGGGTACCGTTCAGATCTCAGAAGTCTTAGTCAAAACATGGTATTACTTACTACACTGGGTTAAGGCTCTTCTGTATTTAAATCATTACTAGCTAGGCTCAGTCTGGACTCAGTTGCTTCTCCCAGTAACAAGAATGTCCACATAAATACAGGTGTTCCTCTCTAGAGCAATTATTTGAAAACAGAGAGGGAAACAGAACCTTTGTAGTGTTACCACACAAAGCATTAGGATGAAAATAACAACATTTTTATAAATTAACACAATAGTTTGTGTGAAAGATTCACATCCATTTACTAAACCACAAGTCTAACCAGAAGGCATTAGTATTCCTGTGACAGCCTCCATAAAGTCATTTAATAGCTTTGCATGTTCTCTTCCTTCTCCCCATCCATGCCACAAGGCTGACACCTCAGAGCAATACTGGTACTGGATTGTGGTACAGCTCTAAATCCTTGAAAGAGTACTTCATTTTTCCATTACAATAACACAATGTGCAAAAAAACACGTTCCTGGAATCCTTTTAGAGACTATTTGCAAAGAAAATACATTAAAGGTCTCTTTGATGTGCTTAAAATAAAAAAATAAACCACAACACCTAAACTAATAATTTGTAATCTTCCTTGCAAGTAAAAATCAAAGACTTGTTATTGTCAATTCTAACAGTAAAACCACTATCAGCAGATATTACGAATATTCAATTATCCATTTTACCATACCACAGTTTCTTCCACTGAAGTATATGCAACAGTCATTAACACAAGAAAATTAGTCAGCTTCCCTTGGTTTTCCCCTGGAAAGCCATTAGGCAAAAGATCTTGTTCAGGAATAGCCTGGCTTCTCAAGTGTAAGAATGGTTAAGGATGCATCAACTCAAAAAGACAAGCCAAGTTTTATTTTGAGTTGAGGTACTGACATTCTGTGTAGCTATGCTAACCAATCAAGCCACTTTTAAGGGAAGACAGAAATTGGCAAGGGTTCAGTTCTTGTTCTAAGTTATGGAATAGATTCAATAGATTATAAAAGAAAGGGAGAAAAAGAATCTAATCTTGGCAGCAAGTTTTACTCTTTAAACACCTACAGAGCAAATTGAATCTGAAATATAACTCTTCATCCAAAAGATAGAGGGATTTACAATGCTTTTTACTGTACCTTCTGTTGAAATGCTCCAAATCACTCTGTGATAAACATGGACAAGAATTCCTCAAACTGATTTACTAGTTTTACTACTGCATCATTTGGGCACAAAAACTCAACATTTGATCAGGTTATAAGGGTCAACAATTTTCCAGTGCCTCTCGGAGCCCCTACTGTATCTCCACAAGAACATACCGAACTCTTCTGAGCTCACTTGGAATATGAAAACAGATGGAAATCTTCTTGCAGATCCAGCACGCCGGTCAATTTGAGGCAACTGCTCCCAGCTACTCACCACCAGCAGGAGGTTTTTATGCCCAAAGTTCTGACATCAAAAAGGACTGTGAGAACACTCCTCAATCTGCTGTTGGCAGAAGCAACTTGAATTAGTTTAAACTTCACTCACCAGCTGCACACCAACAGCATTTTCTAGACTCAGCTGTGCTAAAGAAGTCACTGATCTCACTTCCAGTCACCATTTTCTCCATCTGCCAGTTAAACTGCTCCTATGAGCCTCCCTACATCTGTTTCTATTTGATAGAATGAATAAGAGACCCACATTTTACACACCTGAAAGTGATGCTTTGTAAGAATGGTCAGCTGAACCAAATCCAGCAATGACATCTTCTACATCTATGCCTTCTAGAGGTTATTTTTTGACCTGGTAATGCAAGTTATCTGAAACTATGCTTTCAAAATGAAAGAGCAACTACACTATGCTATTTAGCCATAGCTTTAATGATATTTAAGATGTTTGTCCTGATAGGCTTCAGCCTTCAGACCATCCTATACACATGATTGGACAAAGACCTTTCCTAAATGGCAATACAAACTTGCTAACAGATAAACCTGGGGAAGGGGCAGAGAAGAAAGGTGAGTGTTCAATAGAGGACAAAATTTCATTTTACACACAAAATTTTTTGAGTTATAAAAAATAAAAAGAATTGATGTTGAGGAGATAGAAGAACAGAACAACTTAGTAGCAGATGAACAAAGACAGGTGAACAACGCAGTATAAAGATGTTTATACAGAAACCAGTGGCTGCAGAGAGATAATGCCCCACTCCCTTCTAGACATCCAAGATAAAGAACAGGAAAGAAAGTCTTGAATAAGCATCCCACAGTCATGCTCTTCAAATCTAGTTTGCTTCAGCAGTCTGGATGCAAACATACAATAACAAAATATAATATTCTTGGAAACTTAATTCTATATATTGGAGAAGAGTTCATATCATAAAATGACACACTGACAGGATTCTCATAATACATACATTAAACTGGAGGAGACTATGCGCAAGAGCAGCAGTGGAGGCTGTTCTGTAATCAAGGCTGCTGAGCTTCCATTCCAAAAATCTAGTTTCAGACATTATTTCCTTTAAAGAACTCCTTCAAAATGTTATGAAATACTTTCAAAATAAGATTACAGGTAGGCTGAAGGTACAATTTTTCCAACAATATTTAGTCGTAATCTGTTGCTGATTTATGATCTCCTAGAAATAGAGCTTTCCAGTACCGCTTTCAAAAATCCCCAACGTTGTTCTACAGCGCACGAGTCCACCACCTCCAAGAAAAGCAACAAAGAAACGTATAAAACCTACTTTAACAGGTTTGCATAGATGCCACCTAATCCAGGGTAAGCATCATATTAAGGTATTCACACAGATTCTTCTTGCCTTAAGAGTACTGTGTGAATGACATTACTCAGGTCTTGAAATGCCAAACAACTCATCTTTCCATTACTAAAAGGCTCAATTTGGAACGCAGTGTTTAACAAAAGCCCCTGGGTCATTCCCATCCAGCCATTACTAGGTGGAATGTACATGGGAAAACTGCCACTGAAAGCTTAACTGGGCTCCCCAACCCCAACACTTCTGCAGCCCTTCCAGCCTCGTGGTGCCAGGATTATTGAATACTCTACCACTTCTATGAAAGCTCCTTAGATGTCACGCCCATGAATTAGGGTATTTTGTATTTACTGGCTATTGCTTAACTCTCTTTGTATCTATGAAATAAAAATTAGAATGTGCTGGAAAAATTCAGAATCTACACACCTTAATAGTAATTTTTCTGGCCATCACTGAGCAGGATATCCAAAGTTGTTGCTATTTTTCATGCAGGTAGTAAGAGTTACAGCACAGTTGTCTAGCTCACCAAAAATGAACAATGGTATCAATGTATATTAAAAGGTTTTAAGAAATTGAATGTATGCTACATTGCAGCCAAAGTGTACATTGCTTTAGTAACATTATCTGACAACCAACTCTTTGTGAACAAGGTGTCGGAAGTCCCATTTTCCCCAAAGAAACAAAAAAAATGCAACTGTATCAACTACTTTTAAAAGCCTAAAATAGATTACCTTGAAACTTCAAATGTATCATCGTATTTACAAAGTCTTGGCATTACACTTCTTAGACAAATTAACTCTGGGGGAGAAGCAAATGTGTGAAAATGGTGATACAAAGATACACAACCTGAAATTAACTGAGGATACTGGAGCAAAGTGACAGCACCTTCCAAATGAATGAAACACAAAACCACAGTATTTGTGCTTCATACCCAGAGCTATACATAAAGCACTCCACCTAGAACATCCAGCTACTCTGAAGAAGTTTCACAGACACACTTTAAGAAGCAAGCAGTACAAAATAAGTAAGTACCAAATAAGTATCGTTTAAGGCAAATACACTGAAACATGAGATGAAAATACAACACAAGTTGAAGGAAGAAAGCAAGCATAGGCAGAATTATGCTTAAAACAAGAGGAAAGTAATAGTATCTGCCTCCTCAAGTTTTCCTTCCTTATTCCCCCCTACACACAGAAAAAAAACGTAATGAAAGGACCACTGCAACAATTTGAGTAATTCACCCTTCCCAAATGTTTAACAAATTGTTTCTGAAAAACTGCTATCACACTTACCCCAGTACACCTCTTAAAATTGCCAGTATTTACTCAAACCCATTTTTACTCCCAAGAAAAGCAGTAGTTGATCTTGATAGCAATTTTGTAAAATAAGAAGTGACCTAGCAATAGCGAGCAATGCAGTTACAAGGACTACATTTTTTTACCTTCCAATATTTAAAAGACACAACAAGTCTTTATATTATCTTTTACCACTGGGGCTTTTTTAAAAAAAATTGAGGACTACAAGCTATAAATCACAGATTTTCTACAAAACACTCTATAAGTATTTACAGTAAAACAAACCTTAGGATTAGCTGCCTGCCAATAAAGTCATCATTTGTAACAAGCAAATAGAAGATTATCGAAGAAAACATATTTCCATTGCCATTTCTTTCCCTTAAATAGCAAGATGAATGAAACCTTCTGAAAAATAATTCCAGAACTTTGTGTTTGTTGCTTTCACTTCAGCAATAAGCAGTTATACCTGATCTAACATTCACAAGAAATGCTGCGCTGTAAGGTTGCTGTGATCACGTCTTTTGCTTAGTATTCAATGAGAAAACAAGTCTCAAGCACAATACTCCTTGTAGAAGACAAGAGATGAGAAAGTAACCCCGTTGAAGATCCGCAAGTCAATGTCTCAAGGCAAAAAAGCCTACTGTCAGACACTCTGTAAGAGGAATAAAACCCCCACCACATTCCCTACTCTGCATTAGCTATATGAGATCATTCTAACTTGAGGCTAACGAAAAAGGGCATCAATATTAAAAATTAAAACAATTTAAAAACCACTCCAAAACACCATATACTTTTGTGACTGTATTATCTGACAATGCACCTAAACAAAGTACACATCGCTCGTTTTCAGGTTTTTCCATCATGTTCCTAACCCAGCATTGTCCAGAGATGGCACAAATCACCCAGGTGTATCCTGCACTTCAGGCTTCGCTGTGAGAAACAGAATTGGTGCAAATCTGATTGTGAATAATCTGAATTCTTCTTAGTGTAAGAAACAGCTATGCCTCCTTTTTCTGCCTGGCTCATAACGTAAAACCCTCCAGTGCTGAAAACTCATTTCAAATCCCGTTATTAGAGCAGACTGTGAAAAGCAGGCTGCGATAGTTTGCTCTCTGTTGTACTTACACGTTGGGTTATTGCACGTTAGACACAGCCACACGCAGGTTTGTCCAACACCCGGCAAAAAAACCCAAAAACGTAACGAACCAGGGCTCTCCCAGCGCTGCCGCAGGCGGCACGGACGGGACCTTCCTCCCCGGGCCGCACGAGGGGAGGTCTCCACAGGAGCCGCCCGCACACCGCTCCCGTGGCCCCAAACACCCGCCACCCCCTCCC
>VZRW01009660.1:0-11597 GCA_013398125.1 Aegotheles bennettii
TTCTGTGATTCTGTAATACTGAAGACATTAAATTAGGAGATGCAGAAATAATGCTGACAAACTGAAAATATGTAAGTGCTGAAGTACAATGTTGGGGTTTTTTACATCCTGCTGCCTGTGAGTAATTCTTTTCTGTTGCAAAATAATCTTTATCTAGCAGGTGTTAACCACAGGTTTAAAAGTAAAGCCAAATCTTGTGTGAGTTCTTTATTTTGTATGTATGTGTGTGGAACAATTATTAGAGAGGACTCTTTTTAAAATTAACAAAAAGTTGAGGGTTATACATAGTGTAGAAAAGAGTTATGTACTTCATGAGGGAAACTGTAGACAGAGCACAGGCGAGGTAAAGAGTGGATGTCGATTCAGAGTAAAGTGCTATACTATATATTTTGTGAGTTTCTGTAATAGAAACATTAAAAGATGGGGGACAATAAGATAATACTCTTTAATGTCTTCAGAGAATCTCATCTAGGAACTAGGAATAAAATTTTCTAAAAGTTTACAGCCATTTAATTAGCTTCCCCTCGTCCACCCCTCTCTTTCCCTATCATTAGATTCCCAGAGTAGATGTATAGATGCTCATACTAAAGAAATAGCTCCCTGCTAAAAACAAATAATCACAGAAAAAAATGGGTTTAAGAGACTTCTGGTGACCATCTCATCTAACCCCCTTCCTGAAGCCGGCATAATTTCAATGATAGATCAAATTTCTCAGGTCCTGTGCACCAGGGTTTCAAAACTGTTGTGATAGAGATTACACAACTGATCTTGGTAACATGCTGCAGTGCTTAGAAAATTAGCTGAGTGTTCATTTTGCCTCAATGCTATTTAAGATTTGAAATTTTGATGGTTTCACTGTGATTTTGACCAATAATGTAGTCAGGGAGAGACCATTCCAATATTTATAATCCTCTCCTTCCCTGGATAAAAGATCCTGTCTACCAAATATGACTCTTCAGTAGATAGGCTTGTCATAAATGACAATGAATATCATGCTCCTGAGTGGCCTTTCAATAAAAAAAAAATGTCTTTAATTTCCTGATAGGCTTGAAAGAAAGATCTTCATTCTATGCATACCATAAAGGTGTGCATTTATGTATCCATCTCAGATGCTATGTCCATGTGGTTGTGCCATTTATATCTGGTCCTAAGTTATTGTTTTGAAATCCCCAGAGTTGTAAAGCAGCATGTTTTACATGTCCTAATCTGCCAGAAATCTCAAGAGAAAGCTATTATTATTTCATATTCTGGTCATTGGTAGTGATAAAAAATCCTAAAATCTTCACTGCTGCTGTAAATTGCGAGTTTAATAGCACCTGTGTAAACTTATGACTTGCAGTGAGTTTGTTCTGAGCTGCTCACTCAGAACCATGCTCAGTGTGGCTGAGGTATAAGAAGGGACAAAATTCAATTTACTGCTTCAGAAATTAGTCTCTCTCTCACACACACAGAAGAAAAATACTTAATTTCAAACCTGTAGAATTCTGAATGGTTCAGATTTGCTTATGTTTCATTACCTTGACCATAATATACCATAGAAGGAAATACTTTCACAAAGAAATCTGAAGATAAGAAACATATGTCGTCACTGTGAATAAGAGGAGTAAGGGAAAACATATTTTCCTGGAGTGAATAATTAAGGACATTAAAAACAAAACTGTCAGAATTTGATTTTTACAGGAATAGAAATAATTTGCTTCCTTTGAATGTGTGGGCTCTCAATATTAGACACTGGAGTTTATGATCAGTGCAGGATCCAGACTCACTAAAACATACTCCAGAAACATATCAGCATTACACTGGTGTTGGCAAATTATATGTACTTTTGTTTCTCAGCTAAATAGAACTCCATAATAGTTCTTTCAGTACCCTAAACAGTTACGAGGCTCACAATTTGTAACTTCCTTCAAAGATGGTCTTTAAAATAAATGTGTGTATGTGTTAAAGAAGAAGGTGAAAAGATAAGAATTATGCAATTTCTGCTGAGAAGGGAAATGAAGAGAAAGGTGATTTGGTATTGGAATAGGTTGTTCAGGGAGGTGGTGGAGGTTCAGGGAGGTGTTCAAGACGTGTCTGGTTGTGGCACTGGGTGATGTGAGTTAGTAGTGATGTAGGTAGGTGGTTGGACTGGATGATCTTGAAGGTCTCTTCTAACCTCAATGACTCTATGACAATGGTAGAAGTCTTGATACCAGCAGCACGTATTCTCTAAAGACTGTGGATAGGAAGGACAAATATTTCAGAGAAGAAAGAGGTTGATGGTCTTGAAGTAGCTTCTATGCAAAGCTGCAGAAATTAATATAGTGCTAGTAGAAATGAAATACTCTTGTGGAAACTAATTTGGGAGGGGCAGTTTATCCAAAGTTCTCCTTGCATTTGCATCTGTCAAGCTGACAGTGGTTAAATGTTGAGTATAGTTTTACTCAGGAATACACTATATGAATATAAAAAGAGCAGAAAGTTGTTTGAGTTGGTGTGACTGCACTGAGACACCAAAACTGCTTGTTAAACTGCATGGTTTCACAATTCAATAGTATGTATCTTTCCACACAAGAGAATTTTGGAGAAGTGGTTTATGTTTTTGCTAGGTGCTTAGAGGTTTTTTTACTGAGAAAAGGGCTCTAGAAGTAGGGATTTTGTTGCTTTCTTCCCTGTCGTATTTCTTCTCACATGATCCCACTAGGTCTGCCAACACATGGATTTGAGCAATATACAATGGATAAAGTTGCTTTTTACTCCACAGAGAAAAAAAAAAACAAACAAAAGAAAAGAGGGGGGAGTCCTCCAGATAAGATCACGTTCTTGCACTATTTGAGAATTGGTTATTGCAGAGGGCCAATATTTCAAATTCAGACAAGCATGGAGCTTCACAGAAACACCATAATATGAAAATACCTGTCTGAACAGACATTTTATCCACAGATACTTAACCCAGGTGCAACAAGGAGTTTGACCCTTTTATTGAAGCTGCTGTATTTCTGTGAAGATATGTTTCCAAAGTGGGCAACATGGTTAGCTTGGAGGTGGATGTTATGTTTCTTTAACCAGGGCTCAGGTCACTTTTTTGAAAGAAGGCTTAAGGGACATATTTATCAAGGGTGGAGGGAACCTTATGTGGAGCAAGACATAGAGACTGAGACTAGAGGCTGGAGGGAACTGAGCGATGTTGGCTACAACTTACAAAATCACTCACTTTTCTAAACTGAGACATGGGAGAGGGACCTGAGCTACAAGAACATAATGCTGAAAGGAAGTTTATGTCGACTTCTTTCTTTTCTGCTTTCTTTATTCTGTTTTCCTTTTTTTCTCTTTGAAACAAACAACAGTTTTGCAGTTGTGTCTGTTTCTCAGTGCTGTCTTGCAATCTTTTTTGAGGAACTTTTTATTTAGGAAGTTTGAGAAGGGCCACCTCAGAGCTCTGGTTCACAAGAAACAAGAATCAGACAGGGGAGGACAAGTGAGAGCACTGCTCACATTAGGACATTGCAAGTAGTTGGTACTACTCAAAATCAGGGATAGACTTGGGAGAAATATGACTTAACAGATCACCTGCTGAGGTATGGGATTTCTCTTACCTGCACTTGGAAATTGTTTTGATAAATAAAGACTCCAGCCAAAAAAAAGATACATTTTAAAGGGAATATGCTTCTTGCCTGCATCAACTGCAAATTAGTTTGGTGGGCGAAACTGCTATCCTCTTTCTATAGCTGTTGTTTTCCCCACAAGAGGATTTTGGAGAGGTGGTTGTGGTTTTGTCTGGGAATCAAATCTAATATCAATTGAACTGCAGATTTCAATATGTTCTCTTCACCAAAATGGCTCTAAGTTGATTTGATTACAGCTAGAACCACGCCCTAGAGACAAGGACTAAGTTGTCAAGAGAGATTAATGAGAAACTGGAGGGAGAAGGAGGGCACATATGAAGCTTCTGAGGCTTTCTGGTGAAAATACTGTTAGTACAAATAATGATCCCTATGCATTTCCTACAAACCAACCACATGGAGTTTAATGGAGATTAGGTTCTAGTTTGCTGATACAGCCTCTGGGTAGAATGGAATGTAGCAGTGATACTGTTTCTCCTAAGGCAAGATGCACTGGAGAAATTGCCTTGGCTTGGTGACCCTTCACCATGGACCCTGTCTCCTCATCCTTGTAATAGCTTGCTTCAGCCTTTTTTTACCCCTCATTGAAGATTTCTGTGCTAAAAGGGGAGAGGAGTTGTGTGAGATAAAGGATTAGTATGTTGGGACACAATTTCTCTCTTAGGATAGGAGTCTTGTGTGACAAAATGGGCAGACATTGAAACCTAAGAGTTAAACACATAAGGTTAAACACATAAGCTGCTTAAATCCTTGGGATCCACGGCCTGCAGTTAGAAAAATACATCATAAAGGTCTCTTTTAATGATGAAAACTTAATTCTGTACTGGAATATTTTTCCCAAAGAACATTGCAAGGAATTTTAGTACATACCTAAACAAATTTATCTTTCTCAATCTGGATCTGGAAGTCACTGTGAAATAACAAAGCCTCCCTGGTACAAATGTGGACTTCCAGTAGCCTATATCAGTTTAAGAAGGCAGATGGTCTAACCTGGAGCTGTCTCATTATCTGTCTGCCTGTTTTTCAAGAGAAGTGAACTGAAACTCTCTTTCTGCATTGGTTTCCTTTGAGGCCAGTAGATCATTGCTCCTGGAGGGTTCAGCTGGTTGTCTCTAACTGTCCCATGTTTATAATCAGACACTGAATTTTCTGTCTACTGTAATATGCTGATATTTCAAATAAACTAGCATTCACTGTATTATGAGGAACTGATGGCCAATAACAAAGGTCAATGTTCTCAGTGGTAACCAGATCGTGTCTTTATTTTAATATCTCAGATGTTACTGGGAAATATTATTATTGAAAATTCACCATAATCAGCTGTACCAGCCCAGATGGTGGCCACAGCTGATGTTTTTGTTTCTGGGTTGGAGCCTGTTCAACTTTGAATGAACAATTTAGGGGGGTTATTCTCTGTTCTTCACAGTGATGTAACCTCAGTTTCACAGACAGCCAAAGTTTTAGCATTACACTGGTGACTTCAGACATTTGTGAAAAGTGTAAGACTGGCCATCCTTAATGTCACAAACAGAATGAGTTTAAATGGAGTGGAGAAATTCAAAGTCCTGTGACAAAAAAAGACCACAATTAATTAGGGGGGTGAAATTAAAATAAAACAGAAAATTGTTCCTAGTCTCCATTGTACAATCACATACTGAATACTGTGTACAATTCTGTTGTTCACTCTCAGAAAAGGTACAGAAAATCTAGAAAATTTATGAAAAACAATAGTAAGGAATGTCAGGTGATTATTTCTGTGCAAGGAAATCGTAGATTAAACTCTTCAGCCTGGAGGAGAATCAGGTGAGATGAGGTATGAAAGAAGGGATCATAGATGAAGTGAATGGGAATGATTATTCACTATAATAAAAAGCAAGAGAAGTCAGGTAAAATGAACACACAGCAGGTTCAAAACAGACAACAGAACATATTTCATCATGTGTAGGTAACAAATGGGCAAATGTGGTTAGGATCCATTTTCTTATTGAAATAAGCCCAAACCTGTTACACCTAGAATCATAGAATGAATCATAGAATGATTTGGATTGGTAGGGATGTTAAAGATCATCAAGTTCCAACGCCCCTGCCATAGGCAGGGACACATCCCACTAGACCAGGTTGTTCAAAACCCCATCCAACCTGGCCTTGAACTCTTCCAGGGAGGAGGCAGCCACAACTTCTCTGGGCAATCTGTACCAGAGTCTCACTATGCTTGTCATAAAGAATTTTTTCCTAATACCCAATCTAAATCTACCCTTTTTCAACTGGAAGTGTTTCCTCTTGACCTATCACTATATGGCTTTGTAAAAAAATCCATCTCCAGCTTTCCTGTAGCCCCTTCAAGTACTGGAAGATGCTCTAATATCTCCCCAGAGCCTTTTCTTCTCCAGGCTGAACGACTCCAACTCTCTCAGCCTGTCTTCACAGGAGAGATGCTCCAGCCCCCTGATCATCTTTGTGTCCCTCCTCTGGACTCAATCCAACCTCTGTTTGTGTTCCCTGTTTTTTCAACCTGAACTGAACAGCAGATTTCCTTCTGATACCAATAGGACCGGATTAGAGTTTTGTATTTCTTAGACTCTATTTTCAGGTATTATGTCATTTTTTTTTATGCTAGCAGAACCATGCTGAGTAACAGCTGTTGATGGATGATGTCTCTGTTTTTTTGTTATTAATTCTCTTGATGTCTGTGTCTCCTTCGAGAGACATTGACATATTTCAATACAAGTAAAGAGTCCCAAAATCTCAAATATTCACAGATATAAAACACTAGTCTTGATTATAATGTCACAGAACTGGATTTATCCAAAACACGTAAGAAGTGTCAGTTAAATAACAAGCTCATCCTTTCATTGTATTTGGAGTTTACTAGGGACTTTTTTTTCATGATAAAATGAACTTTTCTTCACAGAGCTAGAATGACAGATCACAGAACCATAAAAACATAGAACCATGGAATAGTTTGGGTTGGAAAGGACCTTTAAAGGTAATTTAATTCAACCCCTTTTCGGTGAGCGGGGGCATCTTCAACTAGATCAGGTTACTCAGAGCCCTGTCCTATTTGACCTTGAATGTTTCCAGGGATGGGACATCTACCACCTCTCTGGATAACCTGTTCCACTGCTTTACCACCCTCATTGTAAAAATTTCTCTCTTATATCATCTATATCTACCTTTTTTTAGTTTAAAACTGTTGTCCTTTTTCTTATCACAACAGGCCCTACTAAAAAATTTGTCCCCATCTTTCTTATAGGTCCCCTTTAAGTACTGAAATAAGGTCTCCCTGGAGCCTTCTCTTCTTCAGGATGAATAAAGACTCCATCTGGATATCTAGCCATTGACCACATCTGTCTGGATGTGATCATCTAACCAATTTCTCATCCACTGAACAGTCCATCCATCGAATCCATATCTCTACAATTCAAAGAGAAGGATGTTGTGGGGCACCGTGTCAAAAGCCTTACAGTAGTCCAGACAGATGACACCCATAGCTCTCCCCCTGTCTGCAGATATAATGACTCCATTGCAGAAGGCTGCTATGTTGGTCAGGCAGTACTTGCACTTGGTGAAACTGTGCTAACCGTCTTGAATCATCTCCCTGTCCTCCGTGTGTCTTATTATAGTTTCAAGAAGGATCTGTTCCATGATCTTCCTGGGCACTGAGGTGAGTCTGACAGATTGGTAGTTCTCAGGGTCATTCTTTCTACCCTTTTTAAAAATGGGTGCAATGTTTCCCTTTTTCTGGTCACCAGGGACTTTAACTGACTGCCATGACTTTTCAAATATCATGGAGAGACATTGGCAACTACATCAGCCAATTCCCTGAGGTCTCTGGAGGAAGGAGTCTGTATGAAAGGATATAATGAAAACTTAAATATGAATCACAGAATCACAGAATGTTAGGTATTTGAAGGGACCTTGAAAGATCATCTAGTCCAACTCCCCTGCCAGAGCAAAACTACCTGGAGCAGGTCACACAGGAATTCATCCAGTTGGATTTTGAATGTCTCCAGAGAAGGAGACTACATAACCTCTCTGGGCAGCCTGTCCTAGTGTTCTGTCACTCTTAAGGTGAAAAAGTTCTCCCTCATGTTTACTTGGAACCTTCTATGTTCCAACTTGCATCCATTCCCCCTTGTCCTATCACTGGACATCACTGAGAAGAGCCTGTCTCCATCCTCCTGACACTCATCCTTTACATATTTAATGAAAGATTGATACATGTTGTTTTGAAAGCTTTAGAAAGCTTATACGTCCCCAAAACACTGAATGAGATGGAATTCAAAAGGCTTACCACTTCTGATATATCTTGCTCTTGGCTTTAATAGATGTCGTTCATGATTTTGATTAGGTTTTGAGAGGTTTTGGTCATAACTGTGTCTAGACAACATTTTTTACTACTCCTTTTAATGGAACTAAACTTTTATATGCACAATTTATTCTCCCATCTTCCATGTTCTTTCAGATTAGTTAACATGCTGTTTGAGCATTATCAACACTGCAACTAATTTTGCTTAGTTTATGAAAATGGGATAGGACTGTGGAGAAATGTGTTGAATATTCCTGACAGTGAACCAGATTTCACTGTCAAAGTCTAATTACTGACAGGATCTATAGGCTGAAAATTCTGGACCATCAATGTGCTTATTTATAAACACATACGCACACACAGACGTATATATATATATATATATAAGGGAAGTTACGGAGTGTCCCATGTCAGAGATATTCAAAAGGCACCTGGGTATGGTCCTGCGCAACCTGCTTTAGATGTTCCTACTTGAGCATGCAGGTTGGAGCAAATGAACTCTAGAGATCCCTTCTAACCTCAACCATTTTGTGATTCTGTGATTCTGCGCTTCCTTGAACCTATGATTCTATGAGTCTGTGATATATGTTCTCTTATGAGAGAATAACTAACATCGACAACAGTGGATAGTGTGTATGAGGATTAGGATTGTATGACCCATCTGTAAGTGACTAAAAAACCTTTTAGAATCTGCCAAACACAAAATCTGAGTTTTAATGGTTATACCAGCAGAAGAGCAAAGCCATAATGAGCTGCATTCAACTAGTAGATTTTGGCACCAGTTCAGAGTAATTTCATCTAATTATATTTAGATGAAGTTTTCTTTTTGAAATGAAGTGTTTAATCTAAACCAAAATTAGATTTCCCATTTAAAACTGATCATTTGTCTTTTAAATAGCTATTAGGAACAACACAGCTCAGTTGGCTGATTTTCTAATAGGCATTTTTGGAACACAATTAGTTTTTCACTGTTATGGAATTTACATTGAGATATGTCTTTCAGCATCATGATGGTGGTGGTGGCAGTTTCTGAATAAACTGGTTGCATGTTTATAAGGGAATGACATCTGAATAAATAAGGCAAAACAACAATTTCAAAATCACTTCTCATCTGAATGTTCTGTGATCTTGTGCTAGAAATATTATGATAATGAGAGCTGGAGACAAGCTTTGTGAAGTTCAGATATAGATCTCTTAAGACTTTTTCTTTTTGAACAGTTTCAGGCAGGTCTGACTTTACGGTACAAGCTGTGATCCATCCCATGGAAGAAATAATGAATAGGCTATTTTACTAATGGAAAATTTCTGCAGCGTTAATGATCACAACATTATGATACAAGGTCAGGCTTGATTTTCTAAGTTTGAAGAGAGATATATCCTACATCATGAAAGAATGACATCTGTTTCTTAAAATACTAATAATACAGCTGAAAAGACTACACTGTAGTAAAATAAAACTTTCAAATGTCATGAAGAGGTAAGAGGAGAAAATGATGACAAATATTTTAAGAATATTGAAGGCTAAGAATTATTGACGCTTGGTTTCCAGAAGGTGCAAGTGAATTGGTACATTCTTGACCATCACTTTCCAAAATATCTTTCTTGTTCTTACTGATTATTACTGAAGCTAATATATAGGAACATATTGTGGGAAATGTTTTTATCCTCCTGTAGCACATTTCAAGCCTGGGCCCTCTGGGCAATATTTATACTGTAATCCAGTACATGATTTTGTAAAGGACTCTTAATGGATTAAAAAAATCTGAGGCTAATGCTATGTAATCATATTTTAGATTCATACCCCCACTGAACACTTAATAGAGTACTAGAGTACTCTATTACAATAGACAATAGAGTACTAGTGTCTGAAATCAGATCTGCACAGCTTAACAATAATTCTCTTAGCCCCTGATTCAATTATTTACTCTATTAAGAAGTAATTTAACCAGTTGAAGAGCTTCAGATGCATATTCATACTCTGCAGATTTCGATGGACATAAGCAACCACTTGGAAGCTGAGCATGTGCTTAAGTGTTTTTCTCAGCAGAGGCTCTGACTGAATATTGAATGTCACTGTTATGTCTTTCCAATATAAGAAAAATATCACAAAGTCAGAGAATCATAGAATGGTTTGGGTTGGAAGGGACCTTAAAGATCATCCAGTTCCAACTCCCCTGTCATGGACAGGGACACCTCCCACTAGACCAGGTTGCTCAAAGCCCCATTCAGGCTGGTCTTGAACACTTCCAGGGAGGTGGTAGTCACCACCTCCCTGGGTAATATGTTCCAGTGTCTCACCACCCTCACAGTAAAGAACTTTTTCCTAATATCCAAACTAAATCTATCTTCTTTCAGTTTGAAACCGTTCCTCCTTGTCCTATCACTACATACCCTCATAAAAAGTCCCTCTTCAGCTTTCCTGTAGTCTGCCCTCCGCAAGCCCTCAGGAAGGGCCCAGAGCCTTTCCTTCTCTAGGCTGAACAACCACAACTCTCTCAGCCTGTCTTCATAGGAGAGGTGCTCCAACCCCCGATAATCTTTGTGGCCTTTCTCTGGACTCACTTCAAGATCTCCATGTCCTTCCTATACTGGCAACTCTAGAACTGGACACAGTACTTCAGGTGGGGTCTCACCAGAGCAGAGGGGGAGAATCATCTCTCTCAACCTGCTGGTCACACTTCTTTTGACACAGCCCAGGATTCTGTTGACTTTTTGAGCTACAAACAAGCACTGCTGGCTCGTGTTCAGCTTCTCATCAAACAACACCACCAAATCTTTCTCCTCAGGGCTGTTCTCAATCCATTCTCCATCCAGTCTGTGTTTGTGCATGGGATTGCCCTGACCCAAGTGCTGAACCTTGCAATTGGCCTTGTGGATCTTCATGCAGTTTGCATGGGCCCAGCTCTCAAGCCTGTCAAGGCCCCTCTGGATGACATCCCTTCCCTCCAGTGTATCAATAACACCACACAGCTTGGTGTCATTGGCAAACGCGCTGAGTGTGCATCCAATCCCACTGTCCATGTTGCCAACAAGGTAGTTAAAGAGAACTGGTCCCAATACTGACCCCTGAGGAAAGCCACTCATCACTGATGTCTACTTGGACATCGAGCCGTTGACCACAATTCTTTAAGTGCAATTATCAGTCCAATTCCTTATCCACAACATGGTCCATTCATCAAGTTTATGCCTCCCTAATTTAGAGACAAGGATGTCATGCAGGACAGTATGAAATGCTTTGCACAGGTCCAGGTAGATGTCATCAGTTGTTCTTCTCTTACCCACCATCTGTGAAAGCCCTTCATAGAAGGCCACCAAAATTTTCAGGCATGATTTGCCTCTGGTGAAGCTGTGTTAGTTGTCACCAATCACCTCCTTGTTTTCCATGTGTCTTAGCATAGTTTCCAGAAGGATCTGCTCTGTGATCTTACCAGGCAGCGAAATGAGACTGACTGATCTGTAGTTTCCGGGGTCTTATTTTTTGACTTTTTAAAAATAGGGCTTCTGTTTCCCCTCTTCCAGTCAGTAGAACTGACTCCACTAGACTGCCATGACTTCTCAAATATGATGAGTAGCAGCTTAGCAACTTCATCTGCCACTTCCTTCAGGACCTGAGAATGTATGTCATCAGGTCCCATGGACTTGTGCACATTCAGTTTACTTAGGTAGTTTTAAACCTGGTCTTCCCA
>VZRW01009661.1:1110-19899 GCA_013398125.1 Aegotheles bennettii
GCCCGCCGGGGCCTCGGTGCTCGCTGTCCCGTGCCCCCCCCCCGTTACCCCTCGCCCTTCGCGGGTGCCAGTGACACCGCACCCCCCGGCGCTGCGGGAGCGCTCCGGCCCCTTCCCTGCCCGCTCGCCCCCGGCCTTTTGTCTGCCCGGGGGCTGTGCCCGGGCCGCGCTCCCGGGCTCGCCCTGCCGGGACCCCCCTTGGTGCCGAGCGGGGCCGGTTTGCCCGTTAGTGCCGCCCGAGGGGCTCGGGGCTCGCTCGGGGCTGTCGCTGGGCTCCATCCCGGGTCTCCATTGAAGCCAGCGCGGTGCGAGCGGGCTCTGCCGGGGCTCCCGGGCTCGCTGCTGTTGCTTCGCCGCTCTGGACGGGCTCTGTGAGTGCCCCGGGCTCCGAGCCCTGCTCGCGGATCTGTGCCTGTGAACAGAACAGAGCCTGTTCTCTTCCTCTGCTCCAGTTGTCCTCCACTGCTCCTCCTCCGTGCCAGCGGACCCTCTGTGTTGCAGGTCTGGTGTGAGCTCCTCCGGGTTTATTTGACCATAAACGCTCCTGGAAGACTCAGTGTAGTCAGCACCAAAGAGATGAAACCCTTCACATGACCATTTTACAGGAAAAAATGTGCTGTGCTTCCCTGCACCTTCTGCTTATGTTTAATTTTTTAATTAGAGGATGAAAGCCCCGGGAAAATAAAAAGAAGTGGCAATATATTCTTGAGAAAGAAGTGAAGTTTATTAAGGAAAAGTTTGGTTTATAAAGTAAAATCCATTGTAATTGCTTTCCCTCCAAGCAAGATTCCTGCCCTCTTGGTACATCCGAGGAAATGGTTCAGGATGGCCTGAAACTAAATGGTGAAAGTCTTAGGGGTGAAGAGGCTGCTGAAGGTCGAAGCCAAGATCCTGAGGTGTCCTGGGGAACTCACGTGCAACAATTTGTATTTTGAACTTTGTGTGAATGGATTTGCAAGAGGAGGGCAGGCAGGATGGCTCCTCATCTGAGCTTATGGGCTGAGAACTGAAACTGCTGAGGAAACAAATACTGCTGTGATAAGTAGAACGTGCAGGGATCTTGGAGGCACCATGGTTCACTGGGGGACAGGGGGATCCTGCTGTGTAAAACCTAAGTATTTCAGGAAAGTCATCGGGTTATACCGGGCTTAACTCTGGAAATATAAATGGGTGCAGTAGTGCTGGTTCCAGTGTGACCTCTGACGAGGTCCCTCAGCAGAAGCCCTGGCTCAGTGGGCTCTTTCTTTATTATTTAGTTGTCAATACACACTTAAGGCTGTAGGTCAGAAGTGACTGAAAACCTCGTGACCGTAGTAGAAAAGATCCTCTCTTGCTGCAGAGCCAGACCTTATTCTCCATCTGACCCTCTGCTTTTCCTCTTTCCTTGGCAACAGAAGGCTTTTAAATTGCAGAGTAAAGTTCTCCAGGCCTGAGGGGATATTTTGTGGTGTTTGGGAAGTGTGGCTAGGTTTGGAGGTATTCGAGCTGTGTGGAAATAGGGCTATGCCACTGCCTGGTGTAAACCTCTTTTATGGTGTGCAGAGGCTTTTACTAGAGTCTGCTCAGCTAGAAATCTGTTTACTCACCTTGGAAGGAATTGGCCATGCTCAAATATTTCTCCTCATTCTGTTCTTGCCTTCACTAAATTGTTCACTTTGTGCTGCTGGGTCCTGATTTTTCACTGTGAGGCTGTGGCAGGAAGAGGGAGAGAGGGAAATCCTGAACATTAAGGAGGAACCATGATGAATCCGCTGCTACTCGTGTAGATACTCACTTGTCAGTCCATCCATACGTAGGTCAGGGTGTTCCAAAGTCCTTAGATTCGTAATTTCTTTTATGGCGTGCTAATTAAATAATGATTCTCTGAGCTCACTTGTATTTTCAGTGGCAAAGTTGGCTAAAGCTGATTATTCCACAATTGAAAAGACCTTTGCTCTCCTTGTTGCAAGGGAAACCCAGCTCAAACCCCAATGTTTCGTTCTCAAAGAGGAGGATTTGGAAAACCACTTGCTAACAGCTAAATATAGGCATCTTCCAGCCTTGGAGGGAATATATTCCTGTGCAGCATTTGAGCAGGATTTGTATATGTCAGTGTGGGTGTGTATATGTGTGTGTATGTGTATATATATATTTATTTATCTCTGAGTGTGCTCATGTGCACGTTCATGTTTCACTGGGGTGACGTGCACACACGGTGTCCTTCATGTTGTACCCCCAGGTATGTGGAGATGTGGCATCAAAGAGCTGAGTTGCTTTTTCTCTCTGTGAGGTTGTTTTTGAAGCCTCTGGGCTTTTACTGCTCGAACAACAAACATCTTGTCTGATAGAAAGAGGAAGGAAGCCAATTGTCTGGTGCTCCTCGGCTTTTAAAATTGAGGAGGGTGGTTTTTTTCTTACAATCCTTTGAGGTTAATCTCTGTAGTAAATCTACAGTATTCATCTTTGTGAAATAGAAGTACATTGTTTATAAGAGCCAACCTCAACGTGGTAACTCCAAACTGTGTAGAGGGGAGAATCTGTGACCTGACAGTTGTGGTAGCTTGATGAATTTCTGTGAAAAGGAGTTTTCTTTTTATCTACTGGGACATCACTCCGGTAACAGGGCAACATTGTGTTCCTGCCTGCTGAGATTCTCCTGCCAAAAATGATTTGCTTTTCAAGACCTTAATTATATGAAATGAAGGAGTCAGAAATGTATTGCCTTCCTCTCATTCCAGGACTTCTGGAAGGCACGGGAGGGGTTTTGGAGTGCAGCCCTTTTCCCAAAACCCGTTTGAAAAGACCAGGCAGTGCAGAAAGTCCGTGTGAAAACGATGTGAATGCCTGCCCAGATTTCTTGGATTCCCACTCCTGTCCTAAAACCACATTGTGCAAGTGGTTATGTTCTTGTTTGCCAAACATGAAATTTAGTTACAAAGTTAGGAGTTAGACTTGGTGACAACTATGGATTTGCAACCTGCTTGTGTGTCATGAGCACAAACTGCTGCTCTGGGTGCCTCTTTCCTCTGGAGCAAACATTTAGGAATTGCAACTTATCTTTTAACCTTTATTTTATCACTTCAGAGCTCGTACTTATGTAATCAGAAGATCTAAATTCAGCAAATCCAATTACTTTGGAATATGTGTTAATATTTATTACCAAACAGATGTTAGAAGGTGTATCATCATCCACCAGCAGGTCATGAAAAACGCTCTTGAATCATCTTCTGTAAAAGAAGTCTCTCTTCTCCTACTCTGCACCTGTCAGCTCCTGTTCCAGGGGTTAATTTGATACTCCAAATGTGCATCGTTATATTTCCGCAGTGTGACTGCATATTTGATTCCTAATTTACAAGTATGTGTAAGTGAGAGGGAGAATGCGGGAATGATAAAAATGAGAGCAAGACCAGAGAAACCCGAAACTGGATGGATGCTGTGTATAAAGCAATTAAAATGGTGCCACTTAAACCTTCTTTTTATTTATAACTCCTTAAGAGACTTTTTCTTGAAAGTATGAGAGACTGCTTGCCGTGGTGCTTGCCAAAGCCAGCTTATAATTATAGCAGCTCTTGATGGACTTTGTGGGTAGCTGGGATTGCAGTTGCTCAGGCTGCATCTCGGGAGGCATCCGCTCTGGGATTGTTCTGCTGGGAATGTGCTTTGGGGTGAACAGGAGTGATGCTTCTCAGAAACATTTAGCACAAGTAACTCTTGCTGCAAAACCATGATTTTTGGAATAAATGATAAAAAGTAAAAATGTTGCTCAGTCAATACGAGCTTCTGGTTTAATTTTATCCAGTGTTTTTCTTCCTTTTTTTTGAAAGTGGGATGAAACGAAGCTGCGGTTGATCAAAGCAGTAGAATCTCAGCTCCCAAAGCAGTTGATGCTGCCTGTGCTTGGAAGTGCTTATTGAATAAAACCTTGAGTAAAATTATGCAAATTATTGCTCTTAAGGAAACTCACTTTTTAAGCATCTTGCATTTTTAAGTGCTGCACAAACCGCGATTTCTGTCTTTAATAACCTCTGCGTGTCCACGGCTTCATTTTCTCACAGTGTGTGCAATTTGGCTCAAGTGGTCTGCTCAGTGGTGAGCAATCCTTCTGCCATGAAAATCCTTTTATAAGCAGCTCAGTATCCTCATTTGTCCCCGGCAGAATTCACAGTGAGAGCTTAGAAGTTAAGAAAAAAAGCGTATGTTCTTTTGAATATTGTCCTGTCTCATTATGTCTTGTGATTCTGACTGGTATTTCTCATCTGTTTGCAGATTAATGTTTCCTGCCTGTTGAAGTGCTCATGACCTCAATATCTTGTTAGCAGCTCTGCTAGAGTCGCATGCTGTTTGCTCCTTTCCCTAATAACTTTGGTTTACTGCGTTTCCAGTAGGCAGGTGAACAGCTGGTGCAGTGGTGGTTCCCTGCCAACGCATATTTTGTCTCACAGCACATCTGACAACAAAATAACTTCTACTGGATTTATTCCTTGCTTGGCTATTGTCTTGGGCTTGTGGAAAGCTGTGAATGGAGGATGAAAGCCTGCTTTGTGCTGCATTGAGAATCTTAATGGACTGGTCATGCTGTGCTAAATCTTTGACCCTTCCATGATTTTGCAGCCGTTTTTTTTTTTGTTTTAAATTAGTCATCGTTTTTTGGGAGTTTTTCTATAGGGCTTTTTGGGCTAACTTCACAGTGTTTGCCTTTCCAGTTTCTCGAGTTAACTTCTAAATGCAGTGGAACAGTCGCAGAAAAGTTTGTTACACGGACCTTAACATCAGTGCCAGAGATTATCCTGCTTTGTAAAATCATGACTGTATCCAAGTTGCATTGCTTTGGGATTACATTTGTTCTGTTTGTTGTCAAATGGAATTTGTGTTCCAGAGACTTCAAGCTTTTTAAATGCCTTGAACAGGTGGATGGGTCTCTACCAGCTCCTCCTTAAATTTCATCAAACTTCATTCCTAAGTTTCCCTTGTATTTGAGGAACTGCTGCTTCGTGTGGTTTTGAGTAAGATTCAATTTGGGTTTCTCATCTCTTCAACTGTCCATTTATTAAAGAAATTTGACACAGACAAATGCTGGAAGTGAAGACTTCAGAAGTGACATTTGAATTTATCATTAAATGTCAATCAGGTTTTTTGTTCAGCTTCTGCAGAAATAAATCTGCTCTTAGAATTGCTGTAATACAGGAACAGTTGAGTCATTAAGTCTGAAACTTAGTGTGATTCTGAATACCTTTTTTCAGTTCTAAACCAAGTATTTAAGACTTTTGCTTAAGTTTAGGCTAGTCCATAATTGGTGGTTATCAGATACCAAGGACAGGAAAGGATGTCACTGCGTTAGATGTAGGTTGGTTATAATATTGATGATTTTCTCATTTTTACAGATCAGGTGCATCATGTCAGGTTCATACTCATTCATCTTTACACATTTGAAGTTACTTAAAAGTAAAGTTATTCAGAAAATCATTGTGGAAAGTTAGGCATTTGCTTCTTCCTTCCCCTCCCTGGTCCTGTTGAGGGACGTTATGATACTTGAGGCAGGAGAGTTACTTAAAAATAGTATTTAAAAACACCATAAAAGCCTTAGGTGACTTCAGGAAGCTTTTTCTGTTACTCTGTTTACCTGAAGTTCTTTATTAAATACTATTTCAGTAAAAGGTTCCTTTTCCTGGGTTCTGTGCCCCAGAAAGGTTGATGGGTTTGTGTCCACTGGCTTTTTCCTCTCTAGAGGAAATGCACGCGTTCCTCATCCCGAATGAAGATCAAAGTTAACTCATAAAACTGGTCCTCCCAGACTGACTGCACAACTGCTTTGAAATGAGAATTATCAGCCTCACAAGCAGTGAAAATACAATCACCAGATCAAATTGAAGTCGCTTGAAGGAAGTAGTTTGCTCATTAAAATGGTGAAAGAGGAGAGGCATCAGGAACCATGAATCTGTTTGCATGCAATCTGCTTTGGCTGGCAGTTCAGAAGGCAGTGAGTTAACAAAGCTGTGGTGATGGCAGGTGATTTGGTAAGAAGCTGAATGCCAGCAATTAAGCTGTTAAATCGTGTGTATTTTAGTTCCCTTCGTAATTGTTAGAAAAAAATGTAAAATAGGGGGACTTAGGCTTTCTGCAAGCGACAGTCTTAGCAGCGTTAGATCATCTGAGAAGAAACAAATGGAAGCAACCAGTTTAATTTAAATTGTTTTGCATGGAGGAGAGGATTTTCTTTTTATTCTTGGAAAGGGTTCAAGTCGAACACAAGCATAGGGCTGAAAGCTTGTTTAGGCTTGATGTGAGAATCTTGAGAAGGCAAAACAGCACTGCAAAGGCAGTTTCTCTGATTTGCACAATTTGGAATAGAATTTTTATTTTGATTGATGTAGACTTCAGGACTCAGCATTATCCCTAACTTGATTTTTTTTAAAGTGGTTTAGCAAGAACAAGGTGTGAGAGAGTAAAATGTTGGTATTTGAAGAGCAGTCTCTGGGGCCAAAGGATTGAGCCAGTTTTGAATTTAGAAGATTAAAGCAGTGTATAAATATTTCAGGAGGAAGCAATTGCTTTTGAAAACACCGTTGCTACACTTGGAAAATATTTTCACCTGATGCACCTAAGGCTGCCAGAACACCTGAATTCTGATCCTGCCCTTTTCTGGGGCTTTTAAACAGCTCACTGGGGTTCCCTTCTTTCCTGTTCCCGAGGGGTGGCTCTCCTGTGCCCATCCATGAGTGGGACAGGAAGAAAGCACTGTACTCTTGTGTTTGCACTGAATTCAGTGCAACTGCCCGTAAATGAGATCTGTTACAGCTGAACAGGGGTGGTGGGGGCTAGAAGGGGCACATAAATGCGTGTAGGGCCTCCTGCATAAATGTAGGAGGTTACAAAAAGTGGACCAAATGTTTCATTGATTTCGAAGGCAGCTGAACAGAATCAGGCTGCTGTGCCCTGGGAAAACCATCCCACTTGTTGATTCAGACTGAACGTCTGAAATCGGATCCCTTGCATTTTTTTTCCCCCTTTTGATGTCTGAATATTTTAATGAATCTAATGTGACAACGAGGGCAGACTTCCCCCAACACTCAGCTTTCCCAAAGCTCGTGGAAACTGTCTGGATAAAATTGTGTGTGTGTGTGTATGAGCAAACTCGGAATCTTGCCGGATCTTGGTTTTCTGAGGCTTGTTGTTTCTTCTTTAGGAGCAATGTCTTCAGGCTAGGATATGTTAAGCAGAAGGATAAAACTGAAAAACAAGCTTCTGCCATTAATGCAGGGTTGATTTAGCATTGTTGGGGAAGAATATTCTAGACAAGCACCATAATGATGCAGTCCTAGGTTTTTGCATTTTAATAAGATAAAGGATGACATTCCTCTGCAGTCTTGGTGCCTGTTACTGCTGGGATTCAAAGATATTTTTTAAGAGCAACTGTTGCTGTATCTGTCAGTGTTCATCACGGGGGAATGGCAAGGGACTGTGAGATGGGACTGAGGGAACATCTGCATTGGAGATGTAGATGTTCCCCATCATAGGAGGGGACGAGGGGTTCTTAGTCCTTGTTCACAACACAAAATCTTCAAGTAATTATAATTTCCAGCTTGGAGAAGAAAAACTGTTTCAAACTGAGTGACTTCAGGTCAGTATTAAAGGAAGCTGGATCTCTTTAGCTTGGAGAAAAGGAGACTGAGGGGTGACCTCATCCATGGTTACAAATATGTAAAGGGTGAGGGGCAGGACGATGGAGCCAAGCTTTTTACAGTAATGATCAATGGTAGGACAAGGGGCAATGGATGCAAACTGGAGCATAGGAGGTTCCATGTGAATATCAGGAGAAACTTTTTCACTGTGAGAGTGCCAGAGCACTGGACCAGGCTGCCCAGAGAGGCTGTGGAGTCTCCTTGGCTGGAGACATTCAAACTCCACCTGGATGCGTTCCTGTGTGATGGACTCTAGGTGACCCTGCTCTGGCAGGGGGGTTGGACTGGATGATCCTTCGAGGTCCCTTCCAACCCCTAGGATTCTGTGATTCTGTTTCCCGAAAACAATTCACTCAGAGGTGCTCACAGCTGACAGGAGATATCCCCATTCTCAGGGCAGTTCCTCTGAAGGTCTTTCCCCCATGAACTTCAACAGTCCATTGTCATTTCAGATGTTTTCTGTTTGCAGCATAGACCTTCTTGCTCCTTCTGGATGATACACTAGCAAAACAGTGTACGAGTAGAGCAGTAAAAATACACTTTGTGAGAAAAGATTTTGCGTAGCAGGAAGAAGAGATGATGGGAAAAGAGCACAGTAGCTGGAGCTGACCATACCCACCAAAACAGTAGACATTCCCACTGTTCATAAAAAGTCCAAAAGTATTGTTATTAGTTGCAGATCCAATACCATAGTACTATATTTACAGAGCTTACTTTTGTTGTTTATTTCGACGTTTTGAAGTTCTCATACTGTTAAATAACCATTAGTCTTGCTTAGTATTTTCGCTGTCATTTCACACACTTTTTCTTTTTTTTTTCAGGCCCAAAATGTTCAGCACAGCAAGGACATGACTCTTGCCAGCAACCGCAGCCTGGCAGAAGGCAATCTTTTGTACCAGCCAAAGTTGGAGTCCTTGAAATCAAATTTGACTGAAAAATACCAGGAGCTGCAAGTCCTTTTTGAAGCCTACCAGATAAAGAAAACAAAACTAGGTAACATTTTCTGTTGACGTTATGATTGGCTGCTTTCTAAGTGGATGTAAATCTGTTGCATGTTTTTTTGTTTGATTTTTGGCATCTTGTTTTAGCTGTGTGAATGAGGGTACAAAATGAAATGTCATCCTCGTGTAGTTCTGAAACAGATAGTGCTTCTAATGATTTATTAAGTATCTCTTACACCTAGTAACAGACGCTGTGGATTCTTTCTGTTACTGTGTAGTTACCTACCTATCACTGACCTACTGTTCTCTAAATGATGAAATTAATTCACCTTGCTAAAAAGCAAAACATAATTTGAATTTTCAGTGATTAACTGGGATATTGCGTTTAACTTTCTCATTTCATACTGAATTATGAAGTATTGAGCATCTGCTACTACCCTTGCTGGCGTGCTTTGTTTTTCAGTATTATAAATATTGTAATTAAATTTCAGCTTTTAGCACTGATGATATCCCTAAGCTGCTTAATATATTTTTTTACTGTAGATGATCCTGTCTAGAACAATGGTGTATGAATGTTGGACGTGTGTGCCTCAGAAATGTTTGTGCTTGCTGGGGCTGTATAGCTTTAGCTAGATGCCACTTAGAGCCAGCTGTCATTTACTGTTCTTTTGGTGCCTTACAGACAGACAATCCAGTAATGCTTCACTGGAGACGCTGCTAGCGCTGCTTCAGACAGAGGGGGCTAAAATTGAGGAAGACACAGAGGTAATGACAGCACACTTCAATTCTGCCACTTATATCTGTTCCTGAGCACTTCCAACGCACGTAGCTGCGGGGCAGTGTTGAACATGTAGCAGACAAAAGGGATATTTTTAAGAATATGGTCTGCTCTCTGCTTTGGACTTCAAGTCGTTTGGTTTCAGTGGCAATTTTTGATCTGAGTAATTTTTTACTCTTAATGTCCTTGGAGTTTAAGAGAAAAAACATTCCTTTTCAGAAAAGAAAACCAAGCCCTCTCAGTTCCTTGCCATTGCCTTCCAACTCATAGTGTATAAACATGGAATATTTTTTTTAATGGTGTTTGCCTGGTATACAATTAACCCATTACAAATGTCAATTAGTAACCTAATGAGCAGGCCTGAGTTCCAGTGCCTGTGCCTGCACTGTTTTTTTTTCCTGCATTTCCGGTGAAATATTCCATTCTGATTCCAACATATCTGTCTAGGCACCAGCATGCAAGTGCTTGAAGGGTGCTCTGTTTTCAGAATAATGGAAGTGTTTGGTTTTGGTTGTTGATTTTCCTATAGGACGTTCTCTAGAACTACATAGCATGTTAGCATCAGTGGAAAAATCTGCTTATTGGCCCTGGGTTGTGATCACAAGAAGACATTTTCAGTTGAATTTTGTGGTTATACGTATGGTCACCTCTCTTAATAATTAAACATCATTTACCCAAAGCCACAAGTGAGTATTAAACCTGGTTTAGTGATAATCTGCCTCTCTGCACTGAGGCTTGCAGAGTTCTCAGTGTTTCTGTTGGCATTTGCAAGCAGTACCGAGCTGTAATTCAGCTTAGCTGGCAATCTGGAAAGCTGTTGAACTTGATTTGTTCCCATCTCAGATGATCAGGGGAATGTTCAGAGCTAGATTCAGATGTTCTTCCTGCTGGTGCTTCAGTATAAATGGAAGCAAAAAAGATACATAACTCCCAGTGCTTCTGAGTAATAACTAATTCAAAATTCTGCTCAGAATTCTTAGTATGCCACTCATCTTCCATATGCAAGCTGGAAAATCACAGGCAAAATTATGCTATTTTTAGGATATAAGCCATTTAGATTCTCTTGCAGTATGCTGTTTTCTAAGAGATTGTTCCATATTTGACAGAATATGGCAGAAAAATTTCTTGATGGTGAAATACCACTGGATTCCTTCATCGATGAGTACCAGAGCAAGCGCAAACTGGCTCACCTGCGACGTGTGAAAATTGAGAAGCTCCAAGAAATGGTGCTGAAGGGACAAAGACTTCCACAGGCTCAGCCACAGGCTCAGCCGAGAGCACCTGAGGCAACACCAGCACCTCAAGATTCCTACACTTCGGATGCAAACACTCCTCCTTCAGTTGTGCCCCGACGAATACCACCCCCTCCACCTTCTTCAGTCCCAGCAGGACGCTTTCCTACTCCGTTTACTGCAGCCATGAGTTCAGGACCAGCTCTTTCTTATCCAGGTGCTCCGTATCCTCCTCTCCCTCCTCGGCCAGGAGGTCAGTCTGCAAGTCCAATGCCACAGCCAGGATACCCATCTCAGTTTGTACCACAGTATCCTCCAGCTCTTCCCCAAAGACCACCTCGCCTCCCCCCACACCCTGGCTTTATCCTCCAGTGAATATTTTGGTGCGCCTGACTTATGTATTGGTGCTTATATTTCCTTTTTCTCCCCATCAGAGACTTGACGTAGGCAAAGGAGAGCCTCTGTTTTTTGCACAATGGAGTACAAAATCTGAGCTGTGGCACAGAGGTTTGCAATTGCGTTTGGTAAATGTGCTTATTTTTGTTTCAAGTATCAGTGACAACAAGGTTTGTCTAGGAAGGTCTAAATTTTGTAAATCCATCAAATTGTGAAACGACGTACAGTGGATTTCCTGACATTGCAAATCAATGATGGTAAATGAGCATCCTCTTCTGTTCTGATGTATTCCCATCGCAGCTGGATGTGTGTGGGGCAAACTGGGAGCTGTTTGTCTCTCAAGAGTTCTCTGTCAGTGCCAGTGTTGGGTGAGTAACAGCCCTATCTGAACACTGGGCAGAGCGTTGCGATGGAGGCATCAGCACCCTCTGCAGTGTGCCCTGATGATGGTGTTTGTGGTCAGGGGCACGTCGTCTTTAGAGCTCTGGGAGCTGAAACTCTTGTCAGAAAATGTTCTGTGGTTTTTCGACAGGAAAAGTTACAAGAGTTTCATGTCTACATTTCAGTTGTTACCTTAGACTTTTCATAATAGAAGCACACACTCCTCCCCCTCCTAACCAGCCTGATAACCTGAAAATCCTGGTCTCTGGAAATGAAACTAAACTGTAGAGCCAGTTTAGAGTTTTATAGAAACTTCACCAGGCATTTTTATTTCCTTGCCAATTAAGACTTTCTTATGTTTGTTCAGTTATTTTTTTAATTCTCCACTCCTTGGATACAACAGTGATATTTTTTTTTTACACAGGTGCTGAGCTTTTGATACCACATGATTCCAGGAATATAGGCAGGGTGTTTTCTTAATCAAATACTGGGTTTTCACGTTGTGTAATTGCCCACTTGAAGCTCCACAATTTCATTTTATCCCTTAAACTCAGCCTCTCACTTGGCAGAGCTATTTTTAACTTCCCCATTTCCTTTAGTTTTGCCTGTTTTGGCATGTGTGTGTGTCTGGGAGTTGCAGGTAGCCTTCCTCTGCGAGCAGGCACAACAGAAAAGGGTTTTCAACTCCGTGGTGGCTGTTTGCATCTTACATAATCTGTTCTTGACTTCTTAGGCCACTGGAGAGGGAGGCTTTTTAGGGAAGCTCGGATTTCATTCTCAATGTGACTCTTGAAGCCTAAGGTGCAGCCACATGCTGGTATTTTAATCTAGCGTTGGGGGAGGCGAATCTTAACACTTGTTGCTTGCTCAGAACGTGTCCATAAAGTCATTGTCCATTTCTCACAGCCACAAACAACTTTCAACAAAGTGGTGGTAATTTAAGAAACTCACAGTCCAGGATCTGTCATAGCCCCTGCATGATTTCAAAACATTTTCATATCATTGTCCTGGAATGCACTACGTTGTTTAGAAGTCTGTACTACAAACAGCTTCAGTCAAAATAGAATATCTGTTTCTTTTTTTCTTTAGGTAAGGCCCTTGACTATCCCTTAATCATTTCCTCTGGAGTGTGGCGGTTGCTAGCAAATACTAATCTGAAATTAAGCTCATAACAGGAAGCTCTCTATTCTGAAAATACGGTTATTTGGCTTGTTTTGCCTTCTGAAGACAAAGGGCAGAAGGTTGGTCAGTGTTACTGGCATCTGAACCAATTCCCCAGTGTAAGTCTGGAAGGTTTCCATAGACAGGGGATTTTGTGAAGCAATGTGCATTGGATTTGTTTGCAAAGTGTGGGGTTTTTTTTCTGTAATCTAGTGATGGTACAGGATGTGTTTTTTTTAAAAAATAGTGTAATATCTTTTCTTGGTATTATTTTCTCACTGAAGCTTCATATAAGCATGGTTAATTATGACTCATTTCAAAGTAATTTTGCTGTGCTATTAGTGCTGATATTTGGATGGCAACTGTTGTATCTGAATGCTAAACATAAGTCTGCTGTAGAAATTATTTTTGTCCTAGCAAGAACTAAAGTGGGGGGCTACCAGGGTGGTGACCGAGTACAGAAATTCAGACTTTGAGCCTGCTACACAAGAACTCTAAAACACTCAAATTAGTTTTGCTAACGTTTAAATAAAAACAACCAGGTATATTTTACACTTATTAAGTGCCAACTTTTTTTCCAAGGGTTGAAAACCCTCAGAAGTGATGGAGGTGATGGGTAAGTGTGTTGTGAATTTGCACTGCGTTTTATGTATCTAACTTTATTGGTATTAGTAGTCCAAAAAATATTTTTACTACTTGTTAAATTTTCTGTCTTTTGGTAACTTTTGTGATAACGTGACCTTTCAGGGATACTTTCTCTAAAAACAAAACTCTTGTGCTAACTAAATACAGACAAAGCTAATGCAATTTTTCTGTCTGAAAGCAAAACAATGCATTATTGCATATGCATGTGGCTGATGTGCCTTAGGATCACTACTGGTGATTGTACTACTAGGATACTAGCATTTTTATCATTTGAATGGCCATTGCTTAACTCTAATTTAAGGGCTCATCAAGAGCACTTTCTTTTACAAACAACACCCTCATACTTCAGAAAAAAACAAAGGCTGTATCTGCTATTTGTAAGCTTACAGTTGCCTTCACTGATGGAGAAGTTTGAACATAGGTAATGTAACTAATGTGATGTTTCAGTTAGAGCAATCTCGTAACTGAAATCCAGCTGCTCACAGAAAACGTTTTGCCATTAATTTGTGTGTGTGTACGCACAAACTGTAAATATATACTTGACTGCTGGTGATGTTTAAGGGGAAAGGAGAGAGAAGACCGCGGGAAGCTGTTTAAATCCTTTCAGAAACAAACATTACAGAACACTAACCTGAATGAATCAGGCAAGAGATGTGTCGGTGCTTTTGACCCGTTGCCCTTCAACAGCTTCTGTTCTTTTATAGCTAATAAATAAATTCTGCTATGGCTAGGATGTTTAGAATCATACTAATTTGCACTGTTTATAAGATAGTGAGATTTAAATGCCATAGGCAAGCAAAGACTTGAGAGGGGGTGACTCAGTATGCTTGCCAAAATATATATATATATATATTATTATGTTGTCTTGAGGATTTTTAATGTCTGCTGCAAATAGCATATACTTCCCCAAAGCAATTGGAGTGGAGAAAAATCTTTTCAATACGATGTGTAACACGGCTTTAGAGTGTTGGTAGCGTTGGAAATGCTCTCTTTGGATGGCATGACTTCTGCCAGTTTTTGTATGCAGTTTTGTAAGTGATGACTAATGCAGTTGTATGCAGTTAGGTGGTTTCACTGAGGATCAGCGCTGAATGCTTATAACTGAAGGATGAGTTCCACTGCACTTCAGCGCTGTCTCCTAGAGGAAGCGGAGTCAGTTATTCCAGCACAGCTGATCCACACAGGTCACCTTTGCACCAGTGACCCTGGAGGAACTATATGGAATATAAGCTTTCATGTGATACCAGGAGGCAGAGCCCTGGGCACAGTCCGGTCGTGGGTCATGGTTACGTTTAGTGCCCCAACTTCCACAACCTCAGCCTCGACCTCTTTTGGGACTTCTCTGCCCTTTCAAACTGGAAAAATGACTTGGATGCAGAGCTCAAATCAACAATTGCTTCAGTCTGAGTACAGAGCTACTCAACAAGCATGGAGTTCAGAGGAGGTAGAGTCGTCCTGCATGTGAACGGTTCCTCTGTGTAATCCTGGACAGTCCAGTAAAGGGGCAGTTTTATATGCCTAGCAAGTTGTGAAACGTACAGTGGATTTGTTTGCATAATAAGTCTTTCTGTAATCTACTGTGGTCTGATTTTAAATAAAATAGCATTTCTCTCTTGGTGTTCCTACTGTGGCTTCATTTAATCACGGTGCAGTTACGTTAATGGTTTTCAATACTAGTGCTGGTTTTTAAAAGAGGAAAAACTTAGATTTCAGCCAAGACAAGCCAGGAGAAATGAGTCAACCGCAGTTATTTAGGAATATGAGTCAGGGGGCAGAATAGACCTGATGTCATTTTCTGTGATGATCTGTTGCTTTAATAGCAACGTGAAATAGAAGCCCTACTACAGAATAACTGATAATATATGGAAGAAAATCCCTTTTTTAATTGTTTCTTGATAGGTTCCGTTTGTGGTGGCTGCAGAGATTCTATAACCTGCTGGTGCAGAAATAGGAAACTACAGATGCGGAGAACTTGCTGTGCTGACTCAGTGCAGGTGGGCGAGGGAAGGAGATGTGTTATGTAAAAGCTGCAGTTCCTCAGCTTGGCTCTTCTCACCATTTGCAACGTTAAGAAGGTGTGCAGGAAACTTCAGGAAGTGCCTTTCCCGAAACTGAGGTTCGGGTGGCCCTTTGTGTGGCTCACATGCACCAGGAGATCATGCTGGGTGGGATGGCTCCCTTTGCAAAGGGGAGGTCTCCCAGTAGGGTCAGGTGTGTAATGGATACCAGAAAAAGCAGAGTTAACACAGAATGGCAAGCAGTGTGTGATCCACTGGTGGTATTTCAGGTGGTCTTGACTTAATAATTAACCCTGACCCAAGTCATTTACAGGTGTGTCTGTTCACCTCTGCCAGGCTTTGTTGCTAGAAACAAGACACGTGTTGCTTTGAGTTCTTCCATGAGATTCATGTCTCAACTGATGTTTTAGAGGAGCCTTACTGAGTCTCTGGTGCCCCAGCACGAGGACACCTTGTCCCTAAAGCAGGCTGGCCCCGGCTTGAGTCTCAACCTCACCTGAAGCCAAATCCCTGTTTTTCTCCCTACCTGCAGGGCAAATCGCAGACTGTTGAGACTGGAAGACTTGGTAGTGTCTACCTTGAATCCTGGATCCTGCTGCAAGGCTGCCTTTTAGTGCTGCTTACTACCCCCAACCTGGGCAAGGGTGCACTCTCGCAGGTAAGCAGTAGGAATTACTGAGGAATAATGAGGCACTTGAGGCCATGGTCTAATGGTCAGGAATATGATGGGATAAAGGTTGGACTTGATGACCCTGGAGGTCCCTTCCAACCATAATGATTCTATGATTCTATGATTTTTTTTCCTTCAAAGCTGAGTGTAGAAAAATGCAGACATGTGGAAATAGAATGATGCCCTGTGGGCTGGTGTATTGTCTCATGCTACCAGCAGTGGTAGGTGATCAGTCTTTGTGGTGTTCTGATTTAAACTTGCACACTACAAGGCATTTGTTAAATATTTCTGTATTTCCCAAGTCATTTTTCTGCTTGGGCTATTCAGGAAATAACTGTCACTAGGATTATTGCTGCCCAGATGTACGTAACTCGTGCCTTAGTCTGCTGCTGACAGGTAGGCACAGAAGGGAAATAAAATACCTTGCAAATGGGTGGCTGCTGCTCATGGCTTTAATTCAGGGCTCTTAAAAATGTACTTTTACAGCAGCTTTATTTTACCTGACTTCCTAGAGCATGTAATGCAGTGTTTTCTATTCTGTGGGCTTGATTTCAGTGGGCTTTTTTTTCCCAGTGATCTAAGAGACACTTGTGTTTAGTAAACTTTGCTCTCTATAGCAATGCTGTTGCTGAACTTCAGCTGCTCCGTTGTGTTTGTGTTCAAACTAATTTGTGGTTACTGAAGATTTGGCTGCTGAGGGAGCCAAAGGGTGGGGAAAGGAGGGCTTTGATAACAGGTTGTTTGAAAGCTGCTGCAGGAAAAATAAATTGTAGTGTCCTAACCTCGGGGGAAGGGAGCAGAATGCTGTATCTCACAGCTTTCACTTGGTGATTTTTCCATTGCTTTGGTTAGAGGGCTCAAGTAAAATTTGTTCTCAGTAGCACATCAAGTTAAACATCTTCCTCTCTCCATAGATGCAATGATGGTGTTTAAAAGCCATTAGCCAGCTGGATGCTGTACAGCAGGATTTCTTGGTGGAGTCTCAGAATAAACCTTTGCATACAGTTTGCAGTTGTGACTTAGTTTTTTTGCCTAAAAGCAAAGACTTTTCAAAAACTATTGGAGTTAACAAAATCTTACGTGGACAGTAAGCTTAATTTTGGTATAAAAATTAATGTAACACATTGGTTGCACTTCTAGTGGCCTTTGGAGCTTGTTTTTATTTTTGCTGATATTTTTTGAGACTTTGTCTGTAGTGGCCTGGGTTGTACCTGCAGCCTCTCCAAGTATCCATGTAAATAAATCTCGGTAAGTAAATCATTCTTAGAGCCACATCTTACTTTATTTTTTTTAATTCTTTAAATATAGCTGTGGCTAGACTTAGGGTAGTGAGCTTCAAAAGTAAGTCAGCATTCTTGATTAACTTGTATTATTTCCATTAGGAAATGAAACCTAGTGAGTGGTTAGGGTGATGTCAGTCTCCCAGCAAATACACTTTTATCACCATCTATAAATAGATTGTGAGCTACTGCTGAGAGCACCTCCTACCAAAGGCTTCTGCAAGAAATGAAACTCAGGAGTGTGACGCTGCCTACACCACTGCTGTATCACAACAGATGTTGGCAGCTGTCACCTGCAGGGAAAAGGGCTGGGTGAGGTAGATAACAGGTTCTCCACAGCTTCCAGGAAAGGCTGAGAAGGGTGTAAATCATCTTTGGGCTGGAGAATATCTCAATGTGTCACTTGCAGGATCAAACCAGCTGCTTCGCTTGCCCAGTAACACCAGAGCCTTGTAATGTTTGGTTGGGAAAGGAGAATTATTGCTCATAAAACTAAAGTCTGTTTTGTGACGTGTAACCTCAGAAATCTTAAGTTGTCACAAGACTGCTACTGACCTAAAGTAAATAGTGAAAATACCTTATAAATGTGTTTGCTTGAGCTGCAGCAACTTCCAGTTAACTGCTTTATAGCCTATTGTTAATCACAGGAACAGAGTCTCATGGTTTTTTACTGTGGCTTGTATGAAATTTGATTGTGATTGTTTTTTAAGGCATCACAAGGAATTGGATGAAAAAAATGATGATTCTAGACTTTTTCAAAAGGACCCTCACAAATCTCCCCTTAAATCCAAGGGAGCTCTGGTCACCCTGGCATGGGCATCCTTGCTGGTTTCATCAGTGCATCCAGTGGCACCAAGCAGTGGGGTGACTCTTGGCCCTGCAGGTCCCCTTGGGTAATCAGAACAAACAAAAATTCACATTTCTTGCAAGCAAATGACAGTGGTCATCATCCTCCTGAGCAGCAGCAAGGCTGCAAGTACAGGCTACTCTAGCTAGAAGGCAGCTCTGCTGCTGGATTGCTTTTCATTTATTTAAGCTACTTATGTATAGTAAGGCTGGCGGTCACCCTGGCTGCCAGGGAGAGCCATGTGGTGATTATATGCAGCAGAAATTAATGTGCTGCTGGGCCCTGGGGAGCTGCTCACAGTGGGTCTTGCCTTAGTGCTATGGTCTAATGGTTAGGAATATGATGGGATAAAGGTTGGACTTGATGACCCTGGAGGTCCCTTCCAACCATAATGATTCTATGATTCTGTAGCAATGGAGAGACATGGCATAAAGACCTGTAGACATGTGTATGTGCATAAATATGTGTGGAGGTAGCTGTATAAAAATCTTATAGATGCAAATATAAATATATTAAAAAAAAGAGATGGAGATATATTTGGCTCTGTGTGTGCCCCTCTCTATGTCTATCTCTATATATAGAGTCATGTCTGTGTATATATATGGAGAGGGATTTAGGTACACATATACCTAGATGCAGCTAGACATGATACTCTATAGCTATTTATAATTCTATAGCTAAATATATCTCTATCTACACATGTATCACTGTAGAAACACAGGTACAGAGCTAGATAGATGTGGCTATACAAATACAGATGTATGTATGTACACGGGGGGGGG
>VZRW01009661.1:20240-38451 GCA_013398125.1 Aegotheles bennettii
AGAGCTCCTTGCTGTGGCACTGCCATCAGTGTGTCCCACCCTCCCCAAGCTGACCAGGCATCACAATAAATATTTTAAATATTGCTTCTTTAATAATCTACATCGTGGTAGTAGCTCCAAGGGAAGATACAGCTGATGGGATTCTTCTGCCCCCGCGTCTCTCCGCATCAGTAATTCCTTATTCCTGCAGACTTCTCTATCCCCTGGCTCCCTTAGGCCACGCTTAGATTTCATTCTGCTAATTATCTTAAATATAAAACATGATGCAACCGATCCCTTGACATTGCTGCAGTAATAAAAAATAGAAAAAAAAAAAAAGAAGTTTGTATCCTTATTGCCAGTGTGTGCTAGTAACTGCTTTTTCCCTTACACAAGCCCTGCTCCTCGTGCCACTTAAGGCCAACATCTCCCTTTGCCCAGGGCCAGTCCTGCCCTGAAAAAAAGTCAAATTATTCCTCAGGCTGAAAAAGGGAAATTTAAAAACCAAACCAAAACAAAAACAACAGCTGCCAGGAAAGCCCAACAGTTTCCTACTTTAAAAACAGTTCACAGTTCTCTGGAAGGGTCTGAGCAGTACAGTAGAGAGCTACATTTACTGAAAACTTCTAGTGCTGATAAACTTCAATAAAAAAATATTAACCCAAACAAACCCCAAGTTAAATTAAACCGGGAGAGCCGGTTGGCAGCCAGGGCGAGGAGGGGAGCCAGCAGGAGCTTCCCCCCAGCCCTACAGATAGGAATCAAGTGAAGAAAAAAAAATAATCAAAAAATATATATATTTTTTTTAAAAAATCCAGTTTTCCAGGCTGGGTGGTGAGTGGTGAGGAGACCCCCGTGCACGAAGGCACGGCAGCGCCAAGGCAACGCGATCGGTGGAGAACAGGGAGCTGCTAGAAGTTGGTGGCATCTCGCATGGGCTGAAATGAGAGGGGGATAAAGCCAGATGTCAGTCATCTGTGACCTGAACACAGCCCCCCCCCCAGTGTAGGCACAGCCCCAGGGACCCCACCTCGCTGTGGCTGGGCTTCTGGGCCAGGGGGGGCTTCTTGAGGATGCCTCGGCGTGGGGCTGGTGCCGGCTTCGCCTCCCCATCCTCAGCTGCCTCGTCGTAGGTCCCAGCCAGGGCGTAGTGCTGCTTCCTCAGCTCGCCCAGCCTCACCCGCTCACCCTCCAGCCGCTTCTCCAGCTCCAGCACCTTCACCTGGGCCCAACCAAAGACACAGCTTGGTCCTTGGTGACCCTGCTCTGGCAGGGGGGTTGGACTGGATGATCTTTCGAGGTCCTTTCCAACCCCCAGGATTCTGTGATTCTTGCACACACACCCCCAGGGTGCCATCCCCCCTTCCCGTGTGGGTCTGGATCAGGACCTCAGCACTGAGTCCACCCTCACGGCCATACCTGTGTTTCCATCTCTTCCTTCTTCAGCTTGATGAGGGACATGCCCGAAAAGTCCATGGTGTCTGTGGGGAAGAGCAGGGGGGGGTCCTCACTAAGCTCACCCCTTGCAGAGGACCCTCATGTGCCAAAGCAGAGCCAGACAGACACCATGGGGTGTTCACCAGGCCAGAAAGGGGGTTGAGGTGGGGTTTTTTCTCCCCTTTCCTTGCAAAAAAAACCCCAAACCCCTCACCTTTCTCCTCAATCTGCTCTTGCCCCGACTTGGTGGAAGCCACCACGTTGGCCGCCATCTCGTTAACGTTGCGTGAGCACTCCTGGAGCCTGGCCAGGTTCCTGCTGCTCTTCTCCGCTTTCACCTGCAAAGAGGAGGGGGGATGGCTGTGGGTACCCACCATGGCACCTCCGCATGGGCTCAGGGGAGCCCTCGCAGCAGCCATGTCCTGTGCAGAGACACCAATCACACCGCATCAGAACATGAAAACCTGGGGGTGGAAAGGACAGATGGACACACATTCCATCTGCACGTATTCTTGATGATCCCATCACAGCCAGACAAGGTGACCTCTGCAAGGTCTTTCAGCCCCAGGACACCAAACCAGCTCTGCCCCCACCTGAGCCAAGCACACATAGATAAACACCAGTGCTGAAGACAGAGCTATTCTTTTTTTTGTTAACCATGCTCTTAATTTTAAAACCATCTGCTGCAAAAAAGCAGCATGGGTCCTCCTCCCCCCAACCTGCATCCTTGTTTGCACATCGAAATCTCTACCCATCGCTACCCCCCACACCAACAGGAAAGGCAGCAAGGACCAGAAATCCATCAGTCTCAACCCTGGCTCCTGCAGTTGCTTATTCAGGGTTCTTCACTAGTTATTAACATTTTCTTTACGTAATCAGCTCGACAGGAGAAAGATGGGAGGTTTTACCCATCTCATTGTCCAAGGCAAGCCCTGCTCGGTGTGGGAATATTAATTAAAATCACAGACTGATTTGGAAACAGTAAGAGCTTCCCTTTCTCCCTGCTCCTGCAGGATTGGCAGACAGGACAGCCAGGCACCACTGCCCAAGAGCATCCCTGGGACAGCACTGTGGGAACAAAATTACTTAAAACTTGTTGAGCCAGGTCCAGATGGTCCTGCTGGGACACTCACCTTGGAGGCAGCCACCAGCTGGGCTGTGCTGGCAGCGATTTCATGGGAGCAGACGATGAGTTCTTCGTATTTGCCCATGTGCAGGACAACTCTGTCTGCAGACTCCCTGTGTTACAGAGCAGAGGGGAGATCCTGTCAGAGACACTGGCTGTGCACTGCCAAGCAAGTGCAGGTTATTTACCTCCTGCTACACCCTTAGAAATACACATCAGACCTTGCCCCAGCAGCTCTGCCTGTGATTTTTTATAGCTCATTTACAAAGCAAATACCCCAAGCCCAGATTGAGAAGTTCTGAATGGGAGTAAAATACCAAAGGAGGCAGGATTGTATTTCCTTAATGAAGGGAATGATATTTTTAAAGCTTTGCTTGAAAGAACCCCCACATTTCCTGCACTGGCACGGGGACACCCTGCCCCAGTCCCAACCACAACCCTCTGAGCAGCAATTGGGACACAGCACACTCAATTGCAGCAGCTTCCATCCTTTGCCAGTCCTGTTTTGGTGACCGTGTGGTCCAACCCAGGCTATGGCGCTCTACAAGGAATTAGCAACCATGCTCCATGCAGACCCAGCAGTGGGACAGTTTGGGTTATCAGGTGATGGAGAGGAGTGGGCTGGCCCCGGGAGAGGTCCTGGGGGTACCTACACGAGCTGTGTGGCTCCCCAGCCCACCGCCTTGGAGGCAGAGATCAGCCCTTCCGTCCAGCGTGAGTTCTTGGCATAAAACTCCTGAGTTGTTGCTGCCCCCTGTTGTTACAAGAATATTATGACCGGTATTAACTTGTTTGTAATATACAACAATATATAAATCCATATAAAATATTCGTATAAAAAAGAATAATATATAAATTCATATATAAAGCAAAAAAATCAAGGGATTGGCAGCATTTCTGTGCCCTCCAGACTGCTCTTACTGGCCTGCTTAAATACATAGCAAGAAAAGTAGCTTGCACCTTTAGGCTGGGCTTAAAGCACACGAGTTTGGGCCATTGTCTTTATGTTCTTAGGCAAAAACAAAGGCAACAGCGATGTGTGCAGAGAGCACGGGGGCTGAGCAGCCCATGTCTGTCACAGGGAAGCATGAAATTCAGTATATTTCTGCAAATTGCAGCAAATTCTCCTGTATTTCATGTTGGTGCAGAGACAAGAATAGAGAAGGACTTACCCGGCCACTTTCTACTATCTCCTTCTGTAGGTTTGTAGATGTCATTACAAGAAGTCTAATAGCCTGGAATGAAGAAGAACAGGTTTGGGTGTTTGATGGGGATTTTATAGAGAAGGATTGACACAGGAAGTTACAGTTTGGCTCAGTCTTGACGCCCCAGCTCTGGTTTCTGCAGTACTGACCTTCATCAGGTCTGTGCAGGAGTTCAGAATCCTGTAGGGAAACAAGAGAGAAGTGTTCAGAACCCTCTGACAGGTTGCCCAGGGAAGCAAGGTTTGGCATCAGTCAGAACACAGGGCTGTAAAGCCCAGCCCAGCAGGGCACGGGATGACAACCTGTCCATGGCTGTCACACACCACCCCTCAAAACTCACCGCTCATTCACTTCAAGCTTCACACCAGAGCTCTTGTTTCTGGCCTGGCTCATCATCTCCTGTTGGGGAACACAAGAAGAGGGGTTGGGTACCATGTTGCTGTGACGATGAGAGGGGTGGAGGAGGAATGGACACTTCACTGCCCCGAGGCACCAAAACAGCCTGACTTACAGCTTCACCTCACCTCTATCCGCCTGACAGCATCCTCAATTGCCTCTGAGGTGGAGGCCATCTCCTTCTCAACCATGTCCCCCAGCTCCTCTTGCTTGATGTCTAAGCTCTTGGGCCTCAGCTCCTGCCAGAGGAGGCAGCAGCCACCAGGAGGTTTCAGGCAGAGAGAAAGAAGGGAATATTTATAAGGAATAACACCAAACCAAGGTATCCGACTCCTTCTTTTCCCCCTAAATAAAGCTGCAGATCGTGAGGGTGGAGGCACATGTGCCACCAACTTGCAGCACAGGGACCTCAGAGGTAAGAAATGCCCCAAATCAAGGTGACAAAACTCAAATCACAGGAGCGGAAGGGACCTCGAAAGGCTCCAGAGGGCTCTGGAGTGCTGACAGCCTTTGAATTGATGGCAGTTTGATGGAAAAGACTAATGGAGGCTTCACGAGAAGAAACACCTGAAAGTTGGGAAGTTTTATTCCACAGGGGTTGCTGGGCTGAAAGACTTCAGCTGATCTGAGGGCGACCGTCTCTGTGCACCACCAGGAAGGGTCTCAGCGCTCAGAACCCAAGGTGACTCAAGAAAAGCACCCAGAACCAGAACCTGTGGGTGTAGGGAAGAAGCCACCCCAAAGTGCTCACTCCGCCCAGAGTCTCTGATTCCAACTGGACAATGGTGAAAGCCAGGTTTTGATTATTTTTTTAAAAAAAAGTTGTCCATTGCTTCCACGGGACACAGCCAGAAGCTGTGAGCAAACAAACGTCCCGCCTTGACAAACAGAGGCAATGTCCTGCTGAGCTAACCAACTGCTTTGAGTTTTCCTTTAGGAAATAAAAATGCCAGTAAATAATCCCAGAATCCTAGGGGTTGGAAGGGACCTCGAAAGCTCATCCAGTCCAACCCCCCTGCCAGAGCAGGGTCACCTAGAGTCCATCACACAGGAACACATCCAGGTGGGGTTGGAATGTCTCCAGCCAAGGAGACTCCACAACCTCTCTGGGCAGCCTGGTCCAGAGAGGAACAAGCTGCCAGCCCCCCCTGCCCACCCTGGGCTCCATCTCCTACCTGGGCCAGCTGCAGGACCCCCCGCAGCGCCTGCCGCACGTCCCCCAGCTCAGCACACCCCAGTGTCTGCTTGTCCTTCAGCTTGCCCAGGTAGTCCAGGCTCCTCTGCCCACAGTCCCGGCACGTCTCCGTTAGCCCTGGGGAGAGGATGAGTTGGTGCCAGGCCCCTCGCTGGGCAAGGGGTCCCTTCCCCTTCCTCCTCCCCGTGGCTGTGGAGATGATGCCAAGCATCAGCAGGATCCAGCATATTTTTTGCAGAAGAGCATCAATTGGTTTCCAGGAGCAGAGTGACATCCCTGGCCTAGGAAGGGGCACTGGAGGGGAGGGAATGTTGGGAAGGGGAGCACGGAGAGCTGGGAGGACCATGGGGAAGATGTGCCCCATATCCAGCCCCCGGTGGAGGCGGCTTTGGCGTGGCCACCCCAAACACAAGCCCCACGAGCAAAAAGCATCCCAAACACTCGCTGCATCCACACGGCACTCACGGTCAGCGTGGTCGGTGGGAGCCAGGTGGGACGTGGCGCTGCCGTTCACGATGGTGTCGGCTGTCAGGTGTGCAAAGAGGGCCAGAGCCCCCACCAGCCCCGCAGCATCTGCCAGTGAGAGGACATGGTCAGGTGCTGCCAGCCCAGGACACCACTTGCCCTGGCCTGGGGGCCAAGAGCTGCTCTTGAAGACACCCAAGGATCAGTACAAGGGCTCGGAGAGGTCGATATTGACCCCTCCAGCTCACAGGCTGCTCCTTGAATGAGTGCATGGGAACCCACCAACTCCACCTGCTGTGTCCCTCCATTACCAGGGCATTGCACGCTTGCCAATGACCCCGAAGCAGCCAGGGGCTGCTGGATGAATAAAAATAAAAGCAAGATGCAAGCAATGCCACCGGTGCCCAGCCCCAGGTACCTGCCATGGAGGCCACGTACTGCGCGTGCCCGTTCTCCAGGCTGTCCGTGGACTCCAGCGCTGCTTGTGCCCGGCTGAGCAGGTAATCTGCAACAAATTCAGCCTCGTTAGAGCAGTCAGGCTGCTGAGTGTCTGAACGAGCATGAGGTGCTGACTCCACCAGGCACCATCGAGTGGAAGCCAAGACACCTCAGGTCCTTGCAGCACTAAAATAATGCTGAGGTAAGAGCTGAAATTTCACTCCTGGAAAGTCTGACCCCAACCAACCTCCCTGGGTGTGATGTTTGGTAGGAAAAAATGCCTGGGGGGAGCTGAGATGCAACATTATTGGTCTGGGAGGGAGAAAGGACCATGGGTTGCAGCTGCCATGGTCAAGTGGGACATACCTGGGGAGCTGGTGCAGCGGACGTGCAATGGGTCATCCAGCTTGGCCACCGCGTCACGGAGGATGTCCTCTGCCTCCCGCACCGTCTCCTGCAGGATGCCAAACTGCTCGTCCAGCAGCTTCTGCTGCAGGTTCTGCTCCTGGTTGCTCTGTGGGGCAGAACAGACATGTGAGTGGCACGGACAGGGCGCAGGACCCCCATCACCATGGCCCTGTCACCAGCATGGCCCCCGAGAGCCCGTTTGTGGATTAGACCCAAGCACCCCGTTACTGCTGGTGCAGGTCACATCCCACTGGCTACCCCAGCGATGGCCCAGCTCAGCCCCCCAAGCAGTCAGCATCCTCAAAAGATGTCTTGCCCCAGCGAGGAAGGGCATCAGGCTCTCCACGCAGCACCATACCTTCTCCAAGAGCCTGCCCTGCAGCTCATGGATCTCCCTCTTGGCCTTGTCCACCTCCTGGCTCAGCTGCAGCTCCTTCTCCTCGACAAGGCCACGTGTGGAAAGCAGCTCACACTCCTTCTCAGTCACCGACCGCCTCAGCACCTCCTTCTCAGCGTGCAGGGCCTCCACCTGGGCACTGAGCTCTGCACCCGCCTGCCAGCAGAGCCAGGAGACCCTTGTCACTCACCTGTCACCGTGCCATGAGCCTCATGGTTATGGGGGGAGGGAGGCTGACAACACGACCCTGGAGGGCTCATCATGACTTGATGACCCTGGAGGTCCCTTCCAACCATAATGATTCTAATGATTCTGTGACATGCCCAGCTCATGACACCGATGGGGTGGACCCGCAATCAGCCCCGTGATGGCTCCCTGGCTCAGCAATGGTGGCAGCCATGCCAAGAGGGGTTTGTGCTGGGGGTTTGGGCACATCTCATGCTCCTGGCCTCCCACCTGCTTGGCGTGGCCGAGCGAGCGCTGCGCCTCGTCCAGCTCATCCCGCCGGGCATCCAGCTCCTGCCGCAGCTGCTCCATCTGCACGCTCTGGTCCTCCAGCTGCAACCACATGCCCACACAGGGGATCAGCTGCTGTGACCATGCTCCGGCCCCACCAGCACCGGCACATGGCCAGGATGGCAGCAACCAGTCCAACCACGGTTAGCAAGAGGGGTTTCTGGGGTCTCCTGAAAGGGCTCCTTTCCCCAGGGCAGGATTTTCAGGACCAACCCCCAACTTGGGCACTGGACAACAAAAGCACCCAACCCCATCCACTGGCACTGTGGCATTTTCTTGGAGAAAGAACTTCACCTTCATCTCAGCCTCCCGCTTGACCTGCTCCACCTGGAACGCCAGCTGCTCCTTGACACGCGCCACCTCCTCCTGGCTCTGCTGGGTGACCGTCAGCTGCTTGGCAGTGTCAGCATTCTGCGAGGGGACATGGGGCTCACTGAGCATTCAGAGAGGGGATCCTCACCACCGCTGCACTCGTTCTGCCCCAATTCTGGCTCAGGGGTAGCTCGGAGATGCCTTTTTCATGGCACCCAAACCCCTGACCATTGGCGGACCTGAACTCATGGGGTGCCCCCCATCCAGTGCTCAGAGGTCCCTAGGTGCAGGACAGTGGGACCAATACAGGGTGGGGTTGGGCACGCATGAGCCACAGCGGCGCTGGCAGAGGGACAAAGGCAGAGTTACCTTCCTCAGGAGCTCAGCATGCGTGTTGATGAGCTCGCTGTGCTTCTCCTTCAGCTTCGTGTAGCGGATCTCGGTGGCGTTGGCTTTCTCTGGACGGGGGGAGAAAGCATCAGCAACCATAGCACGTGTGTCCCATGGCTGATGGGTGCTGTAGGGCACCTACTTTCTGCTTCGGCGCAGAGCCGCTGGGACCTGTCGCTGTCCTGCTTCACCCTCTGCAGCCTCTCCAGCTCATCCCGCAGCTGCTCGTTGTCCACCAGCGCCTTCTGCTTCTGCTTGCGCTGCTCCTCCACTTCACCCTCCAGGCTGTTCACCTGTGCCTTGAGCTGGGTGATGTATCGCTGGGCCTGGGGGACACCACTGGGCACTCGGGCACTGCCCTGCCCTCCCCACCATCCCTATCCAGGTGCCCGGCAAAGCAGCTCTGAGATGCTCAGGAAAGCTCCTCCACTCAGCCCCTGAGCTGCTCTGTCCCCTCTGCTGACTGCCAGTGGGGACAGCAAGGGACAGGACTCCCATGACTCCACCCCATCTCCATCAGGAGTCAGGTCCTGGCACTGAGAGAGGCCCCAAAACACAGTGCTGGGTGCCAGGACCCTGCTCCTGTTGCATCCCATCAGGATTTCCATGCTACAGCACCAAAACCCACCCTGCACCCCCATACCAGATGCTCCTCAGATGGGCTTTACCTCCAGTTTTATCTTCTCCATCTCTGCACGGAGCACATCCACCTCCCTCTTCAGGCTCTCGATCTGTGCATCCCTGCAGGGACAGGCAGGTTGGCCCATGCAGCAGTGCCCACCCTCCCTTTGCCACCATGGACCCCCGTACCTGTCATCCCGAACACCGTTGGGTGGCCCAAAGGTTTGCTCAAATATATCTGAGGTGATCTGGGGAAGATGGAGGGTGCTGATCTGAGCCAGGCTGTGGGTGCCTGTCCCTCCCGTCCCAGGGTCTCCATCCCCATGCCCCCACCTGTGGCTCCGTGGTGGAAGCTGTGCTGATCTCAATGAGGTTCTCCGGCTCCTCGTCCTCAGGGGCCTCCTCGGGGATGACGACCACTGGTTTCACATGCTCGGCCAGCGCAGACGCCCGCAAGAAGTTCGGGGGGCTCTGTGGGACAAGAAGTCACAATGACATGGCCTGAGGTTTCAGGGACTGCCATAGGCAGCCATCCCCAGTGCTGCTGAGATGGGCCAGTGGGTCCCTCTGAAATGCCCCCACGCTGCTGAGATGGGCCAGTGGGTCCCTCTGCAGTGTCCCCAGACCCTGAACCCATCCGTGGGGACATCCCCACACAGCCTGAACCCACAGGTTCTCCAAAGCATCATCATGGCTGAAACCCCACCGTACCTCCGGGAGCCGGGGGATCTGGATGAGCCTCTTGAAGTACAGCATGTCCGATGCCTTCTTAAAGAAGTTTTTGAGGCTGGAGAGGGGGGAAAGACAAACGGCTCGCAGGGGAGGTGGGGAGGGGACTTGGCAGGAGGGAGGGGACCCTGCTGCCCCACCTGGGCCCTGGGTTACCTGCGAAACTGCTCGTGGAAGCGGTCCCGGTGGCCCTGCAGCGTGTCGGCTGGCAGACCTGTGGTGACAGGGGGGGGACACATGGCTGTCACTGATCCAGGGCTTTATTTATTCATGGGATTTATTCACATGCACCCGGATCCCCCTGGCTGCAAAAGCCAGAGGGTAAAGGCCAGGTAGGAGCAGGATGCAAGGGGTCCAGGATGGGAGTGGGGTGTCCCCATGGCACAGGGACCAGGAACACGGCGCAGGGAGAGGGGGGTGTGGGAACCCCAAAATACCCACACGAGGCCCCCAGAGCCACGCTGAGCAGCAACCCCATGCAAAGGGCTGGTGGGTCAAGGCTCATTGGTTTGAATTCATCAAGGACAAGTCCTTCAAACTCCTTCCTCTAGGATGTCTATGTGGGATGGAGCAGGGCCCATGGCAATGAACACCTCCATCCATGCAAGCCTGATCCCCAAATCCAGCCAGGAGCCCCATCTGGGAAAAGACCAGCGTGGGGCACATCCCCAGGGACTCACAGGAGTGCAGCTTGAACATCAACTTGACGGCGTAGTGGTAGAGGTGGCTGCAGTCCTGGATGACCTGGATGAGGGGGGCCAGGCGGCACTGCACCGCCGACATCTGCGAGACGGCCATCGAGGTGTTCAGCTGCCTGAAAACTGGAGGGTTGAGCATGGTGAGGTGCCAGCCCCGTGTTTGCAGAGCCAGCCTGCTCGGGGCGACGCCGTTTGATCATTAACCACGACGGATGTGGCTTTGCCAGGACACGGGGTGAACGCCGGGGCTGCTGCCCATCCTGAGCTCCACGCAAGGAAAACACCCACGGGAAGCGTGGTGGCAGAGGGAAGGGGTGTTCAGCTCTGCCCCCAGTAGCCTGACCCCCAAAAAGAGGGATTTAACCCCTATAGAATCATAGAATCATTATGGTTGGAAGGGACTTCCAGGATCATCAAGTCCAACCTTTATCCCATCATATTCCTGACCATCAGACCATCAGACCATGGCCTCAAGTGCCTCATCAACCCGTTTTTTGAACACCCCCAGGGATGGTGACTCCACCACCTCCCTGGATGATGCCCACCTCCCCAAGATGATGCCAAGGCAGGATGGCTGCCCTCCAGACGCAGCCAGGGCAGGCGAGGGCTTTTGTTCCGTTCCATTTAATAATTCAAGCAGCTGGGAGAGGATCCCAGGGCAGAGGACGAGCCCTCCAGCGCTGCAACCTCATCTGCCCCGGCTTGGAAACGGATCCCTTCCCTTGGCAGAGATCCAGCCAGCAGCGTATCCACTCTGGCTTCTTCCCCTGCTCAGCTTTAAAGTATTTATGAATATAAATTCTCTGTATAACTGGGTCAGGAGGAGAAGTGGGAGGCTGACGGGAGCTGGGAGTGTGGTCTCTCCTGCTGTGCCCTGTTTTCCAGGGCAGTTCCTGACTGAGGAGGAAACTGCCACATTTTTAAGCCATCTAAAAATTCCAGGAGAAGGAGGTGGGAAAAGCAAACGTGGGCAGGGGCCTCCAGCCCTCCCCAGAGGTATTCCAACGAGGGGAAATGGGTATTCAGAAAGAGGTACAGCCCTGTCCTCTGTTTGGGGGGATGGGAGGGATTTGGGTAATGCATACAATCAACATGGTCACAGCAAAAAGAAGTGAAAAAGTATTTCAGAGCAGTACTGCCCTGGAGACACCACTCAGCATTGCTCAGGTGGGCTAAAACCAGCCACGTTCCCTAAATATTCTCCTACAACTGCCTCTACGGAGCATCAACAGGGGAATCTGGCTGAGAAACGACCTCAGAAATCTCACTGAAGAAGGAGGAAGGAGCTGAACCTCCAACCTCAGCCTCCTGAGCAGGAACTCCATTCCTGACCAAAGAGCGAAACTATTGCTCAAGAGCCCCGGGGTTAAATGGGAGGGACCTGCCAGCTCCTCACCTGACTCCGACAGCTTCAGCTCGCAGTCCAGGTAGTCAAACAGCTCCACTGTCAGCTGGAAGCTGCCAAAAAAACCCAAAACCCCATCACCTGGTGGCAGGGACACCCCTGCTCCAGCTGCTCATATCCATGGCAGGTCCCCACACCAGCAAGCGTTCAGATTGACAAGAATCTGGTGGTTTTGCTCCCTGGGTTTAAGCTCCTCTGTGCGGGCAGGAGGAATCAGGCACCATCCAACTGATTTATAAACCACGGATGGCTGCCCTTGGACAGGAGCAGGATGCTGCCAGCCGGGCGGCACCGAGCCGGCGACCACGCACCGGGTGCTTTGCTCCTCCCAGGACACTCACATGTTGTTCACATCTGTCCCTGCAGTCTTCTCCAGCACCTCATCCGACACTTCCAGGCCCGCAGGGAACTCGGGATGCTTTGTAAAAGGAAAAAAACCCACCTATCAGTTGCTGCTGATGTTTGTGCTGCTGTGACACGACACCGTACACCAGCACAGCGGGGTGTGGAGGCAGCAGAGTCTCTCACCTTAATGTGGAAGGAGATCTTGGTGAGGAGGAGCCGTGTGTAGATGGTCACCAGCTGCCCGTACCTGTCGTGCAAATGGGCCTGCCAGAGACACGAGGGCAAACGTGGTGAATGCAGAGCAATGCCACGGGATCCAGCAGAGCCTGTGCGTGCTGGTGAACCCCCGCCAGCCCTCCAGCTCCCACCCTCTTGCCCTTCACACAATCACAGAATCCTAGGGGTTGGAAGGGACCTTGAAAGATCATCCAGTCCAAGCCCCCTGCCAGAGCAGGGTCACCCAGAGTCCATCACACAGGAACGCATCCAGGTGGGGTTTGAATGTCTCCAGCCAAGGAGACTCCACAACCTCTCTGGGCAGCCTGGTCCAGTGCTCTGGTACTCTCACAGGAAAGAAGTTCTTCCTGAGATTCACATGGAACCTCCTGTGCTCCAGTTTGCATCCATTGCCCCTTGTCCTATCATTGGTCATCACTGTAAAAAGCTTGGCTCCATCATCCTGACCTTCACCCTTTACATATTTGTAACCATGGATGAGGTCACCCCTCAGTCTCCTTTTCTCCAAGCTAAAGAGCCCCAGCTCCCTCAGCCTTTCCTCATAAGGGAGATGTTCCACTCCCTCCATCATCTTTGTGGCTCTGTGCTGGACTCTTCCAAGTTCCACGTGTGGAACCATCACCCAGCAAGAGCAGACACACCAGTTATTTCCAGCTGTGCTTTGCCCTCCTCGTGGCCGCAATGTTTTCAGCACCCACCCCAAACCCTCCACTTCACCCCACTCACCCACAGGTCCCCCATCTCTCGGATGTTGCTGCGGTACCTCTGGCAGTCCTGGAGGACCTGGGGATAAAACCGGGAGGGATGTGGCACGGTGGGGCTGGCACAGAGCTGGGTGAGTGCCCACCTGCCTGCCCTGAAGCTGGGGAGGGGATGGATCCAGCCCCTTATGCCACTCCAGCTTTGGGAGAAGAAGTTCAAGCCCTTCAGTAGGAACCAGAGGTCAGGGCTTTGCATGAGGAGGTTCCAAAGACGTGAGATAACAGAGCGTTTCACAGCCCCACAGCCTGGGAAAGGTGGCCAAGGCAGGGAAGGAAACCCACCCTCAGCACAGGGGGACCTCAGCAAGAGCCAAAAGCTTCCCCTTGCTGGCAAGGTGGGAGGGACGTTTCCGAGGGGACACTCACATTGGGGTGGCCGTCACGCAGGACCTTGTGCAGGACATGGCAGAACTTCCAGCTGAGGATGGCACTGCTGGGCAGGGGCAGCCCGATGGCGTAGGACCAGAAGGTGAAGGCTCCCTTCTCATGGTGTGTCCCCAGGATGATCCCTTCCCTGCGGTCAAGGCCAACCTGACACACTTATTGCCTAAGAAATGCAGTTTTATTGCACTGCCCGTTTGTATTTCCACTGACAGAAGAACCTACAAGACATCATCCCCCAGCCAAGCTCCATCTCCCAAACCTCCCATGGCTCCAACCCCGGGCGCTGAAACCCCTCCTGCCTTGGCACTGGACCTCCTGCCCCCTGCCCTGGCGAGCGGAGGGAAAGGATACGGCGGGCATGCTTCTCCTTCACCGGGGCCTCCTGTGTGTTGATGGCTTTGCTGATGCTGATGGCCTGCCAGAGGAGGAGAGAGCAGTGTCACACCCTCACGGCCACCCCATCCCCTCCCCAGAGGGAAGCACTGGTGCTTTCGGGGAACACCTTGATTTTTAGAACACATTTGTCACCTCGAAGCCATTGGTGACACATCAAAACAGGCATTTTTAATCCCGTTAAAAACCTCACACCCAGCAGGATCAGTCGGACCTGGGCCACCAGTGACCACGCCACCAATGGTCCCTGCTGCTGTCCCAGTCCCAAGAAACAAATTTTGGCATTTTTTGCAGCCCTAACTCAGCACCAAGCCCAGGCAGTGTTACAGCATGACAGCGAGATGTCAAAGTCGAGGATTTGTGTCTAATCACAAGGAGCCTTTGAACCAAGGGGGTGGTGGGGCTTTCTTCTGACCACCCTGCTGCCTGCAAACAGCCCGTGGGGAAAACACAACCCTCAAGCAAGGAGGGAGCAGCAGCCACAATGCCCATTTTGACAAAGCAAAAATGCAGAGCGAGGTGATTACCAGAGGAGGATTATCCATGTTGTGATCACAGCACACTTTTTATGAGTTTATTCCAAAAGACGACCCCAGACAGGGGTCGGCCCCATCTCTTGAGCAATGATGGGCTGCAAAGCCACGTTGCTGCGATCAATGAGGATCTTTCTCCTCCTCAGGTCCCTGCAGACTCAACTGAGCTGCTTCACCCTCGCATGAGCACTCAGGCTGTGCCCATGGCCACAAGCCCTCAGCCACCGGTGGAGGAAAAAGGTCCCAGCTGGGAAGGCAGGAAGCGGCCCCGCCACCAGCGCTCGTGCAGGAAGAGAAACCCGGTCCCTCCCTGCAGCCCCACGAGCTGTAAAACCTTATCAAAACCTGAACTGGGGAAAGCACCTGCTTCAACACAGCCACTGGCCCAGGGGACACGTCCGAACCAAGGTGCTGTCCCACAGGATGAACCCGATGCCGCGATATCGAGTGCTCCTCACTTATGCAGTAGGAACCTGATGCCAAAGGTGTGGATGCACCAAATTCACCCCAAATGAGCCCAAAGTGGCTGTGCCCACGAGCTGAGCACGACAGCAGTGAAAGCACCGGGAGTGCCTCCCAGAAGGGGAGCCAGCCCCAAAACGCTCAGCCCAGCTGATGGGGGAAGGGGTTGGTTTTGCCTCTCCTGCAGCGGGGAAGCCCCGGTGTTACCCCGCCGAGCGAGGCCATCAAGCAGCAGCAGAGTTAAGCTGGTGACTTGCTCTAATCCTCTTATCCCCGAAGGTTAAGGAGCCTGGAGCACGGGAACGGGCACTTGCAGCACAGGCTCCTCTCCCGAAACACCCAGCACCTCCACAGCCACCCAGAAACCTGGAGCTGGCAGCGTGGCTGTGCCCTCGACGGCGGCTTGGCTGGCAAGGGGATGTCCCACGGGTCCTCAGGGCTGCCACCACCCCCGGCACGGTGCCAGAGTGATGGAGAGGGACAAGCGACCACTTTGCAAGGCAGGGCTTGGAAATGCATCTTGCAGCAAGGAGCTGACAAAGGGGTCACTGCATCTCCCGGGGGTGCTTTGCATGGGGGACGCGGGGCAGACATCTCCCAAACCTGGGTTCTCACCACCCGTGGTGCACAGGAGCAGCACCACACACTCATCCCAACCCATCACGTTTATCCCAACCCATCACATTTATCCCAACCCATCGGTGGGAGCCAGGCTCAGCCTTGAGCTTTGAGCCCAGGACAGGAGCTCAGCTGCCCAGCACTGCCCAGCAGGATGGGGATAGGGTGGGACCCAGCCGGCCCATCCCAAAACCAGGCTGTAACTCCCATTGGTGCTGGTGGTTTTATTGTGTTTATTGCCCATAACCTCATTTCCAGCCTGACCAGCCAAAACCAAGCCCGGGAGCTGCCGGAGAGGCCGGTTTCATCCTGGGTGATTCAGCACAGAGGTTTCACCTGAGCCATTTTATTTACATCCAGCGCAGCGGAGCGGCCCCATGCAGGGGCAGCACCACCACAACGTCCTACAGAAACCATGGTGGCACCAAATCAACACCAACCACACAGGGCTGCGGGCTCAGGGTGCTTTCTCTGGCTCTAAACTCTGGGCTGGCCAGGAGGTCCCCAAAAAGGGGATGGTGGGAGCAGGGATGAGCACAGGACAACGCTGCAGCCTGGGACACGCCAGGGCTGTGGAGGATGGCTCCAAAACGGGGAGATTGACCCCCAGCCTGGCCTCTTGGGGCATCATCTGCACATCTGGAGATGGGCAGGTCCTGGCTGCCACCACAGGTGCACGACCAGCCCAACCCAAACCTTCATGCCACCTGCAGAGGGTTCCCCACGGCTGCCGGGGAGCGGTGCAGCCCCAGCCCTGCCAGCGAGGTGGCCCCAAAGCCCAAAACGTGCCCGGCCACGGGCTGTGGGAGCCCACATGGGCACAGCCTGGGTGCCTCGCTCACAGCCCTCACGTACCAAGCCGGTGACTAAAGCTGGGATCAAAGCACCCAGATGAAGGAGCACAGTTTCCATCCACCCTTTCTTTCCAGGCTGCTTTTAATTACAGCGTGATCCTGCCCGCCCACGGCTCCCCGCAGCCCCGGCACCCCGCAGGGCCCCTATCCCCAGCCGGGTTCCAGGAGGGATTTTTTTGGCAGCAGGACATCAAGCTGGAACCCTGGAACCCTCCCCAGGTGGGTGGCACGAGGGCTGCTGGATCAGCTCAACTGCCACCAGCTGCTCCAGAGTTCCCTTCCTAACGCTTCTCCTCCCCAAATCCCACCAAGCAAGCACCACCCAGCAGTCACACACCCCCCTGTATTCCTGGTGGCTCCAGAGGTCATTGGATTTTTCATCTTCTTTAAGAAAAGCAAAAATTCACTGCAGAAAAGGGCAAGTTTTGCCCCCTGCCAGGCTGCGGAGTGAGCGCACGCTGCGGGATGGTGGCTTCCCACCTCCCACACAGGGCTGTTCCAAGGGAGACATCCACACCAACCCAACATGAGACCTCAAAGAGCATTTTCAGGGAAGGAGGTGACCTTCATGTCACCCACGAGCACCTGGGATCACACCGGGGCTGGCAACCCCTGTCTGCACCCACAGGCATCACCCTGCCCTTCGCTGGGGGAAAGGAGATGGAGCTCTGGTTTGGGCAGCAGCGTTCTCCAGGGTGGGGTGAAATCCTTGGCCAGCAGAGGGGACGTACCACTGATGTCCCCATGATACAGAGGTGACTGGTGGCCATCCTCATGGCTGCTACAATTAGGTGTCAAAGGCAGAGCAGTACCCACACACTGACACTGGAACGGTTCTGCTCCCACCTGAGGCGCTGCTATGGGAAACCACATCAGGATGAAGCTCCTTTGGGACAGTTTTCCTGCACTTGCTGGATGAAATGGTCACTTCTAGGTGGTGAGGGTGACCATCAGCCACAGCCACTTTAGCTCTAATGGAGAGTGAGTGCCCACTCACCCCATACACAGCTCTGCCCAAGGCATCTCCATGGCTGCGAGCGAGGTCACACCTGCACAGGGCACAAATCCCACTCAGCAGCCAAAAATGCCACGGAAGGGCAGGGGGAGGAGGGACATGGTCCTGGCTGGCCGGCACAGGCTGCCCTCCAGCTCCTGCAGGATTATTTATCAGCAGTGCCCAGTGGGACAATTGAAGGAGACGCGTCCAGAAGGAACTGGAATTGCTGGTTTTCTCGTGTTGCTCCCCAAACCCAACGAGCAGCGTTTCCTACCCGGCACGGCCGAGCGGCACCGTGACCCCGCAAGACCTGGAATTGCCACCTGGCTTCACTGGGGCCAAACCAGCCCAGGGGCCAGGGAAGGGCTGGCAATGCTAAGGGACAAATGGGAAAAATGGAATCCCAGACTGGTTTGGGTCAGAAGGGCCCTTAAAGCTCCCCCGGTGCCCCCCCCTGCCATGGGCAGGGACATCTCCCACCAGCCCAGGGTGCTCCAAGCCCCATCCAACCTGGCCTTCAACACTGCCAGGCAGGGGCAGCCACAGCTTCTCTGGGCACCCTGGGGCAGGCTCTCAGCACCCTCACACCAAGGAATTTCTCCCTCCCATCCCATCTCCATCTCCCCTCCGTCAGGGTTCATCTGCAATGAATTTGCAGCCTGAAAACTCAGAGGGGTGGGAGGACGCGTGCCGGGAGGTCGCTGTTATTCCCGCTGGTGCAGCCGGTGAGCCCGGCCCCGTGCCCACCCCTGGTATTTCATTCCCCCCGAGCTGCACCCAGCATCGCCCCCCCCGGACCGGACCATGGACACCCCGGCCGGGCCGGACACACCGGGCACAGCCGTGCCTGGGCTCGCTTCTCGCTCTGCCAGCCCCCCCGGGCCGGGCACCCCCGGGGGGTCCCCTCCTG
>VZRW01009661.1:39326-55739 GCA_013398125.1 Aegotheles bennettii
CTGCTGGGCACGGGCTGGGGGAGGGGGGGTTGAACCTGGAGAAGAGAAGGCTCCGGGGGGACCTTAAAGCACCTTCCAGTGCCTGAAGGGGCTCCAGGAAAGCTGGAGAGGGACCGGTGCCAAGGGCAGGGAGTGATGGGACGAGGGGGAACGGGTTCCAAGTGCCAGAGGGGAGATGGAGATGGGATGGGAGGGAGAAATTCCTTGGTGTGAGGGTGGTGAGAGCCTGGCCCAGGGTGCCCAGAGAAGCTGTGGCTGCCCCTCCCTGGCAGTGTCCAAGGCCAGGTTGGATGGGGCTTGGAGCACCCTGGGCTGGTGGGAGGTGTCCCTGCCCATGGCAGTGAGATGGATGATTTTTAAGGTCCCTTCCAGCCCAAACCAGTCTGGGATTCTATGAAATACACCCATGACACATTTAAGAGCCTCGGAGCTTCATTACCACCCACTCCTCAGCCTTTCCCTTAGAACAGCCAAGCACATCCACCCCTGCAGAAAGCGGCCGGCGCTGAACAGAAGCTTTGTTTTCTTTAATAATAATTCAGTACCAGAACACAATAGCCAAGGCGCTCCCCGGAGTATCTGTAATGCTTCCAGAAATAAGGCAGCTCTGAGGCAGCCTGAGTTTCCATCCAAGCCTCAGAGCAGGCAGGTAATGCAGTTGGTTTGTCAGTCACCTAATGCCCACGTAAATTAACCCCAGTGCTCCCCTTCTTCCCATTCACAAACCCAGGGCAGCCCTGACACAGAATCTGAGGGCTCTGCAGATCCTCGTCACGTGGCTTGAGCTCAGTTTCCCACATTGGTTTTAAAGCCATCAGTAGAGCATTTTAAATCCATGGGGAGGTTTGGTGTGTTCACCCACTGATGCTGAACTCATTTAAACCAGAAAGCCCACGCTCACGCTCAGCAGTGGCACCAATTTCTCTAGGGCTTGGCACATGGTACAGCTGCTGGGCAGCCTCTGGGTGAACATCGTGGTGTTGCTATTGGCTTCTTGGGGGGACTTTTTGTCATACTCACAGCAGCAGGTTTTGAGGATGGAGCCTGGAAGGTTTCTCTGCAGGCAGAGGAATCAAATGTGCTTTAAAGGCTTGGGGAAAGTTGAAGAAAACCTGGGAAGTTGAGATTCCCTCTGTGGAATTCTCTTCTGGAATGGAAAGAGTTTGGAGTTCAGCAGCTGTGATCAGAAGTGGTCAACTAATTTTGAGGCAATTAGCATACAGAGGAAAGCAGAAAATAATATGAAAGAGTTAACAAGGGGAAACCATGGTGCGAGTGTTCACTGCAATTAATTTAGTGGCAGTGGGCAAAGCCAGAGACTCCCACCCCTGAACTGCCCCCACGCAGCAGAAAGGCAGCGCTCAGTGGGGGGACTTGGCACGGGCATCCCAAAACACTCACAAACCCCATGAGACCCAGCTCGTGTCTCCAGCAGCCACTGTCCTGCACCCCAGAGAACCACCATGAGTTAAAGGTGTTGGATAGTGAGTTAAAAAAGCAAGAAAGATACAGCAAAGGTATCACCTTTATTAGCTAATTTGATATTTGAGTTAAAAAATAAGGATAATGGAACATGTCTTGCCCAGCAGTCAAAGATCAAACCAGTTTAAATGCTAAAAAGCTGGTCGTGCTGTGCTTGGCTGCTGCTGTGCAGGGCTCACACAGCCCACACCTGATCCTCTGAGCAGTTTTTGTTCAAATAATCAGCTCCTGAGTGGGGAGACCTCGCTTCGCCCACCCTAGGGTGACAGCTCTCCCCTTTCACCAATGCAGGAGGCAGTTCCTGGTTACAACACTAATTGGGAACTTCCTATAAACATTATTCATCTCTCTCCACGCAGCACGAAATCCAGAACAAAAACAATAAACTACAAAAAGAAAAGGAATGCTTGGCTGTGTCATACTCTATAAATATTTCTGAGCCACCATAAAAAAGAAGGTTAAGAAAAATAGTTCCTGCAACAAGTACACACTTGAGGCTTCTAAAAAACAAGCTTGGATTCAACCTGAGCTCCCAGTTATAAAAATAGTTTTGTTATTCTTAGCATAATTCTGTTTTATTTCAAGATAAAATATAAAATATCAATAAAACAGTCACATCTTTTTGCTGCTTGGGAGTCTTTCATACGCCCAGAGAACTGTGTAAAAAAATGAGGTAACTTTCCATCACAGCTGATGTGTTGATCTTCAGTTCTCAAAATTCATTCTATATTGGAGACTTCTTCATCCACTGCTGAAAATGAAATATTTTCATTAAACGATAGGAAAATTTCCTCCAACATAAAATTAAGCAATGTGTCAATTTACTTAACACATTTGCACACTGCAAACAGAATGAAAATATAAGAGTGAAAATATAAAGAGGAGAAAGGTAAACAAAGCACTTGACAGAAAGACAACAGTCTCAGGGACACCACTGCAGTGTTGGGAAACAAAATCTCCCCAGTTTGTTTTGCCAAAAGGAGCGATCTTTGTGCCCTTGCCCAGCCACTGAGTCACAGTTTATGAGCAGTGGCACATGCTGTGGTGTCCCAAACTGAATATATCCTTTTACTCACTGCTTTCCTCCTCAACTCCTCCCCACCCAGTCTCTCTAAAGGAAAAACAACTGGCTGATGGAAACGGCTTCACCACTGCCAGCTGGTTAGGAAATGAACCCGAGGTTTCTCAGTGCACCTGCCCACAAACTATTTCAAAGCAATTAAGAAAAAAAACAAAACAAAACCAAACTAAGTCAATCACTTCCCTATCGGAAATTGCACAACAGGAGTGATTTCTGGACCTGCTATCAACTCAGCCCAAGCCACTTTGGATTTAACCCGTGGCAGTGATTCAGTGCCTCTTCACAAACGAGGAAAACAAGAATTACACAGCAGCCAGTGACTTGCCCAGTCACTGATTCTTGTCATGGACCTACAGAGAATTATGGGTGCATTTGTTCCACCAGCTCTTCCTCACTTGAAGCAGATGAGATTATTTCCATAGGCTCTGCTGTATCAGCACGGCGCTCAGCAATTTGGGGGATTTGCTCCTGAAACTTTTCAACATCAGTGCTTTCAGGATGCAACAGCACTGGCTTCGATCTATAAAACCTCCAGCTTTCTTTACCTTAGGGCTCTTTTTAGGAAAGGAAGAGCTCTCTGCACAGGAACATTCCAGCTACTCAGCATCCATTTCCCGCGAGAGCCCCATTAGTGTGCGCCGAGCAGACCCAGCTTACTTTGAAAGAAGACTTAGTGTCTCCAGCCTTAATGCAGAAATAGCAGAACACAAGGGTGCTCCAAACCAACCCCACTCCTCAGGGGCACACAGGTTTAGCTCCACAGGAAAGAAACTGTTGAGGGATTGCAGTTTGAATGTACTGAGAGCAGAACTGAGCCCCAGCTCCCCGCTGGATCGAAGTCCATCCGTGCAAGAGATCCAGTGCCACACAGCTTCACACTCCACCTTGCTGTGCAGGAAATTCCCCTTGCAGACATGTGCTGGGGTTGTGTCAGCACTGGAAGATTTCTTTTTTTGCCAATTTTTCCCCCCATTGTTGCTAGTTCTTACTCAGTTTCACGCGGTGTTCGGTATTTTAACCGTATCTGGTTACTCTTTTGTCCTCAGAACCAGACAACACGGTGCCTATTGCAAGCACCCAATTCACATCAGTAGAACAAACAATCAGAGAGTGAGAAATTTCCTGATTCAAAAAGAAAAAACAATCTGCAATGGGCAAGGCTGCTTTTTACATTCTGACACAGCTCTATTCAATACCTTCTACTTTCGGAGCTCTGAGCCCAGGAACAATACGCTAAACCAGCCCTTGGCCATGGCACTGAAAAACACTTCCCTACCCCTTATTCAACAATGTCCATATCCTTGATCCTGTTATCTGTAACACACAGAAGGATTTTAACTACAATAAGTGGCATGGAGGTGCTCGGGAATGGAGCTGTGAGATCTGATGGCCCAGAAGATGAGGAACATGCTTGAGAAAAGTTTATTTGACTAAAGGAATTACTTGCTGCCTTAATATCTGCTGTTACAGTACTCACAAGGGTTTTATTGGAAATGCATCCAGAGCATTGCACTTAGAACCTTGTGTCAGGCTCATCTCAGAAGTCCATAACTCGTGCTAAATTTGCAGATGCATTTATAAAGAGGGAAATTAAAAAAAAATAAATCAGGTTGAGGACACCTTCATACTCACAGGGCATCACAAAGGAAAGAATGGAAGCTCAGCATCTCTTCCTTCCGAAGCAGACAACTGGGTTCTGTGAAGAGCTTCTGGAAGTTCTGTTGTCTGCGTTGTAAAGCAAAAACACTATGTGAAAATCAAAGAACTCAGATAATAAAAACTACAGAGCTGCCAGGATTCAACCAGTGAGCAGCAAGGATACACTTTTTAATTCCCTCTTCTCCCTCCCCAAGCGGGGCATAGAATCCAACACATACAAATTCTTACTGATTAAATTCTAAGGGTTATATTTTATATGTATTATGCTTTAAAGCACAGTTTAAAACAGCCTCAGGCAAGCCTGGTTTTATGCACAGATTAGTTGGCCTGCATAGATTAACTAAAACCCACTTGACGAGTTTCTGCCCAGAACCGCTCTGAAAGTAGATCAAAGTTCTACAGATGTGGTTCAGAAACTCCCCCCACCAGTAAACACGAGCCTGCTTTGTTTGCTATCCACTACAGCAACTGTTCTGAACGAGAAGCCAATTTCCAAGCTCAAAAATGCAGTATCAGGTTATAAAGCAGAGTCATGCTCGCTCCGAAAGGATGGCTGGTTTAGCCGGGCTGTGCCGTGCCAACCAGTAAGCAGGAGCCAGACAGCTGATGGGGCTGGGCAAGAGCCACAAGCAAACCACTGTTCTGCAGAGAGCTTTTCAGGAATCCCCCCGACAAGCCAGTCTTTGCTAAAGACTACACTGCTGCTGTCTTCCCTGCTGAATGAAACCCTGCAGACGAACTTCTGAACAAAATCTCCTTTCAGTTTATGCAAACGCTGGCACAACCTTTATACCCTGCCAGTCAGTCCCAGCACAACTACGGTTTTATGGTCCTGAATGTTATCAAAATTGCTTTGTCTGTACTTGGAGCAACATCAGTTTGGTTGAGTTCATCTAAGGATACAAGGAAGGCAACAATTTTGGAGAGGAGTGATAGCTGTCAGGAGAAAGCTGAGGTTTCAGCACGCAGCCTTCTCATTAGGAGTCTGCTTAAAAGCAAAGCACGAGTTTCCTCATTTCTAGTGATGAGTAGCACAATCTCCTTGTCAAACAAGGAGAAATTCTTAAGGATATTTATGAAAACAAACAAGTGCCCCCTTCTCCAATTACTTCTCTTGCCCACACACTCGACAGAAACTCCCTATCAGCGTTTACGCTCATAAAATAAACTGCTGTGACAGCTACATACAGGTTATTTTCTCTGAGTAGGTTTCTGACTCCACAAGGAAGGAACTAAAAGTATTAACCCACAAAAACTCTAACGCTATTTAAGCCGAGAGTCTGGTTTAAATTCATACACAAAATTACTCTATGGATCACCTATTTCCTACACTGTCCTTTCCACAGATACACCTAGCATAATAAACCAGATCTGAATGTAAGCCATACTTGTCTTTGCTTTTCTCTAGACCTCCTACAGCTTGCTCCAAAATTACTTCTTCCTTCCATCTGTTTAGACACATGCAAAAGTCAAATCCTGCCATGACCTTGAGGAGCCATAAAGAATCCTATAAAAAAAATTCAAGTACTTCATGCTAAGGCACGCAGGAATTTTCTCTTTAGCAAAGGGTGAGGAGGATATTGTTTATAATGTCATCACATAGTAAGGGAAAGATGTTCACAAGCACTCTTCCCAGCCACCTAATTGTAGCCACAGGGGAGTAACATGTACTGTATTAATGCTGCTGCTGTTTGGGCTGCAGCGAGGGCTCGCGCGGAGGAGAGTGCTAAGCTCCAGATCAGCAACCATCTGTCGAGACTCAGCCAACGCATGCTGCAGCTTACTTATGGGGGAACCAGTGTCCTAGAGGAGACAGAAAGTGAGCCAAAGTTAGGAAATCATCTTTTTGGAATATGTCAAAGGATTTTAACTACCAAGAATCATCACTCTCATTTTGAAATGTCTCCATTCAAAGTCCTACAACATAACACTGCTCCAGGCTCAAAATGCTGATAGCTCAGATAAACACTGAGTCCTTCCCAGTGCCAGCTTTTTAATGGAAGCAAAGACAAGAGAAAGAGGGAAAGGCAGGCAGAACAAGAAAGCAACAGTGTTCAATGGCTTCTAACAACTGTGTCCAAACGTACTCAGATATTGTGCTTTCCTGGAATTAACATGGATCAGACAGCATCCACTACCCTAAAGTCTTTCATTTCAAAAGCTTATTGTTCTGTAACTCACTCCCAAGACATACTGAGACAACAAGGAATTCATTCAAAACAGTATTTTACCACCTTTGCTTTCAGCCTCATCATTCAAGTCCCTAGCTCTTCCACATCAACAAGCATTTGCTTTCCTGCCATCAGTCACAATTCCCCTTAAAATGAACTAAAATACTGACTTGGGCCATGGTAGCAGTGCAGGATCTGTTTGTTGGCTTAGTCACGGAAAGGTTATTGATCTCCAGAGGGATGTCTTCATCTGAGAACCTCTCACATCTTTGAGGCCTGTCTCTTTTCTGGGTGGATGTCAAACAGGGAGAAAACACGTGACAACAATTCAGATCCACGTTTTCTTCACTGTTAAAAAAAATTAAGACGTTGTCAGAAACGTTATCACCATCCTTATTAAACTTTCAAAGGAAAATCATGGGACAATATAAATAATTATGGGCCCTGAGCCAAGAAAACCATCAAGCACGTGAGGCTAACTCTGTTCCTCGGGGTGGTTCCCATGTTTAACAGCTTCATTAGATCTGTTTTACCCTCTAAGGGTAACAGTTTGACATTCAACCAGTTTCAAGAACAGCTCCGTTACCACGTGCTCGGGTATCTGTTTAACCTTGCAGAGAGCACACAGAAGGCAATACCCAGTTCCTCCCTCCCATTACTCTGGTAAACCTTCTCCACTCGTATCCTACCTCCCCTTTTTTTTTTAACCAACCATTAGGCAAATTAATATTTGTAGGTGTTACTTTTCAAGGGAATTTCACAGTCTTTTAAAGTCATCGTCTCACTTCAGAGATCACAGGAGAGCTTTCCCAAAGAGCCTTTATTTTATTTATTTTTAAATACAGCAGCAAACAGTAAAGTGCTGTTTGGGCAAACTGTGATTAAACCCAAAACTCAAGTTGCCTGGCTACCACTTTGGTGTGGAGCTGACACACACATCTACTGGCACACACTTTCCCCTAGGCTTCAAGGCAAAACACAGTATTAATTTAGCTCTGGGTATATCTGAGTCTATTTAGGAATATCTAAAAAGCAATTTAAACAACAGTTAAAGCAACAAATCATACCCTGCACATCATTGCTGGCTGAACACTGACTCACAGCCATCCCAAGCCTAATACAGAAGGTCTTTAGCTCTTCATATGCACGTCAAGGGAGTGAAACTTGTCTCTTACACCTTTCCCACACTAAAAGTTAATTTTATTATCGTCTGCCATAGAGAAAGTTTACAATTTCCATTCCTAAATCACAGCTTTATCAAAACGGATCAAATCCCTCACTCAGCTCCAGCACCAATTAATCACAAAGTAAGACTGGAACTAATCAAAGCTGCAGCATGTTATCAACTATCTCCATCACCCTAAATAACCCCTCTTCCCCTGGCATCACCTGTGCTGCTCTCACACAGCACTGAGTGCTGTCTGTGCCCTGGTTTCTGCAAGCAGCTTCAAGCTATGCAGTGAATTTCACCTTCAACTGCTGATTTCCACTTCATACACTTTTAAAAAAGTAAAGAAAATAGGAACCATCTCCCCAAAAGTAAACACTTCTGTATTCATCACGCTTCTCAACAACACAGAAGCACAGCCCTAGCACTGCCTGACTTGGAGAAATCATTCAAAAATACCAAGAAAATCCTATCTTCAAATTTACAACATTTAATTCAAAATCCTTTATGCTTATTTTGGTGGAACATCACATTCCATACCTGGCAAGACTGTTACAAAAAGGTTTGTTTCCATATGATATTCAATCTAAGAAAAAGCCCTGGTGAGAGATGCCAGCTCAAGAAGTGTCTGCAGTGTCTCACTGTACTTCTCTTGTAAAGTACTGGGATACAAGAATCTTTCTTTTAAGAGACAAGAGCTCATGTTTGTGAGCTTCTGATGAGAAAAGGCTCTGGAGAGATGTGAGGGAATGTGAGGAAATGCAGTGAGCACAGCCAGTTTTGAAGGATACACAGGTTGGGAGGGAGGGAGAGGGGAAAAACAGGTTGGATTTTGGGGCAGGGAGGGTGGCTTAGCCCAGCAGGAGCAGACTGAACAAGTAACTGCTGACACTCCGTCTCTAAAACCAGAATTGAGATAAAAATCCAAAGGCAGCAAACGCTGGTCCAACAGAACTGAAGTCACAGAAATGACTCCTGTGTGACAGCATTTCACAATCACCCCTGCAGTTGGATGAGGTATTCAGCTGCCTTAACAGCCTTCTCGTTGCCTGGTCCAGAATTCAAGAACTCATGTCAAAAATATTTGCTGGGCTGACAGGGAGGTGCCAGCACCCTCCCCTACACACAAAATACATCATCAGCACTGTGAAGCTGGCAATGGAAAACTGGAGGATCCAGATTAGGAATGTTGTGCTTGGTCTCTGCCATTAATGCCTTAACAGAAACCCACACTGAGGGCTGCAATGCCACTGCCTTCCTCCCACTGATGGAGAGAGGATTTATTTGGTGGCAAATCAGAGCTGACAGGCAGGGATTTGCACCCCTGATCATCCCCCAATTAGCAGGGCTCCTAGGACCAAATGTGGGCATCCAGAAAACTGGATAGCTCGGCAGTAAGCCCAAGTGGGCAGAACAGCCTGTCCTTGCTGAAGGATATCTGCTCTATCTGCACAACCTGGATTGAACTTGTTCCTTCTCCCCTAAAATCCCTCTAAGAACAAGACAAAAAGTGAAAGCAGTTTTCAGGATTCGGCCTCAAAGGAGATTTGGAGGGATGGTCGTGTGTCATTGGTGCTGCTGAAGGAGCAGACAAGAAAGGTCAGGGCAGATGTAAGGGGTATGGAGACTTTTTAATGATTTATGGACAGTAGGAACTAGAGAGAATCCACACACAGCGTGAGGCTCAGCTAAGCTGTGTGAGAATGTGCTGGGACAGCATTCCTTTTCAAGGGCTGCCCATTCACCTTGTTTCTGAACAGGTCTGTCTCACTGCAGTAACGATTTCTATAATATTTGTGTTTGAAAAGCAACACAGAATGAAAGCATCCACACATCAGATATTTCCACCCCACAACATTAACCTGTCTGGACGTTGGGCAGACTTGCTGGCTAAAATTCTTAGCAGGTTTGAACAGCTGTTCATTTACTGTACTTGTCAAACTACCAGCTGCAAAGCTACTCCTTCTCTTCTCCGCCTGAAAGGCACCCATAAAATCTGCCTAAAATTCAGAAATCCTTGGGAAATAGAGCTGGTCGGTCAGGCAAATTTTTTAAAGGAAACATAGGAACCAACACAACAAGGCCACAGAAGGTCCCAGCTCTGAATGCCCTTGTTGTGCAGGCACAAAACCATTTCTATGAATATGAAGCAGCACTCTTCTCTCGGACACCTTCCAATACCACCTGAGTATTTTTCTGACACTTCCCAGCATTAGAAACCTCATTCTGCTCATCCCCAACCACACGTCCTTTTTTTCCTCCCCCAACATAAACACAGGGACAGAGTCCCACAAACAAAGACGAACTGGAGAGTGGACAGATTGCTGCTCTTTAAATCTTGCCATCTCATTTTCTTGCCCCGAGTGAGGAGAGCTGTGCCCTACATTCTCACCCAGCCACGGTGTGATTTCTCAACAGAAATAATCACTAAAGCATCACAATGGATTTAGGTTTGAAGTTTGTTTCTTGCCTTACAGAAACATGACTGTAGAAGTCCAGCTTGGTCAGAACGTATTTTACCCACCAGACTTACAAGCCACATCTGGGATTGCAAAAAAATGTAAGATTTTTATAATCTGCATTTTTCTCAATTAGTTTATTTGGCAAGTTACGTGGTATTGCAGCTTCTCCCACCCACGCAGCTCTTGAGGATAAGAGATGTGAAAAAATAAATGCATAAAAATAGAATCATGATACTTTAGAGCTATTTTAACTTATTTTAAATTCACTGCTTTTCAAGTGGGTAGAGTAATTCTAAAACAGCAGTTACTTTGACATCATTTGGGAGAATACAAATTACTGAGAGCTTGTACACCCATGTTTCTACATAACTCCAGCTTGTACCTATCTATTTCTTAAACGTGATGAGCACATAACCTTTTTGAGCTGGCACATTTCATCTCTTGTGCAGTCTCGAGGCAGCTGGAATCTTTCCCATGCCACGTGCTTCCATCTCCTTTTATGGGTTTGAAAATCTTCAACCACTCTGGATCTGATATCGGCTTCCACCGTGCATCTTTTTTTATGATGAAGTTATTACTAGGGGAATCAGACTCAGACTTGTGAACAGCAGAAGTCTCTCTGCTTTTTTGGCCAAAGGGAATCCCAGTTCTCTCTTCCCAGGTTTTATTTTCATTATCGGTTTTGTCCGACGTGGCGGTGTTGTGGATAAAAGTGCTTTGCAAATCTACACGAGAACTGACATTAAGCCAATGCTCACATTCAGGTAAAGATGACTCAGAGGTTTGTTGGTCTCTCCTTTCCACTCCATTCTCAGAAATTTCCCTGTTTCTCAATGGCCTTGTGTTGTTTGCCTCACAAAATACTTTGCTGCCTAGCTCAGAGCTTGATGCAACATCCTGCTTTTCTTCTTCTTCCGTAAGGACAGCCAAGACTTTCACAACTTTCTGACACCCATTTAAGCACGCCGAGGTAGTTTCTGCCAAGTATGATGCATTCAGTAACAGTTTATTATCTACTTCGCACATCTCAGAGGTGGTTTTTACCCTGCTTTTTGGAACTTGTGCAGTTCCACACTCCTCGCGTATCCCGTGGGTGCCCCCAGTCCTATGCGTGTCTGTCTCGCTGTTACTCTCAGGGGCAGAGAATGCTGCAGCTATGCTAAAATGGCACAATAAAGAGAACAATCAGAAATGCTGCATTTAAAAAGCACACAGGACTGTACTCAAGGTTAAAGCTATACATTAACCAAAGGCTGTAGCCATGGTTCTGCGGTGGTTCATATACCAACAGGCAGCTGTATCCTGCCAAAACCCGACAAGAGTCTGCCCAGATTGGTTTGTTACTTTCCAAAATCAGTCTGAGAGTTCCCTCATGTTTTATATAGAGTGGTGACTCTCTCTCAGCCTCCAGGGCATGCACCAATTTCCTAATCTGAAAGCAAAATAAACTTTGCATTTTTAAAAAAGCACCAACAGGCCAGATTAACACCCCCTACCTATTCATTTTTTTAAAAAAATCATTAACTTCCTGGCCTGCACACAAGGCTTTATTCTGTGCCTGATACTCATGGTGTCTCCTGACCAAGTTAAAAAAAGGTATGCGACAACTTCACTAGATGTTTGTGGTTAAGTCCAGCAAAGCCACCTGGACACACCACACTTCTCTTTTAGGATTTTAGTTGTGGCTGAACAGTGAAGTCTCTCTCCGAGAGTAAACTACTGAAAAAAAAAAAAGAAGGAAAAAAAGATTACTTTACCTCCTTTCATGTGCTGCCTTTTCGTGCTTTTGCCTTAATTCCTGAGAGCTCTCCAAATTGACATGAAGAAATTCCAAGTCACGCTGCTGTTTTACATAGATCTGTTTAAAGATAGTAATGTGCATTAGTGAAAGTCAGGAGTGCACAACATTGGCAGCAGGTACTAGCACATTGCTCGTCTTCCAAAAATACCCTTAGAACATTTTTATGAACCAATACCTGTAGCCAAACTACTGTCAAAACCTTGCAATGTATTTAGGAAAATAACGTTTGGTGGCAATAAACAGTATTTCTATCAGGAGACTGCAGTGGTCTTCTAAAATGGAACCACAATGAACCATAAATACGGTATCATTGTTGTTATTTGATATTTAATACATGTTGTTATTATGTTGTTCAGTTACATAGAATTACAGGACACAAAACGATGATAACAGTACTTTGCTTTCACTTTCTGCAAAGCTAATGTAGGAGATAAACCAATGATCAACTATTTGCAATAAAAAAACCCAAGCATGCCTTGAGATCCTCAGATGAGTGCAGGTGAAAACACTGGTTTTAAGTGTCTTGAAAAACAGACCTTTTAGTATACAGTGCCCCTTTACTCTGCACGAGCTCATCTTAGCACGTGTGCAAGGCAGCTCACCCCACTCCCACCGTCCTACACGAGCTCAGCACCCTTTGGTTGTACACATGCACTGACAAACTGTTAGCTCAACAGGGTGTCCCACTTCACTGCCATGAGGGTGGCATTTAATCACTGTAGGACTGAGCAAATACAATTATACAAAAGACTAAAAGCACATACGACGACAAGGATTTGTACCATGGGGTTTTAATTTTAACAACAACAACAACAACAAAAAATCAACATTCTATAGGGAACCCAGCCAGACAGGAACAGGAAATTTGATTTTTTTCTTAATTAAGAATAGGTGGATCTAACTCTTTTATACTGTTCCGTGCAGATCTGATGTTATTGAAAAATGCCTTCCTAATCTCAGAGTAGGAACACACTTAGGGCTGTACCTGTCGCAAGGTTGACAGTTCTGTGTCAGTCCGCACTTGCTTGGACTTGGCAGACTGAAGAAGTTGATCCTTTCTCTTTGCTCTCTCAACTGTTTCAAAACATATACAATTTTTTTTTAATTACTTAAGGTGAATAGACACAAAGCAAGTACATTTGTTAACTCCCGTGTCTGTAGCAATAGAAACAGGTGCCTAACCAAAACACAACATTTTCTTAAGATCAACAGGAGCTGTTCCCCCTCCAAATAAACAGAGCACAAAAACCATGACAGCTCCACAGATCAAGTGTTTTCCTCAGACTTTTCACCAGCACCCAGCTTTATTTTACTAGCAGTAATATCCTGCTTCATTAACTGATTTATTTTTTCATGTTAACAACTGCCCACACTTACCAATGAGTGCGAGCTCATTCCTCAAGCTGTCATTTTCTTGTTTGAGGTGAATGATTTCTTCCTGCTGCTTATTATTTTCCTTCATCTTTTCACACAGGTCATCTTTAAAACAAAATGTAGTATATTTCCAAGAATGAAAAGGAATCCCCCTGGTCTACACTGCATTGGGTGCCCCATATAAACATTTACCTTTCAGCTTATTTGTTTCAAGTGTTAATTCTTTCAGTCTCAGTTTGAGGTCTTGCTTTTCTCTGTTGAGAATTAATTCCTCCATCTTTGCTGCATGCAATGCACTTCCCAGCGTTCGGAATTTAGATGTAAACTCAGTAATGTGATCAGTTGTTTCAAGTATAACCTTGTCCTGAAACACAAACCAGAATGCATTCTGGATTATTGCTTTAGCCTCATGTATGGGCTTTGACAAAACAACAGTACATCCTACTGCAGTAGTTACAGCTACTTCACAGATCTTCTGAGCTCTTGAGGGGAAAAAACCAAAAATCAAAGCCAAGAAACAAGCTTGATAATGAAAATAAACCAGTTTATTGCTCGTTGGCCACTTTTCCCTTCTCAAACAAGCCTAAGAATTAAACAGCAGTGAGATCAATGGTGACAAACCAGTCACCAGTAACTGCATGGCAGTGTGACCACATTTACTGCCTGATGAGACGACAGATGTTACCTTCAGCTTAAGCATAGTAAGAAGCTCCTGTTCTCTCGCTTGCAGCTGGCCTGTTTTAGCAGACAGTTCCAAAACTGAGCAGTGGAGACTTTGATTTTTCTCCTAATGAACAGAAATAAGAGTGTCAGCTACTACTTCAGTGCACAAATTTGTTTAAACACCATCAATGGCAATGTGGGATTCTAAGCAAGCTCTGAGGTTCTGCAGAAAAGAGGACTGGAGTGAAAACTGTTCCCCAATTCATTATAACCAAACTTGCTTGCAATTAAGGGTCTTAATAGCCTGCATGTCTTAAGTCAAGCCGATTAGAGACACATGAAAATGCAGAATACTGCTCTAGTTTATAGTGTACATGGGAAAAATTATCCCAATAAACACATCATTGCTATATCACCTAAAAAAAAAAGGCTAGAACCTTTGAATACCAATTCTTTTCACATTCTTAAACCAGTTTCAGAATGTTACAGTTCATCACAGTACCCAAAGCTATAAATAAAGCTCTCTGGAACTCTTTAACCAGGTACCAATCCTGGTCTGGGGGCCAGCACCACCAGCAGTCACAGTGCCTGACGTTTTTGGAGGCAAGTTGGTTCTGAGCAGTGTTCCCCAAAACTAAGCAAACTCCAAATCCTCACCTAACAAAGCTTTTCTGCCTTGTTTTTTTTCCCTTTGTTTGTTTTTTCGATGAATCAGAGCTATATCTTTATCTAACATCACTGTACTAAAAGACAAATGCAAACAATATGAAATATTTATTCACTAGTGACACGCACAAATGCCACTGCCATTCTGCACATGCATGGACTGCAGAGTCAGACCATTCCTCAGCTCCTACCTCCACAGCCTGATAGTGAACAGCTGCATCTGTTACTTTTTGAGACAGCTCTTTAAACTTCTGTTGTGTGTTTTCAAGTGTTGTCTTATTGGCATTCTGCTGAGATTCTACAAACTTTAACCTTTTGGTCAGTGATTTTATAACTTCATTTCTCTTGTTCAGCTCATCTGAAAAGAAAGGAGACAAAGTATCTGGGAGAAAACAGCTCAGATACTGTCATGCAGTATTTTAAATCTCAGAAATAACTTAATCCAGTGTTTTAAAATCATGCAATTCAGAAATGGATACTCGGAAGCAGGATTCCCAGGTCAGCTGGAATATAAATCCCATGGTGACCTCTGTACTAGGGCTGTCAAACCAGCCTGTTCAGAGCTGCCAGGCAATTAGCTGGGTGGCTTGTGGACGCTGTCAGAGCCATGCAGAACCTCAGGGCACAGGGCTCTTCACTACACCAGCAAGGTTGCAAATTGTTCTCTTCCCTCACATTTATTTCATCAGATTTTTTTTAAAGAGTCCACAGAAGCAATTTACTTATTCAAATGAGAAAGAGCTGTCTGATTATCATACCCCCTTCAGGCCAGATCACTCTAGTTTTCATCTCAGAAAGAAGACGACCAAATTTAAGGCTGAAGGGTAGGAAACAGTTCCTTATATGATGCAAAAATGTTATTGAGGGGTCTAAGGATCCGAATGTACTTGAAAGACTGGAGCCTTGCCCTCTGCACACACAGCACTTACTGTTTAATAAGTTGCATCGTTCTGCTAAAGTCAGTATCTTCTGCCGATCGTCCTCCCAGGCGAGGAGCTGCCTCTGATGCACTGCAACCATGTCATTGAGTTCCTTATCACGATCTTTCAGCTCTGCAATCAGCAGCTGGAGTTCTTGCCTCTGTTTCTGAACGGTGCTGTTCTCAAGGCTTGGGCTACGATTCTAGAAAAGGTAACACAGGGAACACATTTCAACCTAAAGAAGCAACAAATTCTCTGATGATAGACTCAGGGGTTTTAATTCGAGTTAAAATATTTTTGTATGATGAGCAGAGACCATTCCAAAAAGCTCCTCAGGCTTGTGGTGCCACCTGTGGCCCTCGACAAAGCGTTGGCGGTACAAAGAGCACTTTCATGTTCAAAACACGAGTACTTTCATGCTAAAAATAGAGCACCAATTGTTAACCACACTTTCATTTTTTACCTGGGGCGAAGCAGAACGTGGCAGTGATGAACTCATAGGGGACTGGGGACCAGAGTGCCACCAGGCATCAGTGGGTACCGGTCACGAGCTGGGACTGTAACGTTCACCATGGAGGCTGCCTCGGATTTAAGCACCCACCGAGCCTGCTGCTGACCTGGGGACCCTGCGGGGACGGCAAAGAGAAGAGCTGAGACCTGACCGAGGCGGGGGCACGGCCCTACGGCCTCCCCCAGGCCCGAGGGGAGCCCTGAGGCACCACCAGAGCGACCCCCGGGCCCGAGGAGGGCCCCAAGGCACCACCAGAGCCACCCCCAGGGGTAGGAGGGGCCTGAGGCGCCACCAGAGCGACCCCCGGGGACAGCAGGGGCCTGAGGTGGCACCAGAGCGACCCCCGGGCCCCGAGGCGCCACCAGAGCGACCCCTGAGTCCCCAGGGAGAGCCCTGAGGCGCCACCAGAGCGACCCCTGAGTCCCCAGGGAGAGCCCTGAGGCGCCACCAGAGCG
>VZRW01009661.1:76806-138310 GCA_013398125.1 Aegotheles bennettii
CGGGGGGGGATTTTATAGCAGGGAAGGAGTCAGGCTGGGTTTTATGGGCCCTGGGCTCCTGCCCCCGGCCTCTCGGTGCGCTCCTGCCCGGGGTTGGTCTCCTCTCACAAGTAACAGGCGATAGAGCGAGGGGGAAACGGCCTCAGGTTGTGCCAGTGGAGGTTTAAATTGGATATTAGGAAAAAGTTCTTCGCTGAGAGGGTTGTCAAGCACTGGTGCAGGCTGCCTGGGGAGGTGGTTGAGTCCTCATCCTCCGGAGGGGTTTAAAAGCCGTGTGGATGTGGTGCTGAGGGACATGGGTTAGCGGTGGTGGGCTGGGGTTAATGCTTGGACTCGATGTTCTCAATGGTCTTTGCAACTGACACAATTGTGTGACTCTGAGCAGCACAGCCTGTGCTCTGCAGGGTGCCTGGTACAGCATGAGTGTCCTGGCAGAGATGCAGCTTTTTCTGCTTCCAGGAGTGCCCAGTGTCATGGCTCTTCCCTCAACTCAAGTGATTCTCTTTATTTGTCAGGACTTCCCTGTAAGGTATCACTTTGGATAGGTTTTGAGGTACTAATTAAAGCCAAAATCTCTTTCTGAAACCCTAACTCGTCAACACTTCTGCAGATGTATTGGAAGTGTTATGAAGAGGGTTTGTGAAACATAGGAATACGTGGATTAGGACCAGGATAGCTCTAGAAGGAGCTGGATGGCCTTGTAAGCTCGAGTCCATTTGGGAAAAAAAGTGCTTTAATGGAACTCAACAACATGTGGTTTGTTATGGGTAGGGTGGGGGCTGTTCCATTAGGGAAAGCAGGGGCCAAGCAGGTAAAGATGAGCTGTTGTCACTGCTGAGGTATCTGGAATGGCTGTTACCTTTGTTTGCATACAGATAAAATAAATTGGCAAGATAATCCCTGGGTGAAGAGATAGCAGGGGTTACTCAGGGGCCCTGCCAGGGTGGTAGAGAAGCAGCAATAGTTGGAAATAGGAGCCAGACAACCCAAAGCTGTTTCTGTAAGGATCTGCAGTCAGCTGATTGCAGCCTTTGTGTTTCTTCCAGGGAACTCTTCTCACCATCCCAGAAATACCAGCTCCTTGTATATCACGCAGACTCTCTCTTCCATGATAAAGAATATAGAAATGCTGTAAGTAAGTATACCATGGCCTTGCAGCAGAAGAAAGCACTAAGTAAAACTTCAAAAGTAAGACCTTCCACTGGAAACACTGCGTCAGCTCCCCAGAGCCAGGTATTTAAACATTGGCTAACGTGCTGCGTAAAATGATTGCGTTCCCCCTTGCAATTATTGTTGCTGAGTCGATATTGTAGCCTTTATATTGTGGATTTATTATGTCAAATAAAGCTGACATTTAAGGCTAATTAATTTTTAAAGTATTGGTGTGGTGTTTTCTAATGCAAAACTTAATATGGTCTCGACATGAGATTTTTTTTTTGTATGTGTAGCTCATGCTTTTCATTTGAAGACAGGAGCTGTCACTCTGTTGCATTGTTAACTTCCTTGCACTGGATTTTTTCAGCACAGTGTAAGCATTTAACAAGGAATCCGTATTACATTTTTCTACCTGACTAAACCAGCACTGTACTTAAATGTTTCTTTTTTATTTCAGTGCTTACCATCAGAGATCGAGGTGAAGTATAAAATGGCTGAATGTTACACGATGCTGAAGCAAGATAAAGATGCTATTGCTATTCTTGATGGGATTCCTTCCAGACAGAGGACCCCCAAGGTTGGTTGTCACAAGCCCTTGGTCAGCGTATCTTGGATCTGTAGGCCAGCATCTGGTCAAAAAAAGAACATAGCCTGTAGGTATAGTGGCCTTGGGTCTTGGTATTTGCTTTTGTATTAGTTAAGTGTTGTCTGGAAGCATTTCTTAATGTTTAAATTAGCTTGGTTTATTCGGCCTCTTGAATCAGACAAATTTTGTATTCCCTCTGTTAGAAAGAATTCAAAGAAAGTGAAAAGAATGAAATGTTTGTGTGCATCTTTATGAATTTGTGCAAATTGCCTGGTCACATCTGCAGTACTGCTCAGGGCAGGTACAGAGTTTTGCTTGTGTACAAGGATGAGGAAACTCTGCTTGTCCTACTGTATAGCCTGAGTGATGGAAGATCCTTGGAGGGCTGAAGGCTCTGGCAAGCAGAAGGAACACTACTGCTCCATCTTTTAACAACATTTCATCCTTGTTAATAACAGTTTAGAAAATGTTAAACATTTAGATCCTATTGTGGTCTGCAGTGCCAAATGTGTTGAGTCTTTGCTTGCTGGTTCTGTTATGTCATAAGAGCTTAGAAGCTTAACACATTGGGGCAGTGAGTGGTGTTTCACTGTGTTCCTGTGTTGTGCTCACAGTGCACGTGACTTAGGCTCTAGTAATGTCAAAATGTTCTGTGTAGGGACCAAAAAGAGGAAAAGATTGAGAAAAGCAAACTTTTTAGTGAAATGAAGTATTGGTGGCAGAAACCAGCTGCTTGTGTTGTGTAGAGCTCAAATGGTTTCTGCTCTTTCATCAATCGTGACTCCATTCGGGAGCTCAGTGGAAACTTTCTCTGCTTTCCCAAGAGAATTCTCTCAGGCTCCCATTGATGCAGAGAGATCGACTGAAAGAAGGCTGATGTTTCAACACACAGGTCCTTCTTGGCACCATGTACAGATGCTTGTCCATCTTTTTGCCCATCTGAGATTTCAAGATGCACTATGCAAATACAAGAGAATGTAAATCTTAGCTTTGGACTCGGAGAGAAGCAACAATTTTAATGTTACACTCTGTGGTATGTTACAGTGTCCTCAGAAGAGGAGCAGGTGATTTTATCTTCTGCCCAGAACAGAAGGGAGGCAGGCGTGCTTGGAGACACAGTGGTAACCTCCTTGTAGTGAGGATTTCTCCTTTCTCACACCAACATTTCTATTGCTTGTAGATCAATATGATGTTGGCAAATCTGTACAAGAAAGCGGGTCAAGAGCGCTCATCTGTTACGAGCTACAAAGAAGTACTGAGGCAGTGCCCTTTAGCACTCGATGCCATACTAGGTAGGTGTCTCCACACTGGTAGTATTTTGGTATTAAACAGTATTGTAATTTAAATTGTGCTTTGGACTAGCCAGCTCTTGCATTTGCATATGATATGTAATGCATCCATTATGCAAATTATAAAAAGCATTGTAATGAGCTGCTTGCTTATGCTTGTCAAGGGGTGGAGTTTCTGGTCTTCAGGCAATTAATTTCTATTAAAAGCAGTTTATGGTGACTGAAATTGCTGTTTGTGCCCTTCTGAACAGGCTTGCTCTCGCTGTCGGTGAAGGGTGCAGAGGTGGCCTCGATGACAATCAATGTAATTCAGAGTATTCCCAACCTGGACTGGCTTTCCGTGTGGATCAAGGCGTATGCTTTTGTGCACACTGGAGATAACACAAGGGCAATAAATACCATTTGGTAAGAGTTCAAAGAGCATGATGTAATCAAAAAATATATTCATATTTATATATAAATTATATTTTAAATGGCATTATATAAATAACAGGTGTTTGTTTTTTCCTCTTAAAGCTCTTTAGAGAAAAAGTCACTGCTGAGGGATAATGTAGACTTACTGGGGAGCTTAGCAGACCTGTATTTCAGAGCTGGAGATAATAAAAACTCCATTCTAAAATTTGAACAAGCACAAATGCTGGATCCTTACCTAATAAAAGGTGAGTAGATCCTAGAAGAAAGTTTACCTAGTGTAATGATCCGATGAGTAACATTAGAGTAGCAGCTACACGTGATCAAGCATGCAGTGGGATATTGTGTGTTGCTGTGCCTGGCTTTTAGTTCAGAATTGACATGGAGAAGCTGTTCCTCAAGCAGTTACTGGTACTTGTGCAGTTTAAGGGAGGTGCTTGTGGGTTTGTTTTTTCTTGCTGTGAGTGAACTTTCCGTTTCTTGATGATTGATGTTCAAACGTTCCACTTCAGGAATGGATGTATATGGTTATTTGTTGGCACGCGAAGGTCGACTGGAGGATGTGGAGAACTTGGGCTGCCGTCTCTTCAATATTTCTGACCAGCATGCAGAGCCCTGGGTGGTGTCTGGGTAAGGTGTTTGCTTCCCTTTCTCACCTCAGCTCTTGATTTGCTGCATGCGGTGGGTTACAGCTTTTTTGTGCAGAAGGTGCTTTTCTAGCCTGTCTGTTCTGTTCTTGGGGTAACAAATCAGCTCTCCATCAACACCCATTTTGGTTGTTTTCTGTATGTTTAAGTCTATTAGAGTTAGTGTACCTGTGCAATAACAATGTTGTATTATATAGCTGTAACAGTTAATATTCATGCTGCTTTGTTTTATTTAAACTCCTGGGGAGTTTTTTTTCCTGAACGTATATTCTTAACTTTAAATGCAAGAAGTTCAGCAGTTGCCTCTAATTTCTTTTTTTTTTTCCCCTCTTCTATCTGCTTTTAAACCTCCGTGAATAGCCAGTACATGTTTACAACCCCTCTTGTCTTTCTGTAGGTGTCATAGTTTCTACAGCAAACGATACTCTCGTGCCTTATACTTAGGAGCCAAAGCTATCCAGCTTAATAGCAACAGTGTTCAGGCTCTGCTGCTGAAAGGAGCTGCTCTCAGGAACATGGGCCGAGTGCAGGAAGCGATTATCCACTTCCGCGAGGCGATCCGCCTTGCGCCGTGCAGGCTGGATTGCTATGAAGGTGAGTAGAGTGGAGCTACTCACAGTGTTGACTTGGTGTGATGATGATTAGGCAAGGGGATAGACAGGAGGTCTTTTCTCCTGCTGACTTTCTAGTGAGTAAATTATTACCTCTAAAAAACCTCTGGTCGGAGCGGTCAGATGAGGGATGCTGGAGAATGCATGTATTTTTAAGAATGATTTTAAAACAGAGCTTTTTTTTGTTGCTTTTTGTTTACTCTGGTTATAATCAGACTTAGGTATTTGAACAGATCACTTATGGATGATGATAACTGTGGTTAGTTCCACTGGGAGCTTTGTTTTGTCTCAATGGCAGCTTCAGGTTCATAGTGAGCTGTGAAGGGTCCAGTGCAGTGTGAATATCTCGGTGCAGGAATTGGAAAAAAAGATTAGGTGTACTTAGGCTTTCTTTTTTTTAGTACCTGCCCATAAATAAAAGCGAAGAAGTCAATTATCTGTAGAATGGGCATGTTAAAATGTAAAGTTACTTTCTCCATTGCAATTTGTATTTGCTTGTTGGGGCATGAGTTGTTTGGAGTCTGAGTGCTGCTAAGCGCAGATAAGAGGAAGGGTGAGTGTCTGTAGTGCTGGCTCACATACTGAAATGTTTTCCTTTCTGTGTCATCAGGTCTCATCGAGTGTTACCTAGCATCCAACAGTATCCGTGAAGCGATGGTCATGGCAAATAATGTGTATAAAACTCTGGGAGCAAACGCACAGACGCTCACGCTGTTGGCTACGGTCTGTCTCGAAGACCCAGTCACGCAGGAAAAAGCAAAAACATTACTGGATAAAGCACTAACACAAAGACCTGATTACATTAAAGCTGTGGTAAAGAAAGCAGAACTTCTTAGTAAGTTTGGGTTTTTTTCCCCCCATGTTGACTTATTTAAAAGCTGCTGTTTTACATGGAAGAGTGTTCTGCAGCCTCAGCGATGTGAAGAATGTAACAGTGATGTTAACAGCCCAGGGATTAATCAGTTCTACCCTGAAGGAAAAATCACAGTAATTAATTGCAGCTAGCAACTGATACTACACCAGTTCTTAAAACAATTGCAAACAAAATGAAAGTATACATAATTGTGAAGGTAGCAGTTATTGCAAGGAAAAAGCCATTGTTTATAGCTAATCTTACAAAAAGTGTATCACTGCTATCCCCTGTGCTGGCAGTCCTGAAGGAAGAGACAGTCTGGTGTTGTGAGGACTTCTTGTGCACTCTGACTTCTTACAGATTTATCTAAACCATTAATTAAAACTGTAGTTTTGCATGTGAACAGGTAGAGAACAGAAGTATGAAGATGGAATCGCTCTGCTGAGGAATGCGCTGGCGAATCAGAGTGACTGTGTTCTGCACCGCATACTGGGAGACTTCCTCGTAGCTGTCAATGAATATCAGGAAGCAATGGATCAGTACAGCATTGCCCTAAGGTAAAGCAGAGACTCTGGCACTGCAGGTATTTAAAGAAGGAATAATTGACTCGGATAAGTGAGAAGTTGAGCCACTAATTGATTAGGATGTGCATCGGAGGTAGCTTTATATCGTTCTCCCTTAAAACATAGAAATCCTGTTAATGAGTGAATTGATCATAAGGCTTTGAACCAAGAAGTGCAAAATTTTGTGACTGCATCAGTGCTAAACATGGCACTAGGCATGCAGTTCCTTGACTAATGAAAGGATTAAGGCATGGATTTATTTATAGTTACTAATTATTATATACTCAGGCACCTTCAGATCCCCTCCTTTAGACTAGAAGGTGCTAAATAAAAATGAGCTATTAAGTAAATTTAAATAGTGTGATTCTATTTAGCATAACCTAAATGTTATTTTAGGGTGTTGCCACGTTAAATGTTACCATGGTTTGACTTCAATAAGCTAAATTTACCTTAAATCCAGCATGTTATGACCACTGTAAACTTACATAGCTTAAGTGGGTCAGCTGTTTTTTGCTTGCATGTGATATGTGTAGTCATAATCATTTACATTTTTCCTGCTTTCATGTTACTTTATAATGAGAATTGGCTGGAAGAGGTGACTAAGTTTTTTGGAAAGGTGTGATGTTTAGTTAAGCACATTCTTGGGGATCAAAATTGTTTTATATAAAGATTTAACTCTTAGTGTTATGGTCAGCCTGAGGTGAAGTTGCATCCTCTACTAAATTGAACTTCTTGGTGATGTTAAACAGGGTGTGCAGACAAGATGAGATTTATTTTTTTTCTTTACAATACCCTCACAAATAAAAATTAAAAAATCAGGTTTAGGACAATGTTTTCTTTTTCTTACTTTCCTCAGTTTGGATCCAAATGATCAGAAGTCACTAGAAGGAATGCAGAAAATGGAAAAAGAGGAAAGTCCAACAGATGCGACCCAGGAAGAAGACGTGGATGATATGGAGGGCAGTGGAGAAGAGGGCGACTTGGAAGGCAGTGACAGTGAGGCAGCTCAGTGGGCAGATCAGGAGCAGTGGTTTGGCATGCAGTGACAGCCTCTCACCCCACTGCTGGCTTTGCCACTTGGATGTACCACTGGGGCCATTTTTTCAAGAACAGAAACCATGGGGGTTTTTTTTGCAGAAACAAGGAATTTTCTTTTTTTTTTTAAATAGTTCTATGCATCTCAAGGCCATGGAGATTCTCGATGCTTCTTATTTATTAAGCATAAGGGACTAACTGTTGGAGGTTATTTGCTACTTTCCTTTTAAAAAATTCCTGCTAAAATTAAAAGCATTAGAATCTGCAGTGTGTAATAAGGCTGATGTTTATGCTGAAAACAATGTCTGAATTCAGTCCTGGACTCAGTGTGCTTGATCAATTTGTAAATACAGTGGTTTGTACTCCTTTGTGGAAAGGTCTTACTCTTGTTTGTATGCTGCCATTTGGGCTTGAGCTCCCGTTGAAGTCTGGAGGAGTTGCCTGGGTGTGGCTGCAAGCAGCCCTTTTCTCTTGCTGTGTTTGTTGAATTAATTTGTCTTTTCATAAGGCATTACAGATGCTGTAAAGGAGTGGTTTGGTACGCGAGGCAGCTTTGCCTTACGGGACACTTTTGTAGCTGACAGATTTCTGTGTGTACAGAGTTGAGCCAGTGTTGGAGAATTACAGTCATTTCCTCAGTCCCTACTAAAACCTGTAATCACTTGAGGCCTGTACATGGACACTTATTTTTAAATGCAGTTTAGTTTTATTTCAGTATGTTACTAAAAGCTTTTACAGCGGTGATTCAAAGCACTTCACATTCTGTGTGCAGCACTGACATTTAAAATGATATAAAAAGAATTCATCCCTCTTTGCTTGCACTGCTGCAGAAATCTGAAATTATGCAAATGCAGACATTGTCTTGGTTTTGCCATGTTTATAGCCTTCATGTTTTTGTCAGGTGATAATTTGAATTCATGTGTTTTCCCTCAGCTTTTGAAGCAAAGCAGCGTTGCTACACCTACAAATTTTCAGCTTCAGCATCTCAAGGGTGAGCTGCTTTGTGTAATCTAGAAACAGTTTCAGTTCCGTGGGCTCTGTGTGGGAGGAGGAATGACTTCTTGCTTTTATTTTTCTTACAGTTCTGATTTCCTTACTCTGTACTAAAACATGCATTTTTATCTTTTATATTGGCAGTTTGATTCCTTTTGTATTTGTTCTGTTACCACAGATATGCTGGAGTACACAGACTTTTTTATAAAGCTAAAAAATAGTTTTGAGCATTGGTTGGAGGAAAAATGGCTTTTTGATACAAAGATGTGACCTGGAAACCAGGCTTCCCTGGGGCTGCAGATGAATACTGCAGATAAGGGTAAAATATCTCTCCCTGTGTGATGTGCATTATATCATTTAGAAAAATGCACAACAAAAAGATCAGGCGCATTACTTCTGTTATAGTCTGTTTTGGAAATATTTTGGTATGTCACATCTTGCAAAGGAGGAATCTCAGAGTTTATCTGTTTAAAAAGAGAGGACAGCTGGGTGTCTCTTCTCTCTGGAATTTTGTGGCCTTTAGACTTTCCAAAATACCAGATTGAATTATGGTTATTTGAAGACTATAAGGGAAGAACAGAAGAGCACGTGCTGCTGTCTTGGTGATGGAATTGGCACAAGCTGTTACTGCTCCTTCGTTAAACAAATGCGCCGAAGGGCTGTGTTTCAGTTAGAGCAGGGGTGGTTAATTGCATTCTGGTGGAGGAGAGGTCTCATCCTGTCCTCCTATGAAGGTTGTTTGTACCATTGCTGTGTGGTGCAGTGAACAGATTGCAGCTCACTGCGTGTCTTTCATGACAGAAAGAAACACATGTGTATGAGCAAGTTCAAAGCATCTCTTTTTAAAAAAAACCTGCTTTGTTTTCTCCTTACACTCAAGCATTCGTCAGATTGGGTTCTGCATCTGAAAGCTGGGCAGCTTCATTAGCATCTGGTTGTATTCCAGAGCTCTGCTGTGGATGAAAGAATGGAGTTCTTGATATTACTGAACTAAAGAAAGGACACTTCTCAGTTGATGACAGAAGTGTGTGAGGTATGTGATGTATTTTACGAGCAGCTCAGCTGTTTTATTCTCATGATTCCTTTGAATAGGTCGTTAATCACAGGTGGAAACCACTGGCCTTGTGCATTTCTCTGAAATGCTGACAGAGAACAGGAAACGAGAGGACCACAGTCTCACTAAAACCACTCTGTAGTATCTTTGCAGATAACCTGATAATCTCTCCTTTTAGAACAGAGGGGAAACCAATGAGTGTGCTGGAAAGAAAACATCAGTGCGCTTACATGTGGCCTTGGCAAACAAGTCCAAGCATACCCCGGAACACCTTGAGATGGCTGTCAAGATAGAGCTGTGTCCTCGCTGCTTTGGTACTGGGAGAACTTGGCTCCTTATTGAAAGTGAAAAGTTCCATCAGACCCTGCAGGTGACACCTTTGTAAGTACCTGGTGTAAGGGGGTTCTATAGTTGTGAACAGTCTTTGCTAGAGGTACAGCAAGTGAGTGAGGAACTTTCAGGTGCCAGATGTGTCAAGTGGGTTTGAGACTATATAGATAGATATGTTCAGCATGCACTTCACAATTCTAGAGGGATTCTTCTCGTCTATTAATGAGCCTTCATTAATGCTCTAATTTTAGAAGGTGATCTCTGCTTTTCCAGAGATCTTGTACTCTCAAATTCAGTTACTGGCGCTCTAGTTCAGGGAATATAACAATTAGTCCATAATAAGCAGCTGACCTCATTCTGTTCCTTAATTGTGTGCTGTGCACCCCAGAAGACAAGATCATAAAGCCATTAACCAAAGTTCAGACCATGTCAAATCCGTGATGTGCATTCCCCAAAGTGAAATGATTTGTAGGTGAGGCAAGAAAGCTGCTGCCCCCCACCTGTGCTGTGCAGCACTGGCACTCCGGTGGGGCTGGGTGAGGATGGAGCACCTGGCTTTGCTGGAAATCCTCAACTTGAAATCACAGATCTCATTAGTAAGTTTAATTCTTTCCTACTTTGCGATAAGAAAGACACAGAAGTGATGCAAAGAGACAAAATTTCTTCAGACCTTACACAGGCTTGGGTGAGGGCTCAAAGGCTGGATTTACCTGAGGCTGAGAGCAGCCTGTGTTTGTGATGTGGCTGGCAATTACCTACACAGTGCATGGTCTGGAGCAAGCAATGTGCTGGTAGCACTCGACATATTGGCAGCATTTCCAGTTCTGATTTCCAGATCTTGGGAACCCAAGAACTGTGAAGCAGAGGCAACAGGAGTAGCTGAAGACTGCTGCCCAATGTCAGTGTTTTCTGTCTAACTGAGGTGCGTTTTCCTTTCCTGTTACTGCTGCTTATAGAGAGATTTTTAATTAATGAGGACTTTTTTCCTTTCAGTAACTGCCTCCCTCATTAGGCCTCTCTTTGTGTGGTGATTCTTCCCTCCTTGCTTTTCAGGAGCTCAGTGGTGTGGAAACTGATCCATCCAGGGAAGAATTGGGGAAACCTTATTTGCAAACCTTATTTGCTCCCTGAGATCTCAGCTCAAAGGCCGTGTCTGCCATCGCAATGTCAAGTTACACAAATACACTTAAAAACCAGTGCAGTCACCAGAGGTCTTAAATTTAGTGGCCTTAAACTTGATAAAAACCTACGAGTTCAAACTAAAGAGCCTTAGGGCTTACAGTAGCATGTTCTAGATAAGGTGTAGTCAGCACTGCCCATCAGTTCATTGATGCAGCTGTATGTAGTACCCAGCACAGCTCGAGTACATTGCAGTCGATTTTACTGTAGTTTTCTCATCACAAGGGTTCACTGTGGGCCTAAAGATTGATTCCCCTCCCCGTCACGTTCCTGTACTGCCAGGGCGACAGTTTGAAGAGCAATCCTGTGAACAGATGCCTGAACCTGCCCCCAAAATATTCCCACTCCTCTCGCGTCCTTTTGAACTCTGCAAACCTTTTTGCTGATTATTTTTTTTTAACTGTATCTGTTCACTTCTTAGCCCTGCCAAGGGCTGGTTGGTTTAAGCCTGCTGGGGAGGAGAGGGCGAGAGCTGTGAAGCTGTTGTTGAATTTCTGGAGCTCTGGCCTGAGGCCTGGGTGATAATTAACATGTTTGTGTCAGTCCAGTAAGCAGATCTGGGAAGGGAGGGAGGGAAACTGGGCAGGAGGAACTGGAAAGGGGGAGAGCAGGGCTACTGCTGCAACTCCTGCTGCGTTCCCAAGCCCAGCAGGCTGGTGGAGATGTCATTTGGAAGCTAGCTGAGAGGAGGCAGGGAGATGCCATGGGCTGGGTATTTGGGTGGAAAAAAAAAGACTAAAAATTCTGGTGCTGACACAGGTCAGGGAAAAGTAAAATGACCACGTGGGGACCTTCAGTGTGAGAATTTACATAGTAAGTAAAACCCTTTGGCTGGTCCATGTCTATCACTGTTGTTGACAATAACAAACCAGAGTAATCTGTGCTTTCACTTACTGTCTGGAACCTCTGTGGCTGCGTAGTCTGGGGGTGGAACGTGCAGGGGGAGCCTGAATTTTTGTTGTTCCTGCTCTTTTCCTAACATTTAGCATATAATATATTGTGTTATTCCTTAATGTGCAGCATGGTTTGATGAGTTGAAGCCGGTAACTTTGTCTTCTTGGAAGGAAGCTTCATCCAAGCTTCATCCTCTTGGAATACTAAATAGTTTTCCAGGAAACTGAAGCGTGATGGCAGAGCAGGAACAGGGATCTGTGGCTATGCATCGTCCTTACGCTGCTCTGTGTGAGCTGCTGCCTGTGTGGTTCTTGAGACAAATATTTGTCTGTCGGGAAGCCCATAAAAAGCTGCGATCCGTGACCGAGGAGCTGTTTTTGCCTTGTAAAACTTGATGGAATCCTGGTTAGCCAGCAAGGGAGTAGGAAGGTGGCGTAACCTCAGTCTCTGGTTTTCCAGAGATGTTCCTATCAACTCTGTGGATCTGGTAGTGCCCTGTGGCCTGGGATCCAGGTGTCTGTTTAACTGACACGGGAAGATTTTGGCATTATTCTGAAAAAAGCAAACATTCATTTCTGTATTGGCCCAAGTTCTAGGTGGCCTGGGCAGCTGCTGCACTCTGGTGTTGCTGCTGGCTGTCACAAGAGGAACAGGGTGCTGAGATAGACTTTAACCTTCCCTCTGCTTGCTGGGGCTTTTTTTAATAGGTAGGAAAGGAGGTGGTGGCCCCAGCTGACCTTTTGGTGTCTGTTCTGCAGAGGATAACGTCACACTGAAACTTGGCCAATTCGATAAGGCTGGAGGTCAAGTGTTTGTTCCCCTTATGGAAATAGTGGGCTCTGAGAAGTCTGAAGGACCTTCCACCCAGTGACGCTGGGAATATTTGAGGTTTTGTGGAAGGGATTTAACCCTTCCTGTGCTGTGCTCTGATTCCTGCTTTTGTTCCTGCTGCCCCTATTGCCCAAAAAGAGTGATGAGGAAACAGATGGGTTTCATCTCCCTTTGTGCTGTGATTTACCATCCCTGCTATAAATTCAGAGGCTTTGCATGGTGGAAGGAGGAACATCCATCATCTGGCCTTAAATTGGTGTAGAGAAGTCTGTGTGCTCCAGGCCCAGCGTCAACTTGAGGAAGGAATTCAGGACGCCACTTTTAGGTGCTTGAATTTCACTTCAGTGCTTTTATTTGCTCTATCCTTCAAGCTGGACTAAGGGAACGAGTGGCTGGTTCCCCACTGTGGTAGCCAGGATTTCATAGCCATAACTTAGAGCCAGAGGTGAACTGTGTCCACAGCAAAGCAGCCACTGCGAGACAGGGCTGGAACTGCTGGTTGCAGTATGGTGAGATGGTGACTTTTTGGCAGGAATCCCTGGAAAGCTGAAGAGCTCCACCATGAATTGTTGTTGGCATGGCAGCCCTGAGTCAGCCCGGCTATGGACAGCAAGGGCATTATTCCAGGAAGGGAAAGGACACAGATTTGATGAGTTATGGGATGGTGGGAGCTTTTCTGCCCATGGTTTGCTGCTGCAGGTCAGTCACGTACCTAAACTGAAGGTCTCTGTTCATGCTGAAGTCGTGGCAAAGGGCAGTGACAGGAGAAGCTGCTTTTAAGTCAGGACTCCTGCTAGGGGCAGTAGCAGGCGCCAGATCAAAACACTCAATGTCCTGCAGTCACGGGGTGCTGGAGCTGTGTGACTCGGTGACAAAGGCAGGAGCTGGTTGCAGCTTGGTTGTTGGCCACTGACGTTATCTTCCCTCAGCAGTGAAGTGGTGTTCCTTGTCTGCCTCGGTAGGAAAAATTGACTCTGCCACCTGCAGAAACAGCAGGGGGGTTTGTAGCAGGCTGAGCTTATTGGGTTTGGGGCATTTCTTGTTGGTTTTGAACTTCATTTTGGTTAATTATGGCAGCCCCTGTGCCTCAGAGAGAGCCTGAACAGGACACAGCATGCAGTTCTTGGAGGCTGGCCACTGTTCAGAGTCACATGGACAATCCCTTTGGGCTGAGGGGACACCTTGCACCGAGCATGCTGAGAGCTCCCTGCTCAGCTGCTTTCCTTGGGTTCCTCAACCTCCACGTGTGAAATTGGCCCAAAAGCCCTCCCTGCAGAGCCAGGGCAGTGAATTTTACCTCTTAGTGATGGTGCTGTCAGCAAAGTCCTGTGTCTGGCTGATGTCTGGGCTGGCACTGCCCCAGAGCTGATGCAAGAGGAAATGTCTGGGTGCTCCCATCACGCTGCATCTTCCTTGCCAGCCGCTCCAGGGGGGGGAATGGCATAACCCTCATCAATTCAGTTCCTACTGTCTCTTATTTAAACAAATGGCAGGGACTTAACCTCCTCAGGCAGACAGCTCAAGCCTGCTGAACTGATGTCTGAAGGTTTCTGTGCACTTTCACATGGTTAAATTGTTAGGATGAAATATTTTAGAAGACTTCGGGTGCTCGGAGCTCTGCAGGCTGAGCAGACAGTGGATGCTGGGCTTTTTTCTACAGTCCTGTGGCTTTTCCTTAGCTGAGGTTGCAAAGAAAATTTGCCATCTTCCCCAGAGAATTTTCTCCATTCTCGCCCACCCTCCCGGGGGTGGGGGTGGGTTCTAATCACACACAAATTCACCTCAGTGTAAAAATAGGGCTATTTTCTGTCCTCTGTACTCAGCGTTTCTGTAACGTATCTATAATGCCTCAGTGTGAGCTATGGGGGGCTGATTCCAGTGAGCTCCTCCGTGCAGTGCTTTAGAGCTGGGCTTTGCAGGGAGAGGAGGAGGATGAGGATGATGAAGCTGTTTATCTCAGCATCTCTTACCACATACTCCTGCGCTTGAGTACCGAGCAGCCCACTGAGCATCACATTATCTTCATCTGGCTGTGCTCCAGCGCGCTGCTGCTTCCCTGGGGTGAGTGCTCGGGAGTTCATCTTGCAGATGATCATTTCTAAAAACGTTTCAGAATAGGCAAAGGGTTTGGTCACAGCTTGCGAGGCGCTGGCTGAAGGCAGAGATGCTGAAACCACCCTGGCGTGACTGGCTGGGACAGCAGCAGAGGCTGGCAGAGCTGCTGGCTGGATAAACGGTGTCAGACCATCACGGAGCTTTACAGTTGGTGCTGGAGTAACTTTACACAGCTGTGTTGGTACAACGCGAGGGTGTAGGGTTGGGAAACTGGACTCCTTCTGACTCCTTTTTCTTCTCATTGCTTCCTGATTAAGGCCAGAGGTTACACGGGAAGAGGTGCTCCGGGGGCAGCTTCTTCCGCTGTCTTCTGGACAAATGACTTCTAATCACTTGGCTCAGGTGTCTGTGCAGGGCAGTGCCAGGACATCTGCCACTGCCTCAGGGTGTCCTGTCTGCAGCAGCCCTGCTGGGGACGTTTGCTGGTGACAGTGCTGTCAGGCTATAAATAAGGCGCTGGGAAGAGCTGCGGGTGCAGGTAAGGGCTGAGTGCTGAACGCGGGTCTGACAGCCTCAGCCCAGAGGTGAGGAGCAGAGCTCAGCCTGCTCACAGCACCACTACCATAGTAGGAAGCAGCCCTGAGTGTAGTTCAGCCCTGCTGTGTTCAGGCATCCTCCACCATCCTGTGGTTCTGCTTGGACAGTGGAATTCCAGCCTCGTATTTTTAAATCTCACACTGCTGTGGTTGAAGGGTCTGAGCCGCGGCACCTCATTTGGATAACGCTGTTTGCCAGTGGTGTGCTGCAGGTTAAGAGGCAGTGCAGTTAATTTAAAACACATTGCTGAAGTTACTTCCCCTCCTCCTTACTCCAAATAAAACTTCAGTTAGGGGCTTTGGAGCAGAGCGTTACAGGACATTTAGAAAATCCAGTTTTTACCCTTTGAGTACTTTGGTCTGGCCTAAAGCTGACCAGAGGCACCAGCACTGGGAGCAGGAGGGGATTAGAGTCAGCCACAACTGAGAGCAGCACTCCCAGCAGGATACTCATGGTGTGTGTGCACATTGTAGCAAACACCGATGGTCAATCTTCCTTCTAGCACCTGCTTCAAGTTGGGGCAATTTAGAAAACAGAAAAGGACAAAAAATAAAGATGTAAGTTGGGAAAGAAAATGTTTATTTTAAGTTTCTCAGAGGGATTTTACAAACAATGGAGCATTTTAAAAAAACTGAGTGATCAAAGTACTTGACAGTGTCCCTTAAACACACACACACGCCCCTGGATGGGGGAAATCACACCAGCGAGGAGGTCAATGCTGCCCGAGGAGCAGCTGGCATCTGCATAGTTCTAGGAGGAAAAATTGCAATGGTGTTGGTGCTAGTGAGTGGCATCCTGGCATTAATGTAAGAGCACTGAAGTGTGTATGGATGTACCTGCAGAAAACAAAGTGCATAAAAACACGCCAAGTATGTATTGTAGAATAAATTTATTTACCTGATACAAATGAAACTAGGTGTGATGCTTCGTACTGTCAGCATGTAAATAGACAACTGATCTTATTTACAACTTCTAAAGGTCGCACATGCACTTGTGGTCACTGGCTAAGGAATTTGTTGCTTTTTAGATAAATGCATCACAATATTTTGTATTGCACCAACATCTGTCTTACTGCCTTAGATTTAAATAAGTTACATTACAGTGCAAAAGAGGTCGATTTGCACACATGATAAAAAAATCCAAAGTTATGAACTGGAGGCTTACGGTTTAACATTCATCTGTAACCTTGTCAATGAATTTTATAAATAGGATAGCATTGTACATAAGCTGTTAGAGAGTATGTCTGGATGATACAATACAGAGAAAGATTTGTCTACAACCGAAGGCATGCATTATTTTGATATTGTACATTGTATAAACTGACATTTTACATACAGAAATATGGAAAATTGGCTGACAGCTCCGCAATTCTCATTCAGGGATCAAACAAACTCTTCTCCACGCAGCACAGAAACCAAACTCCTCTGGAGAGAGTTGCCCATATGGTAAAAGCTATATTGCACGTTTGTACATCGGATAATGAAGTCCTAATGGTACCACACGTTTCTTCCACAGAGAACACAATGAGTTTTGTTTTAGGGAAAGCAAAGAATCTTTACACATGATACATGCAGAAGTTTTGGTAGATGTGTTGCTAAAAACACATGCACGCAACAAAACAACCTTACATTTCTGCAAAATTGTTTAGGAAGCGATTACTCCAGTATTGCTGAAAAGGAAAGAAAGAAAAGGCGTCAGTTAATGAAAGGATGAATGCTCAGTATCATTATACAAGCAAGACTAAGATCAACAGTGACAGAAGAAAGAACGTTAAGGTTGGTAACTGGCTGCTCTGTCATTGAAGGGACACTCTCAGGTGACTTTGTTCTCAAAGCCCAGAACCTTCTGGGTTATGGCTCAGCTCTGCTGCACGCAGCACAGCTCCCTTTAGCAGCAAAGCCAGCCCTTCCTACAGAAGACTGTAGTGAAAGAGAACTAAGATATGTTTAGACAGCTTCTGCCTGATTACTGGCAATAGACAAGCCTCACCTATTTGTAATTTTTCAAGTTCCATACTACACAGTTTGAGCTCAAGTTTTTAAAGAACTTTAAGGGTGTTTTTCTAATCAAGGCATTATCTTGCAAGCTTGGCCCCCAAGTGACCTAACAATGTCCCTTTTCCAAGTTATGCAGCTTATTCTGGGAAGCAGTAGGAAAGCTTTGAAGAGGTCATTAAACTACACAGATTAACGTGTAGGCAAAGGGTAGAGTACAACGTAGTGAAGCTGCTGTACTTTACCCCTACCATTAAGGTTAGCCTTGCGTCTAGGAGAGGAGACCAGAGTACTCTGATTGCCTAGAACGTGATGGTAGCTCTTCAAAACACTGCTTCAACACTATCAAATTTAGGCTCTCCTGCTAAGATTTGAAAATGCATATTAATGTAATTAAGGATGTAATTAGCAGAGATTAGGGAAACAGTTAATGGTTAGAAGTGCAAAAAAGTATACAAGACAGGTGCAAGAGACAGACAACTTCGTATCAGTTTTACCTCCCTTCATCTCAGCAAATTGAACCATCTTTAAGCTGTTTACCACATATATTCTGTGCATCGGCTGTGTTCTTGGAACAGTGACAGGGGACTGCTGTACTGCATTTTATCATCAGATTAAAACCTCATTTTCTTGCCATTAGCCTTCTCCCAAACAGTCTCCTTACAAACATAACCCTCGTAGCCTTCTGACAAACTGCTAGGGATTTTTCCGCAGCCTTTTTCATACTTAATTTGCGATAATGTTTTGGGAAACTGAGTATGAACTATTTTTATTGCTTGGATGCCAGCAAAAAGGAGCAGCTTGTTGCAGAGCTCACAGACAGCACTTTGAATCACTCACATCTGAAAGCAGAGGGGGCCCAAAGCACGACAGAGATAAAAGCCCCTGTCTAAAGGTTTGACGTACGACTGCAGCTGCCCGACCATTTTCTTTGCTCTGCTTTGGACCAGGCTACAGAACACCGAATTCAGAAGGAACTGCTCTCGTACCAAAGCCTGCTGGTTTCCCAGGATAAGCTGATATCCTTCCTAGTGTTCCTAGCACGAGGTAGCATCAATCACAGGATTGATACCAATCTTACACACCTCTCACACTGGAGAGTAGCAATACGTGAGGACACTGAGGAATCCAGAGAACAGCGGAGATGAAGCAGCTCAGCGAGATGAGAACAAAAGGAAACAAAAAGTATAAACTTACTTTCTAAAAATGGGGTGGGAGATAAAGCCTGGGTAACTGAGTTATTTCTGCTTAAGTAAGTGCTTCCATTTATTTATTCACAGGGCTAACACGTTAAAAGAGGAGTTGCCTGTTTCTATCCCCAAATGACTAATACAGTGAGGAGGCTGGAGAGAAAATAGGAGGGAACAAAGAAATGGAGTGAGTTTCAACTTTGAGACTCTGGCAAGTAAGTCTATTCTAAATTGAGATGTCCTCTCTTCTTGGCCTCCCTAGATGGAAGGGCTGAGAGCTGAAGAACAGCAGGATCTACACAATTAAGGACAGTAATTTTAGTTAACATTTCCTCACAGTGCGTTGCTAACCTGGCACTATGTTTCTGTAGTTCCTGTAGCTGCAAAGCTGAACCATCAGCTTCCATGTGCTGTTCTGATGCCAGAAGCACACTTGAGCAACCTCCCAGAGCCTGCTCAACTGGAGAAGGGGTGAGAGCAGACCCACAGCACTCCAGCTCCAAGATCACACAGAAGCGCACAGACAACGGCAATTTAAGGGCAGGGAGGAAGCTCATGGTTGGTCTCAACATTTGGCCAGTCCAGACCACCCAAGGCTGGTATTTACCACATAGTGGCAACACTTGGAAAACAGGAGTCCTGAAAGCACAGCAACAGCTGCCATTGAACCCAAGATAAGTAAGTGCTGATCAGAGGGAACCCTATTGCCCCATTTCTACAGGAAAATTTGGACAAGACTGGGAGAAATAAAATAATAACAGGGTCTATTAGGATTGCTTGGGCTCTTTAGGAGCACCTTACAAAACCTGACTGTTCCTGTAACCTCAGGAGGGAGGAATGTCACACCACTTGCCCACCAGCATCCAGCTTTCAAAGACAAACTCCAAGGAACACAAGGCCCTAAAGCAAGTGCCCCAAGACACCCAATATGGATGAGCAATCAGATGTCTGTATCGAAATCAGTGACACAAGCAGAGAAATTTGTCTTCAACAGAGATGGATCCAACAAAGAAATTGTTGAAGACTGAATTCTACTTCCTGACAGTCATCTTCCCCTTCAGCTTCTTAGAGACTGGGAAAAAGGGGATGGATAGCAGGATTATTTGGGATAATAGACAGGAATAGGATGGTACAAGGAGCAGAGTTGTTCATGGTGACAGCCAGATACACGGCTTAAAGAAGCCCAGCACAGTGCTGCAGAGGTTCACACAGAACCAGTGCTCTAAGATCCAGTGGCATTCCTGCCCTGGAAAAAGTTTGTTATGCTGGGAGCACATGGAAACAAATACTTAGAAAGTTAGTTCTATCAAATAACACACTTGTACATACTTTGATCTCAAGGAATCCTAAGTCACATGACCTATTTGTTTCCCGTTTCAAGAAACAGGGACAAGTCTCCTATTGCTCATTTATTATTGATAGAGCACATGGCCGGTGCTGGCCATTGATTTTGTGGCATGCAAAAACTTTGCCACGCTAAGACAGGTTCTTCCAACACAGAAGAGGGCATTCAATGGAATTTAAATGCAGCATCTACTGCACCATCAGATCCAGCTCCCCTAGCCAAGTCACTGCAGCATCAATTTAAACAAGTCCAAGTCCATATAAACAGCGAAGAGCTGAATTTCACATAAGGTCTGTGTATTTCAAGGGTAGCATCTATATTTGAAAGCTTGAAACCTAGATCTGTGCTCACTGGATTCCAGCTGGCACTGACAGAACAGAGCTCTTAACAATCATTTTCCTCTGTGAGGCATCAGAAAGCTACTTGCAGTTGGTTATGAAGGCAGACAGAGCCAGCAGAAGATAACACAGCACCTGCTACTCTCAAAGACAGTGACCCCAGTACGATTTCAAAGACCATCCTGTCAAGCTGAGACTGCTCTCTTGTCTTTTCACAGGACCACTGGGTGAAGTGTTTCCACCCCCTGGAAACAATAAGCTGCTTTTGCGAAGAGGAGCGCCTGCACTTTGAGCACTGCAGATACCAGAGGCTAGGGAAGGGCAGGCAGCTCAGAGCAGCATTCCCTATTGCAGAGCAGGAAAAAGCTCTGGAGTAAACCAGCACCTGACGATGAGTACCAGAGTGTTTTGGACACTAAACATTCATGTGAACAGCTGTCACTGTCTTAAGTTACAGATTTGTCCAATTTTATCTCAAACTTAAGACCAAGAGCTGTAAGATCTCGGGGCACCGAGGCTCCTGGGTGTGATAAAACAAGACCTAAAACACACTAATCCAAAAGCAAGAGCTTTGCCTTTGGGATCAGCAATTTGAGCTTCAGACCACAAAACAAAGAGTCTAAAGTGGTGATAATAATGTAGCACAGCAGAGTTTGACAAAACACAGCATGGGAATGAAGGAAATTGCTATTTATTCTTCAACACGTATACAGCATATGCTATTTTACAGCAAGTCACCACTGGCATGGTGAAATGGAAGAGAAATACTCACTTTAGTCGATGAAAGTTGGAAGGCATTGGAGAAAAACACCACAGTTAGGACTGTTAATGACTTACACGTTGTTGATACAGGACTGAATCTGAAAACATGCTTTAACATTTACCGTAATAATGAAGGTGGTTAGTGCCACATTAAAATAAAAATAGTTCTATACAATATGTTCAATTTGGTCATGTGCTATTTACAGATTTTACAAAAAACACACACGAGCTTGTTACTTCAAGTCAGGCTAACAACAGGCCAGCAGAGTAACTCCATGTATACAACTGATCATTAGTGCCCTAAGTGTAAGAAATCCAATTTCTAGCTATGCAGTGCAAGTTAATTTTCCAGGTCTCATTACAAGTTTTGCTCTTAAAAGGGGGTAAAAAAAAGAAAAAGAAAGGATCTGACACATGTAAATAAGGTATTAAAACCCAACTTAAACCCTCTTTTGGAATTAAAACAGATTGTGTTTGCTAAAAAGGCTGGTTTTAGATTTAAGTAGAGAGAAGCAGCCCTCCCTATCCCTGCATGATGGGCAACACCGGCAAAATAAGGTCTGTTACAATAAAATACAATAGACACTTAAATAAATAATCTTAAAAAAACAACCCTAGGTGTGTTGAGACTATGGAAGAACCCCAGCAGGCTGCACCTGGAATGGTATTTTCTGCACGAGCAAGATTAGGCATACCCCATACAGAAACTGGTGTAAACAAGGACAGTCAAGAACTGAGAGTGAGGGAACTGGAAGAGGGGAAACAGAAGAAATCCTGACCGAGGTAGCAGTACTCTCTACCCAGCGCAGAAAGTTCTGCTCACGAATAAAACCTGACTTTATGACAAATTAAGTTTGGATGATCATGCAGAAGACAAACAGTTACATGCTTTTTTAGTTTTAGACGACACACATTCATTCCCTAAAATCTGCTGCCAATTTAGTTTGATACTGTCTGCTGGCTCAAAAAAAATTTACTTTTTTTACACGATGAATAGACTATTGAACAGAACACTGTACATGCTTTTCATCTACAAAAAATATTTGCATAAAATAGTGTTAGTTCTCTGTACATGTCAATGGACACTTTAACTGTGTATAAAAGAGGAATATATTGCCCCCACTTAAGTCAGAAAAAAGCAAAAAACCAAAATCTAGATTATGAAACCTCCATCACCGGCAAATATGTTCATGTGAAAATTCAGCAGAAATAGACAGTTGCTCTAAACAATAAAAAAATTAAGTTAAACTTTTTCTTTGAATGTAAAACTCGTCACCATGTCAGTCAAGACCAGAACATATCACTAAAGTTAGTGTCTGTGCTGTAAAGCCAGATAACCAAGGGCATAGTAATGAACACAAACGGCCAGGAAACTCCTTCGGTGCATGCTGACAAAGAACACGCTTTGGTGGCAGGCCGCACACTATCTTTACCAGGTTCCAGGTAGTTACGGGCCACATATTTAAGTGTTTCATCCAGCAGAATGACAGGTAGTGAGATTTTCAATACCATCAGCCATTGCGTCACGTTCAAAGGTGTGATCTGGAAGATAATCTGAAAGAAAAGCCAAGTATTACACCTCTTCTCCCCCTCCATCCTTTGCCTTAAGCTCCAGATGAGTTTTTGCTCCTAGTTGAGGGAGGGGTGTAAGATATGTGCACTTACTGGCAGCGGTTCCACGTAAAGGATGAGGAAGTGTAGTGACATGGACAAGCAAATGGCTCCCACCAGCCAGATATTCTCCCACGGGGGCATCCTCATCAAGGACTGGTTTTCTGATAGACTGCAACAGAAACACAGTACGTGCATGAAAACTAGCTGGGAAGAAAAGCAGCATAGCAAGTCACAGTGATCCCAGTCACAGAGGGAAGAAAGAGACCAAGGCACGGTTCATATGCATGTTGCAACTTTAAAACTACCTTGGAAGTCTGCTTAGCAAAGCAGTCACAGTTCAGCCTCACATTTATTTCTGAAGCTTGGTGAAAGACTGGATATCCAGAGGGTCGAGTATCTGCACCTTCTTAATGCCTGTCCTTTAATTCTGCTCTTCAGATGGAATCTGCACTTGGGCTGTGCTGCAAGAGGAGGCTGAGACCCAGCACATCAGATGTGGAGCAGTATTTCACATGTAGGACTACCACAGTACACTTGTATTTAAAGTTTATTTGTTTTTAAATGAACTGACCTCTAAGCTATTTGAAGAAAAATACCCTTGACATTGTGCTATTTCGTGGTTTCCATTTATAATCTAATATTAATTGGCTAAACCCACGCTCCCTTAGGGCAGGAAAAACTATTTTCCATATTCTTCAGCATTCTTATTTTAGTTCTCCTTGGTATCACTTTATACCAACATAGGAGGGATAATCTGATTGATTAAGCTTAGATTAGAAATAATGGAAAATATTTCAGTTGCTCGTGCTTAGTAAAATACCAGAGTGAATTGGCAGACTTAAAGAAATACCTTATGATAAGAGATCTCAAGTGTTATCTAGGAGAGTAATTTTGTTTGCCCCATACCAGGATTCGGGAAGGAAATATGACTCGTTCTTCATTAATCGAGCTGTCCATAGACTGAGAATCAAACTGCACAAAGAGGCAGGATTTTGGACAAGCTACGCAGAAGCTTTGCTTTCCTATTTGGACATACGAACCTGTTGAGAGCATTGCACATCTCTATGGTGACAAGTACAGAGAGAGCCATTGTCATGGGATATGGAGACTCAAAAACCACACAGTCGACACCAAAGAAGTCTGGATTGTCCTCTTTGCACTGCAGAAAATGGCTCTAGAAGAGAACAACATGAACTCACTTCCACAGCTTGTTAACTTTCAAAAATATAAAATAGGCAATTATGAAACGAGCAGTGATTATTATGAAAATAAAACTTACTAGTATGGGCTTTAACTTTTGCCAGCTTTAGAAAAATCCCCATTATTCTTTCACTTACTAGACAACAATTAGTCCTTCAAATTGTTTGGAGGCTCAGGTATCCCACCTTTGAACTCTAGCATTAGGACTAATTAATTATGATCAAGTTTTACAGTAGTGAGTCTGAAAACACCTCATTATAGAAATTCCTGTAATCTACTGTTTTTTCTACAGTCATTCCGGGTAACAATATGAAAGAAGCATGTACCACCCCTCTCCCCCCAAAGATATTAAACAGAGCAAATACCAGTTGATAAAAGCTAACTCTTGGACCACCATCAGCAGCGATAAACCACCAAGCAGCAGCACCCACTGTGGCAGCACCAACATAACCTTAAAGAAAACAAAGTGCTTTTTTCAGTGTTCAATACCTACTTACGGTAGCTGACAGCTACAACTTAAGGCAAACAAGGGTATCACTTGGAGTGATCAACCTGCAGTTTTTCTTCTTTCCTCCCAGAACCCCTGTGTTTGTACTTACATTAACTAATACTGACGTTTACTTTCAGATGTATGAAAGCAGGAAAATTAAGGTGACAGATTCTGGCATGAAGACACTGTGTGCTAAGTATCCACATAGATACTTACTCTAGCTTTATAGTACTACGGCTATACTTAAGGTTTAAATCTACGTCCATTGATTTCATAAATTGATATTCCTTTACGTTCTCCGATTATAGCCAGGCCAGCAAATCTGTTGTGTTCTTCTACTTCAGCAGGAAAACAGTAGGTTAGCTACACAACAGCTGTCATTTTCAGGTCTAGAAGTAGTTTTACATATGACCTCAATGCAGGTGCACGTTCACTAATGGCTGGTCTTGGTTCTTCATTCCCAGTCCCACAACACACTCTGCTTCCTAAGGCTGACAGGTACTGCACAGACAAGCTACAATCTGCTGGCTCAATGCTTTGAGCTGAGTATTTCAGCCTGGAATGAGTCAAATTGGGAAAGGCAGATCAGCAGCTTCCTGAGAACAGAGGTCAGCCTCTGCCCTAAGTCCATGTACTCCTGACAGGTTTCTCTCTTTGGAGGACTGTAACACCACCCACTATCAGACAATTTTGAAGGTCTAATCCAGTACAGCAGTTATAAAATGTCTAATGGTTTCCTAGTTGTCAAAAAATTCTGATGGAGTGAAGGTCATACTGATGCTATGCAGCTGGGCCTTCTGGTGCCTCAGTTGCTACTAACTAAAAAAGTAAATCTAAAAATCACAACTTCCTTGTTCCCGTGAACGTGCAAAACAAGGTGTGCATGTCGAAACAAAATCAGAGAGGAACACCAGTTCCACAGAACATCTGTTGCTAGCTTTCAAGATTTCTGCATACAAGGAGATTAGACAAACTGCTTTCAAGTGGATCAAAACCAAAATGAAATCATTTACCTGCCTAGTTTTACTTAAAAAAAATAATAAAAAAATCTCTTACTACTTACATCCAATGGCTAGGTAACGAAAGAAGAGCCATCCACTGATCAGTGGCTCTTTAGGGTTGCGTGGTGGCTTATTCATGATATCGAGATCAGGAGGATTAAAGCCCAGTGCAGTAGCAGGGAGACCATCGGTCACAAGGTTTACCCATAACAGCTGGACAGGAATTAGAGCTTCAGGAAAACCCAGGGCAGCAGTCAAGAAGATACTATCAAAAAAACCCAAAACCACCAATTATAAGCTTATTGTTGTGCATGTAAATAAATCCTTTTAACGCTTAAGCCTAAGCCTGTAGCATGACTTCTGTTCTCCTGTACAGTTACCCATTTAATATTATGAGCTGAATGCTCACATTCAGAAAACTAAACACATCCAAAAGCAAACACTTCTAACTACTGGATATGAGTTTTGAAGCATTATTTTTTCTTCTGATAACTTCAGGAACTGAGGAGTTCCTGCTTTAGCCTTGTTTCTTCCCCACTCTACTTGCCTATATAGATAAATACATACATAGAGGCATAAAGGCTTGCAAGCCACTTTCTAGAAGACACTAAAAACTTTTGCAGACCTGACAGCCTTTCAGCTCAAATGACTAAGCTTCATTTAGATAGATTACTGCTAGTCCCTGCAAAAATTCAATGAGCATGTAACTTTCATGGCTCCAAGCCTGTGTGAATAAATAGAATAGAAACAGACTGCAGCAAGAGCTATATGAAGGACAGCTTTAAAACTTACAAGAAACAAGGCAAGACAATTGCTGTGTTATATTCCACCCTGGGAGAAGGTATGCTTTGATATAATCAACTGTTAGGAGATCAGTATTTACATTCTGTTACCAGAAATGCACTCTGTGGCATTGAGTCACCGTTCCCTCCAAAGACAGGACACATTCTTCTGTAGCTTGAGGTTAAACAAACATCTAAGTTATACCTGTGACTAAGTTATCTGAAATACCAGATCTTGTAATATTTGATTAAGCTTTGTTTTCCTGTTCTTGAGAATTATTCCAGTTAGAAATAACTGTAAAACATTCAACCACCTACTGAGCTAGAGTGTGAGTCTTTTGTGGTATGCTAAAGTTCTCCAATAAAGACTAGGCTAAAAGTATGCAGACTTGTCACAATCACAATGATCAATTACCTGGAGAACCTGTTTCTCTGGTTTTACTGAGAAATACTGGAAGTAAATAAATAACTAACAGAAGGCTCCATCATCACTACTCCAGTTCAAATAATAATAGAACACTTCAAACTTACCAAACAACTTCTCCAACATTGGAGGAGATCAAGTAGCGGATGAACTGCTTCATGTTGTTATAAATTGCTCGTCCTTCTTCCACTGCAGCTACAATAGTTGAGAAATTGTCATCTGCTAAAACCATTTCAGAAGCAGTTTTAGCCACTGCAGTACCAGAACCCATAGCAATTCCAATTTCTGCCTTCTTCAGCGCAGGAGCATCATTGACACCATCACCAGTCTAAAACAGGAATTTAAAGTTGAGGGAAAAAAATAAATAAATAAGGTGGGCATTTACAGATGGGACCAGAAAGGAATTTTGCACTGGGTATGGTTTTGGATCTTTAAAAACCGATGAAGTGTGAAACTATTTGAGGCTCTGAATTCAGGACAAGGCATTATCCAGAATGAGGCATTAGTTTGAAAAGGTGTAATTTGGGTTTACACCATGTGTGCCTTTCAGAACAAGTAAAAGTTCAGTTACTCACCATAGCTGTAATCTCATCAAAAGACTGAAGAAACTCAACAATTTTAGATTTGTGGGAAGGCTCTACACGAGCAAAGCAACGGGCATGGTGGCAAGCATCTCTCTGGGCAGCAAGAGAGAGTTCATCAAATTCACGACCAGTAAAGGCTTTTGTAGAAACATCTTCATCTTCCACAAAGATACCGATGCGGCGGCAAATAGCTACTGCTGTGCCTTTATTATCACCAGTAATCATAATAACTCTAATACCGGCTTGTTTGCACAGCTTTATAGATGATGCTACTTCAATTCTTGGGGGATCCAGCATGCCCACACAGCCAACAAAGGTCAGGTTGGTCTGAAACAAGACAACACCAAGTTTTAGTACAAGATTCTGCAAGACTTCTCATCTGACAGGAGTGAAACAATCATTTTGCTTGCATGTTGAACACCTCAGTGCAGTGACATTTGTTTTTTACTCCTTGTCTACAATATTCTGTGGTTCTACATTGAGCAATTAAGACCCTGAGCTTCTGTCATCCCGCCACTTGGTCAAAACCAGTGTATCATGAATGATACACTTGCTCTTGTGTCACTTTTTTTTCCCTGAAAGGATTGCTTCAGAGAGGTTCTGTTTCACCATACTGTCTTCACAGCACTTCAGCTGTGACACTGAATTCAGACAGCTGGACAAGAACTGAGAAGTCACAAATCTATATGCACATTAACAAGTAAGAGGAGGTAAATAAGAATTTAATGCTTTTGGAATCACAGTGCTATGTGGTACCAACTACATGACAAGCATATAGGAGGACACAGTTAATTCCCAGAGCATGATCACACTCTGGAATGTGATCCTACCTTTCCAAGCATTATCTTGCTTCAAATGCACCCGTTTCATTAGCTAAAATGTGCTGTAGTTATCAGCCTTGCAAACTCAACCTGTAAGCAGTCAAGTCTCTTTTTTGTAAGCAGTGTCAGGAGCACAGAGCACAAGCCAAAAGAAAAAAACCTCATGCAACTGTTGTCATTTCCCCCCTCTAAATCCTAGATACAGATTTCATTGGAAAATTACAGAGTAGCTAAGATTATAATCATGGACTGAGCTTTTGCAGCTGACAGTATGGAGGCAGGGAAGTGAATTTGACTCTCAGAGCACAAAGTAGCAGGTTATTTTTCATAACAAAATCCTCAAAGCGGTCTTGCAGTTGAACAATGTCAAACTGAAAACCATTAAAGCTGAAACCCCAATGCAATTTTTGGAGTATTTTTCAGTCAATTTCCAGGAACCGTTTAAGATGTTATGATCCTGCAGACCTTATGTATATATGTAAAATAATACAATTTGCAGCTCGCTGTTCAACCGATTTCTTCTTACACTTTTAGCCAAGCAGCAGCATTTGTATCAACTATCAAGATCACAGTTTCTTCAAAGATACATATAGCCTCTTCTTAACTGAGCATTCCCTCCACACACGTGGTTAACTATTGTGTCTGACATCAAAAATACCCAGAAAGAGAAAATTTGGACTTCCTCAAGAAATAATCAAATATAAGGAGTCCCCATTCTCCAGTCTGGGAGAGGGAGAAGTGTTAAAAAGATATTTTACTAAACTTACCTCATAGTTAATGAAATTTGAGGAGTCCTCGAGATTCATTTCCTCTTTTTTGGGTGGATTGTCATGGGTCGCCAGAGCCAAGCAACGCAGTGTATCTCTACCAGTTCCCCATTCTCTAATGACAGACATAATTTTCTGCTTAATTCCTGGGGTTAATGCTATTTTAGCATTTCCAACACGGATGTGTGTACATCTGTCAATTACACCTTCAGGAGCACCCTGCAGAGGCAAAAGAAAACCAAAAGAATAATTTACCTTAATAAATCCCTTTCCATTGCAGCATTTGCTCAAATTACAAAGTTCTTCCTTCATCTTCAAGCTGCAGTGAGTTGTGCCATAAGTTTTTATTATTGTGCTATTTTTGCAGCCATTCCATAACACTTTCTCAAGTGAGGAACTGACCTTAACAAACATCTTACTCATGGATGTGCGGCTTGGTTTGTTTGGTGTACAATAGACAGACATAGACTTTCTGTCTCTTGAGAATTCCAGGGTGAATTCTTTCTTCATGAGTTGTTTTATCACCTTATTAAAAAAAAAAGCATAAAAATTCATTTAGACGATACATACTACAAACAAAACTCACTCCCCAACGAACTCCAGAGAAAAAAGTACTGACCGAGTTGCAAGCATTTGCACGTTCAATTCTAGAAAGTCCTTTCAAGTCCGTGTCAAATACATTCATCTTTTCCACCAGACAGGTAAGCGCCGTTTCTGTGGCTTCACCAACTTTTTCATATACTCCTTTAGCCTTTAGTTAACACAAAGCAAACAAAACCACAGGAGTTTACTTTAAACCTCACCTGGAACCTACCAGAGGTAAAAGTTCAAGTTTCACAATGGAAAAAAGCTTAACAAGACTTACTACAGCTTATGAAACAAGGAAAGCTGGTTTTAAAGAGCAACTTTGAACAGTAAGATTTGTAGGAAATTTCAAGCCTTTACTCTCAAGACCAGCAGAAAAGGATGTCAGCATTTTATTATCAAGCATTTTAAGTCACCATGAGATGTATCAATGCTAAGAAGGCAAGGCAAAGCAAGAAAGTAGCAGTGCATTCTACACACCAGGAGATCTCCAAGATCCAGTTCACACTTGGTGTCTGGTTTTAGTTTTTTCAGTGTTTGATAAACAAGTCCTTCCTAGAATTTATACTTAAGACCCAAAACCTCTCCCCCTTGACTATAAGGGCATTTACCACTGAAAGGTATTACACAGACATTTATTCTCATTCTCACACTCTCCTCTGTAGTGGGGTATGTACTTACTTCATTGTAATCCAAAGAGGAATCGTTACAGAGCGCACAGATCGTTGCGAGTTCCACAAGGCCATCATACTGGCTACATTTAATAAGTTTGTCATCTTTATGCCTTTCCAAAGGAAGAAAAGGGGGAGATTTAAGTTAGTTATTCAGTATTAGCATCTCACCTTTCCCCCTTCTTTAATCCCTTTACTGTATTTCCATTTAGTACAATGCTTACTAGTTACAGGCTTGGAACTACAGAACCAGAAACTGTTGAGAAGAGCAGGTTTGATAAAGGTGAGCTCTGAAGTTTAGATCAGAGTCATGAACAGAATTTCACAGTAGAAATTCTACTAGTAAAGTAATACTCTTTTCTAGATCTCACATACACTTAATGATGAATATCTGAAGTCTTTAGAAAAAGGGAATGTACATTTTCCTAAAGCAATGCACCATTTAGACATCACAAATAAAGAGCAACTTCTTTGCCATCATATTAAGAAATAGACAGTAAATTAATTCATTTTCTGGAACATCAGCGTACTTCTAGAGTAAGCATAAAAGAACCAAGACAGTGCTCAATGCAGTTATATGCCCCCTTACCAAACTTAGCAAGACATAACTCATATGTAACATCTTTCATTAAAGCTCTCAAGAGCAGAAAAAAGGTCTGGCAGTACAAAGACGTGGATCACTACTCCGTAAGAATTCATAACATGGACTATGTCATGTCTGATTATGTAAGCTTTTGTTCAGCCTCTTGTAGCACTGCAAAAAAATTCCAGTTGTGTAACACAGCACGTGAACAAAATGTATCTTAAAACAAACCAAGTGTGTTTTTAAAGTCTCATTTTGCAAATAATTCTACAGCCACAAGCAGCGGCTTTAAACTCTCAACTCTTTAAACTCCCCAGCAGCTCTCAGTTTGTCACCTCGTCTATCACAGCTAATTCTGCCCGTTTTCACCTATTCTGAACTTGAAGAAAACTAGCACATTTGAATATCCACAACTTGTTATCCCAGGGTTGTGTTTTTTCCCCTCGCCTATGTGTTCCTTCTTCTGAAGAACGGCAAGTGCACATGGTGTCTAAGTTGCTGAGGTCAGTTCTGGATAAATGTTTTTTCTTAAAACTTCAGGCTTTTCCATTACCTAAAGACGAACTCATTTGAAGGTCAAAGGCAATCTGCTAACTTTTGCAGCAGCTCTTAATTATGGTTACTTTTACACCCTCATTTTGTACGTGCTGAGACCCGACAAAACTACTCCAAACTGTCTGACAAACTCCTGCCACCTCTGGGAAATCAGGCAGTGCAAAACTTTACAAATATTTCTTACTGAAAAACTGATCTCATATTACAAATGCATCTTAGGGGAAAGTTATGTATGAAGTCCTTAAGAGTAAGTGAAAAGTTATTGATTTATTGCAGACACTTAGTAGTTACGAAATAGAGTAAGCTGCCTATACAGCTGTGGAAGACAGTAGTATCTGAAGTACGAAGCAGCAGTGTTTGCACAGGAATGGCTCCTATCTAGAGCAGGTCCTGTTTTGGGGCAGTGCAATTGCACAGACAGCCTCTTAAGGTCCCCATTAAACTTTGTTCTCAGTGGCAGTTTGCAATCCAAGGTGCAGTCAGGCACCTTACTTGAAAAAAACACCCCAACAACAACTTACAAAGTCACTGATTTGAAAAAGCTGTCCAGAAATAAATCACCCCAAAGGTTTGGGAGAGAATTCATCTATTTGTTTCCTTATGCTCCAATAACAGCCTTTCAGCAGCAATTTCCCTTTCACAGAATGTTCTTTACGTACGTGAAAGCAGTGCCATTAACATGCTTGTTCACATTTCCCCAATTTCAGCAAGTAAAAATAGAACATTAACATACATTGATGACTGTCTTATTATACTCGACATCTGTCACACTATATTCTATTATTTTGTTTATCTAGAGCTCTTGTGAGACCAGCTAAAGCGTAACAGCCGGATGCTTTACAAGATCCAGAATGTCACCTTGCCTAAGTAAACACCATCTCCTGAAATGGAATGTAAGCTTTTGATAGCAATTAGCTTTGAAACAAGAGAGAATTGGGGAATTTAGATTTCCAGCTGCTGAGAACACCATGGTCTTAACTGCTATGAAAATTAAACAGACATAAATCACTAGTGAGATCCGTGAAGATTGCATGGAGTCAGAGGCATGTGGAACTCCACGAGGTTGAGATGTTTACAATAATTGAATCTTAATTCTATTTCATACGTGGTAGAATTCTATTCTGCAAGGAAAACTGAAGTGATAAGATTAAAAGCAGATGAAAAACCGCTCAAGTAAAAGCAGCTGTAACAATTCAGTAAGAAGAGGCTCTCCTAGAAGCAGAGCTCTTTAAAATCCCTAAAGTTGCCAGGATGAACCACCTATCCCTCTAGTAGAGACTTGCAACTGACAAAGTAAACCAAACATATCATTCCTTTCCTAAGGCAGTGGGTTCAACACCAGCTCAAATACCAGAGGTTGAGACAAACATACACATCTTCTCAAGTATTGAGTCCAATAAACTACTGAGGGAAGGGGACAGGAATTTACAGCAAGTCTCAGAATTTAAGAATTAACTCCAACACATTTGTAAGATGCTTTAGAAAAAAATCCTCCTACCTTTTCCGAGGCAGGGGAATTAGAAACATTGAGTTCACAGATTAACAGAGGCTCTCTGTTCAGATTTATGCGGGTTTTTTTAAGTAAAAAAAAAGTAAACCTCATTTTGAAGCACTGGGATAGATAATCTCAGTCCAGTAAGATTTCAGTAAAATAAATCCTCTCAACCTACCCCAATTTACTTTTTAGATTATCAAAGGAACATTGCAATATTGGAGACTGTATTAAGTTCCATGAAGGTTTACTTTTATAGAATTTAACTTTCTTTTACTGTTAATTACTTTCTTGCCTGGCCCTTCAGTGTCCTTTCTCACTAGTTAAGCTTTCATTTATTAATAATCACTATTGAATATTACATGCATCACTTTTCAAGCCTAAAGTAATAGTCAATGCATAAACAGACAAACACTTAACATCAACAGAACACTTACACTTCTCCCATGGGAGCGTATGTTGAACCAGTTACAGTAAATTCATTCAGAGAACAGCTATCTCCTTCTACTCTGTCCAGGATAAACATCTGAAATTAGAGTTAAAAGTGTTACTACCTTGGAACAATAATTAATGCAAGAGATTTAAACAGACCTTAAGCAAGCAGGTACAAGAGGCAAGTTCAGACTGAATAAACAAACTAGACAAAAGGAGATAGGATACTCTGCACTTTGATCCCATATATGTTGGAATAGCTCCCTATACTGCAGCACAAAGTGCAGAAAACAGCACTTCTGCTTAACAGATCTCATTTGAAAACCCAATTGTGGCACAAATACATCAAAGAGTTGAAAACCACAAACTACATACACTTAACTTCAGCTGCTGAGACTACTCACACGTCCACCTGACAATCATGATCATGCCCAAGTTCTTCCTAGGCTTCAGACTTAGAAATTAATTCTCATGTGTACATCTCAAACAGCAGTTCCAATCGCAAGCAGCACAGGGCAGCTTGGAAACTGGCAGTTCTTGCTATGGTAAAAACAAAAGCATCTACAGATAGGAGAAGCTTCTAGATTTAAGAGGTGAGGTTTTAGCAAGGGCCAGACCATGTCCAGTTTCCCTTAATACCAGCCTCTAAGTGAAAGTGTTTCCTGTCCCAAGTTTCTCATTGTAAGTCACTTTACCATCCAGTACACTGGTAGCTTCAAAGCATTCAGACAGCTCAAGTGCCCTTCTAGCACAGGCTCAAACATGATTTTCAAATAAAGACACCAATCTGAGGATGCTCTTGTACCCCGTAAGACAGCTGCATCTTAAGTCTTTCCTTTGTTTCCTTTCTAGAGGAGCTGCAGGCAGAACCACATCTGGGAAGCTGGAGATAATAAAACAGTGCCTGAAGCTGCCACACTCTTATGACTTGAAGTGGTAGTAGAGAATAAAATTTCTCACTATTTGATAGTATATCTCAATGGAACTTCTTACCCATTGGTTAATACAAACATTTCTGCCACACAACATTTTAGCAATGTCTGACTTTCCCCTCATTGTGCTCCTTATGTTTTAGGCAAACGTCTTCACAAAACACAACCAATCATCAGGTGTTCTGCACTTGATCTGCATCAACATCTGGAGATTCTAGAATCTTCAAAGTGATTTTTAAAATCAAAAAGCTACACAAGCTGATCAATTTAAAGCCCACAAAGCAGAGTAAGTGCATTCTCAGACATTAAAACAACCCCTCAAGTCTCCTCCTAAAGCAGGATCATTTCTGACTGAGACGCTGCAGTACGGGGTTCCTTTGGACACTCAGGAGTTACTACTTAACATGGAAACTAAAACTACAAGAGGAATTACTCTTGTAAACCAGTCTTCTTAAAAAGCTAAGCAATCTCTCTACTTAGAATGAAACCAAGAATAAGCGTATTGTTCCCAGGTATTAGGATTTTGCTACGTTTTGCAAAATCTTGCAATTAAGGTTATTCTGTAGCTGTCAGAGGTTAACGAGGAACCAAGTTGTACCGTACAAGATCCAAAACATTTAGCCCTCTAAATCTAAGGAGTGGAGCATTTTGAGCTTTTAAATAAACACAACTTAAACGATGAGTTAACCAGGAAGCCGCCTGCTTTTGGCATCTGCATGATGAAAAAAAATCCCTGCAAAGACTAGGGCAGTTACGCAACTCTACTGCAAGTAACCTCCTCTGGAATACTGATGAGCAGCTGCTTTGTGTCTCTTAGGTATAAATACTACGATACTTAAGGAAGTAGAACAAGTCAACCACCAATTAGAAAGAAAAAAACATCAATCACATGAGAATAAAGTGCTTAAGGCTTACAAACTTTTGTCACTGGTGTGGCAAAACTCACACATTTGGAATTCTAACCCAATGTAATGGCTCTGAACATTTGATGTCAGAGTTGCTAAGGCCACTGAATAGCTACAATTATTAAACAGAAGAACTTAATGTTTTCTCCATTAAATTCCTACGCAGAATATCAAGTACACGGGAAACAGAGAACCAGCAACTGAATATGCATCATGTTAAGGGTCATCTATAAAAGTCCCAAATTAATCAACACTAGAAAGACTATTGGGGTGAAGGGAGGAGGGACACATAACTTATGCTTCCCTAAAAATATGCTATACACTGAAGATGACCCTGACAATGCTGGTGACAGGGTGAACTGCACCTCCAAGTCACCAGATCAGTCATACAATATTGCATGTTGAAAACACTACAGTGATCTCCATCAGACCAATAAGAGCTATTGGAGATAAGGTAACTAAATAAAGGTGGAACCACTCAGTAGTGAAAATACCTTAGGCTATCCAGGTTACTGTAGCAAATCTATGTTTTTCTCATTGCTGTGTTTCTCCACCCTTGTCATCTTGCTAAATTGAAGAGGGAAGTGTTTTACACTTACTACACACATCCTGCTTCTACAGTGTAACTATCCTACCTTCTTAAAACAGGGTAAGTCATCCTAAATAATTACCAGTAGACCTAATGGCTTCCAGGCAAGTCAATGGAAAGCTGCTTGCAAACAACCTTCTCTTCCACCAAGTATGGGTACAGCTATTTTTGGCCATGACTAAATAAGGGAAGAGATAAAAGCCTTAAACACTACACAGTGGAAAACTGAATTAAAAGTGGAAGCTTCTCTTAGGAAAATAAAGCAAGATTTTGATGATATGAGAACCAAAAGACTCACAATCAAAAGAATTCAAGCAATGCTGACTATTCCGGGTGGCTGAAGAGAAAAAGAGAAGCTAGTTCAACATACCCTGCAGACTGACATCTGGTTGGTGGTCAGAGTACCAGTCTTGTCAGAACAAATAACTGAGGTGCAACCCAAGGTTTCCACAGAGGGAAGACTTCTAACAATAGCATTCTTCTTGGCCATTCTCCGGGTTCCAAGAGCCAAGCAGGTGGTAATGACAGCAGGCAGACCCTCAGGAATGGCAGCAACAGCAAGAGCAACAGCGATTTTAAAGTAATAGATAGCACCTCGGATCCAGGAGCCACCGTGAACCGGATCATTGAAGTGCCCAATGTTTATTATCCAAACAGCGATGCAGATAAGCGAGATGACTTTAGACAGCTGCTCTCCAAACTCATCCAGTTTCTGTTGGAGCGGGGTTCTCTCTTGCTCAGTAGCCACCATCTCATCACGAATTTTGCCAATTTCAGTGTTTACTCCTGTTGCAATCACCACTCCCATGGCCTTACCAGCAGCAATATTAGTACCCTAAATGTAAACAACAAAAAGGGAACAGAAAACTTGTAGTCCATCTATAAAGGTTTTGGTGGTGGGGTTTTTGTTTGGTTTTGGTTTAACTTAAGAAAAACCACCTTACACAAGTTCAGCTAGGAAACGGAAAAAGGTGACGAGGAAGAGAAAGACATTTCCCCAGTATCCACAAGCTAACACCCCAGTGTAGAATTTCTGCTTACAGAATGGGCTCAAAATGAATCCATATTGATCCATTAAAAGCAGCAGCATCAATTTCAGCTGCTGAGTAAGCAGCATGGATTTCAACCGGAATCTTAGGTGTGATTTTCCTTTCTTTATTTATTAGGATTGTACTTTGTCAGATTTAATGTTACTACGTTCTGTGGGGCTCCCTGTGTGAACACACTTAACATGAGAAAGAACAGTTAAGATTTTCTACAAGGAGCCTACCAACAATAAGAGAATTGTTATTTTTTTTTATCTGAAAGGCATTTAACACTTCCTTTAAACAAATTTCAATAAACTGTTTCATTCCTATACAGAAAGCTAATTCTCAGTGCTAGCCACGCAATACCACAGACTGTGTGGGCATTCTCATCAGTCTTAAGAACTATGACTTTAGAAAAGTAATGCAGAAGCACTTTCGGAGTGCGTGTGCTCCAGCCTTTAAGACTTCCTTGTGAAGGATAAAAAAACCAAATCAGTTTCCTCATATAAACTGGTTTCAACAAGCATCTTCCCTGAGGACAGCTTTTAATAAAAGTTACTTCTAATTTTTAATTCATTTAGTTCGATGTACATGAAGACATACAGATTCATGTAGAACATACAGCAAAGAAGTCATACAGTTTTTAGGTGAAGCTTTTTTGATTACCAGCTTTAGTGATGTTTTATAAAAGCTTTGAAGATTTCAAACCAAGTAACTTACAGAAAAAAGCATGTTCTTCTTGTCTTGGTTTACAGCACGAGGATCAGGCACAGGGTCAGTGTGCTTAATAACAGACACAGATTCACCTAAAACAAAGATAACAGTCTTAAGAAGAGATGATAAATTTATCATCTTGAGTCCTGTAGGGAATCAAAAAGTTATAATCGTCAGTCCTAATTTTTTTTTTAATATATCAAATGTCTTTCCTCAAATGAATTTCAATGGAAATAGCAAAAGGATTCGGATTAAAAAATGTTTAGAATTCATGAAGCATACATCATGTCTTTTAAGGAATATGAAAAGTGATCAAATAAGCAGCTAGTACTCCACTCCTTTTAATGTAGCGAGATCTACTGCATGAATTAGGTATTTTGTGTGCTTCTCATGCAGTGATGAGCATTTCTATTCTCTAAGCACTGCAAGAGGTACGTTCTCCTTTAAATAATTAGATGGTACCACAGTTATAAATCTGTGATAGTATACATCAGTTATACTGGCAGACCTTAATTTATTTTTTTTTTAAGTGTCATACAGCCATCTGTTAGTTAACTCCTTTAGTTGGAAACCTACATAAAAACCTTAAATATATCAATTTCTATGAACAGGTCACACAGACATAGAAAGGTTTCTTTTCTATAAAAACAGATGTTAGCCACTATATCAGATTTCACAAGGTGGTAACTCTGTGACTGAATCTAAGAGCACACTATTTTTCCTAAGCTCAAGAGAGCCGAAGTTTCCTAATTTTAAAAGCTGTTTTAAGTAGTATCTTACAACTTCAGTCCTACTTTATTAGTTAGGAGACTCGAGCGTCAACTTAAAATAGGCTGAAAACAGAAAAGGTTTTCTTTAAAAAAATAAATCTATCATTTAAACAAAGACTTCTGGTGGATTTCTTCTACTTATTTCAGTTCTGCTAGCTTGATAAACACTGAGTGCCTACATTTTCTCATGCTAAATGTATGTAAGCTTGGTCAGTTCTGTGCTGTTCAGGATCTGTATTGAAACTTTGGGGCTTCTTTTAAGACAGATTTGAGGATCAAAAACAGGTTTCTTTTAAAACAGTAAAGTATTTGTAATTCAGGGCTAGTTAACATTAATTTATGCTACCAAAACAAGCAGACAGCTCTTCATGTTCCAGCTGAGAGAAAACTGTTATAGCATGCTTGGTCGGTTCCTAGCTTCTTTCCTATATTCAGAAGTACTGCTACTTTGTTTTGTTCTCAACAAATCTGAAAAGTGTTCTAAATATAGCTCCTGCACTTGAGAGCTGGTACCAGAAAACACATGAATGTGCGTGCACAGAATTTCAGCAAATAAGGCTCTAGTATACAGAGACTTTAGTAACAACAGTTTAAAAGCTGCCTGTTACTTCAAAAGTTATTCTCCCTTGTAAGAGAAAATGGATAACTGTTACAGGAGACGTTTAGTAAGTTTTCCATGCTTTCATATTTGAGCAGTGACAAGATGTCCAAGCCTAGAAGACTGCATAAACTAGAATAGATACTCTTAATTTTTTATTCTAGTTTCCCACACGTAACTAGTGTGTGTCTCTTGGGATGGGGGCAGGGGGACAAAAACCAAAAAAAGCATTACAAGTCTCAGTAAGAATGTTTATCCCACTAAGGGGAATGTGCAAAGCCAATGATGAAGCAATGCATTCAGTCACTCTAACAGTTAAGTTACTAGATCAGAAACCTACTGTATTGAATGCAACACAGTACTTGAAGAGCTACTGCCTTACTTCTGATGGATTTTTCTAAACAAATGGTGAAAAGGCACCTTAATTATGCACATAATTATCCAAAGTTCACATAAATTATACCTGTGAGAATAGACTGGTCTACCCTTAAAGTTGTAGATTTGATAGAAGTAATTCTTATATCAGCAGGAACCTTGTCTCCAACTACAAAGAAACGAACAAGACAAAGTTAGAATTTTGTTATTTGAGAGATTTCTAACCAAGGATTCCATTACCTCCATCAGCCAGAAAAAGGATTTTCCAGTAACTGTTCAGACGACAAAGATTACTAACAGCTTATTACTGCTTTTGTGGTTTGCAATACCCCCACTTTCTGAGTATTCAATATACTCTGGTAATTTAGATTTGCCTTCAAGAACTTTACCCCCACCTAACCTCAAGGAAAGAAGCTGTAAATCATTGGATTGTTTTTCTAATCACATGACTACCACTTGACAGCAAAGGGAAAACATTCTCAAGAGAAAGATATCAAATTCAGAATATGTATTTATAAACAACCAAAACCCGTAGCTAAGGTGAATCAAGTTTCCTTTTCAGAACAACTGGCCTGGAAAGTTTCCTGGTTGTTTTCTCTATGCCCAAAGTCAATCTTCTGCTCTCCAGCGATCAGAATGTTAACCATATTTATTTATTTAGAAACTAAAAGAAGTTGTACTTTCCTTTGCTTTGGCACCAACTGTGAGAATAACTTGCTTCTGCAAAACTGCTCTTTTAATGTTATACTTTGGATACTGTTTCAGAGCTGGAAGTTCATTTCAGATCACAGCCTAGCTTTATTTTTCAGTAATGCTACTCTGTTAAATACACACAATCCATATCCCAGTTAAAATTCTCACAGGACTATGCTATGTTTATCTTGTCATATATATTTCTCCTTTGCAGAAGACCAACAGTGGAGGAAAAAACCCAAAACCCACAACCAAACCTCCACTAGCAAGCATTTGAGACAGCAAGACAGTGGACAATACAAGTTAAAAAGATGAGAGAGTAATGGGGTCAGTTGCCAGAGCTGTGTGATCAGTTTAGCTCCAGCACCTCTACCACCCCACAATTATTTCTTCCACCTTCCTACTTTCTCTTATCCAGCTTTTCCTAGTTTTTAAGTCACCATTTTGCGACTACTGCAAATAAATGGCTGCATGCAAATTAACTTGCTACAGCATATTAATGAGATTCACATTACTGACTCAGATGGGGGGGGTGTCTACTTTCTGAGTGTCAATATTGCTAATGAATGCATATAATCAATTATTCCTAATGTAACTTAGTATTCAAGTGTCAGCTTCCTTTTTACTACAAAATAATGCAAAGAAAGAAGGGAAAATAACTAGCTAAAAAGAGCTGATCATCTCAGTGGATGGACTCTGTGTCCCTGCAGTAAAAATTAAAACAAGCTGCAATTCCTGCAGGAACTGCTTATGCAACTGGCAGCAACAATGCACATTAGCAAATAATACTATGGAAAACTCAGCCTCAGAACGTCCAGCCACTCACACAGGAGAACTATGAAACAAAATGCTGAAGAGGAGAATTAATTAAATGCTTCTTCAAATGTTAAGTAAACTTGCACCACGTGACTTTTCCCAAGGTCAAAGAAACCCCAACCATAAAAATCAGCAAAAGATTGCACACCTTTGCTTGTAGACTTAGCTGTATGTTTTTGTAAGCCTATGTATATGAAGGGATCCAATAAATAGCCACATTTTCCCTTTTCGTATCGTTACACCATGTGAAAAGTAATTTAAGCCACAATGCCCTTGAGCAGCAAGAGAAAATAGCATTAGACAAACAGTGACCTAGGCCAAAAATGGCAAAACTATTCAATATGCTCTCCTGATGTCATGAGGGGGTTTATGTGCAGACATGGAACCATGCAGCTGGTTTTTGGATATCACAGACAACCAGCTAATACCTCGGTGCAATGTGGTGTAACGCCTGTCAATCTGCATAAACATTTTCAGAGTATTAAAGCAGCTGGAAAACTACAGCCAACTCAAATCCACTGCCACATTTGACAACACCATAACACGAAAAAAGAAGCTGTTAAAAAAAAACCAATCTTAAAACATTCAAGTAACTGGGCAGAACATGTGGCAAGGTTTACACGTAATCTTCCAACCTGCTTCTGAACAGCTCCAAGTTGCTCAAACTCAAACAACATTCACAAGATCTAAAGTCTTAGGAGAGAATCCTGTTTAGTAGACTATTAATATTCAAAGCATCTATATTTATTCAAAGTAGTAGTTTTCAAGGAAATATAGATATCATCAATTGCTTGAATCACCAGGACTCAAGTGTTAAATTTATTATGATACACTTAGAAAGCTGCAGTATCTCCACAATTGAAGACCCATTATTCCCTCGCCACCATCTCCATTTGAGAAGGCTGTAGTAAAATATTCAAGGCATTTCCAATAGGCAGGAAAGCTGCACATCAGGGTCAGTTACAGAACTATTTTAAGCAGCTCTTTGCAAAATAACAGCTATGACACTAAGGCATTTATAGTCTTGAATATACTTTCATGAGCGTAACTGAAACTGAATATAGATAGGAAATCATCCTATGACAGATAGGAACCCACAGGAAATTTTTAGTGAGCAGTCCAGTGCAGATCTCCTCTAGAAGTAGAAGGCTTTTTGCCATGTAATTTAACAACGGATTTTTTAATTGGTTTTGGTGGGCTTTTTAAATTCAGTTGCATTTCAGACCACAAAGTTATTACCCAAGGCTTGAAATACAATAATTTAGAAGGTGAATATGTATTTGCACTGCTCAGTACAGAGCTGCTACAGTCTAAATGGATATAATGGATCAGCAACAATAATACAAAACATCATAGCTTTACATCTGAAATAACAAGTCAGTTGCAGAAGTCTTTTCATCCATTATTTCAAGCAAAGTTTTTAATCTGAAATAGTCACTTGGTTTCTACGAAAGCTCTGAAGAAATCAAGTAAGCTGCTTTAAAAACTGCCCAGATATATGTTCTTAAAGCATAGTTTAGCCAAATACTTAACTACTGATTAAAACAGCTCTTCTAACTATAAAATTGACTGCTTCTTGGAAGAGTGAGAGCAGGATTTAGTTCCAATCATTACAGCTTTATTCACAGAATCCTTTTATTCATGCACAGAATACTATTTTAGAATTTAAATACGGACCTTCAGCACACAATAAAGGAATCTATTTAAAACCAACCCGGCTCCTGTAAGGACAACCCAGCATAAAAACTGCCTGATTCCATCTGTAAAGTTCCCTTGAAAGAGAAGATGATTCCAGCCTCCAAACCAAATTCAAATACAGAATATATTAAGCAGTGTTAGTCCCAGTTTAATACTCGGTGGTGACCAATTCCTAGACTGAAATTATCAACTCATTATATCTAGGTATTTCCTTTGAGCACTGATAACCCTCTTACTTCACCATTTTCCGAGACAGCAACAATAATACAAAACATTTAACTTCAGAATTCTGTCAGAATATGGTTTGAAACACTCACTGGGAGACCTTTACAGCCAAAATGCACTATTAGCATTCCAGGCTAGATCAGCCTGTGGTTTGAGCAGCCCAGGAACACGGGCAGAAGTGATGGAGCACACATTCTATGAACACTAAAGCTGGAGGGACAATAAACTACTAAAAGCTGTGTGGATTTCAGTCCCTGTTATACTTTTAGCTACGTATGGTATCAGCAAAGAACATTAGACTGCAACAGGACTGTGCTTATCTTTCAAGTCTCAAACATTATTCTAGATCTTCTAATCAAAGCTGTTGGTGACGGTAGGCTCAGGAACCAATATTAACTTTACCCCCAAAAGCCACTATATTATAGAAGAGTCCTCAAAACAAAACTGCTCCTTTGAATGAACTTTGAATACTGTTATCATCTCCGTTCACTACCTCTGATCCCTCCCACAACTGAAGCCTTGCTAAGAGGAGCTCTACAGACAGGTGCATTATAAAAAGTGCAAAGTTTTGCTTCCTTTTTATGTCACTAAGTGTCACGAGAACAATTCACCTTCTCTGCAAAGAAAGTGATCTGTTTGCAAAAAGTGATCACGGTAAATTATTTTCTCCTGTAGAAGTCAGAGCAGTTGCTCATACACAACGTGTACCTGAAGCTTTTATTTATGTTTATCATTAACCAAAGCTAGTGTCGGCCTGTATCTGCTATCAGTGGATTGGGGTTCTGCATTAAAGATTATCAGTACAGCTCTAAACTATTCTGCCACTGTTGTCTGATTTTTGTAGCTTTTTTTTTTAAGGCAAGTTCTGAAGAAGTGGGATACTATTTCAGCATACAGCTGAACAATTGGGAAGACAAACAGTTCCTAAAAAGGAGTAAAAACATCCCCCAAACAAGCTCGACAAAATACCAAATGAAAAGAACAAAAAAAGGTACAAAATTGCACTTTTCCCCCTCTTAAGTGTCTTGACAGATTAAGGTTCATTGTTGACACATTCTATGTATTTTGATTTCTAAGGCAACATGGTCTCTCTCCTACTTTATTAGGATGCTCTAATTTCATCAGGCTAGAGTAGAAATACTGAACAGAAAGTAGAAAACCTGAACAGAATGGATTGCTTCTATTCAGAAGTACAGCTGCTGCAGCACAATTGTTTTTATATTAAACTTCCTTAACACAAACTCAGCTTAGTTCCTCTGCCCCCCTTTGCCCGCATACTCATCTAAGTCTTCCTATTGTGTTTGATTTCCTTAGACCATCAGAAACTTAATTTTTCTTCTGTAGTAACAGGTTTAAGTATTTAACACTTCCTGAACAGCGTGTAATAAAATGCTCCAAAAATCAGAAGCTCTACAGAACAGGAAAATTAAGTCCATCTACGCTTTCATACAAGGTCAAAAGTGTCAAGTTTTCAAAATTACAAGAGTGACTACAAAATATATTTTAAGTCTGAGTTTCCACTCCAAACTGGTAAGCTAGATTTATTTTCCAGGGAGACGAAGGTTGCAATAGCACTGGTCTATTCAGTTTTAACCATGCTAGTAAACCAGCATTTTCTTTTACTGCCAAGAGGACAGAACAATACATTTGAATACATTCATTCTGTGCATTTAGGATGCATGCTACAGGTAAGACAATGTTCCCAAAACAGCCTTCTCTATCATACAGCATTCTGCATGCTGGACAGACAGAAAATATCCATGGGGCTTACACTTGTGTGCATTGCACAGTGATTATTCCAACCTAAGAACTATTAGAGGTAGAAGTTAAAAGATTTCAGCCAATACACTTACACTTATTGCATTCTTATAAATGAAAACTAAAAATACAGAAAAAACTTTGCTTTCTGGGAGCAAAATATTTTAAGGTTGGAGCCGAGGGTTAGATTGAGAAAAAAGTGATATACTGTATTAAACAGTAAATAAGACTTGAATTATTCCAGTTTTATTTCTTCTTGTTCTGTAAAAACATAGTTATAAGTGCTATTCTCTCTGAAGAGGGCACCAGAATATTAAAGATGTGCAATGGACAGACACTCTGTCTAGAAGTCTGTTTATTTCTAACCAGAATTTGCCTAGCTCTAGCTTTTAATCAGTGGATCTATTTATATCAGGGTCTTCTAGATTGTAAACTCTTACGATTAGCCTATAAAATTATCTAATAACAGAAAGAATAAACTGGTAAGCTAAGCTTTGACTTCTGCCAGATCAGGTAGAACACAACACCACCCTCACATCAAAGCTGAAGTCCTATTTCCAAGTTAGGCTGTGTTTGGGTAACACAAACAGTAAGAATTCTGGAAGTGCTGCGTAACTGCAGGTTTTCTTTAGCCTCAAAACCTGTGTGCTTTGCCAGGGTGATATGATATTAACACAACAGTATCTCGGCATTCAGTGTTATTTGTGCTTATAACAAAACCCTGCTACAGTATCAGTTGTAATCAGAGTATAGGACATCAGATACGTTCCGAATTCAAACAATTAAAACAGAATTAGTTTCATTATTTTTATTTCAGAGTTTGGCAACTCGGGAGGAAAATGCTACAAGAACTGGGAAAAAAATTGGAAATGTGTTTTTTAAATTTTCAAAGAAGTGACACAAGTTTAGGCTGTGCCCTGACTTGAACCTCACATAACTCCACACTTGAGTGGAGTACGGAGTGGAGTTTGGACAGTGTCCCATTATCTCAAAACGGCCTCTGAGGTGTTGAAAGTTTGACAGCCAAAATGCTCACTGAAGCCCACAGATTTATGGACTATTCATATGTGTATTTATTAACCATCGATCTTATTTTTTCTGGTTCTTTTTTCCATATCAAGAGATGCTCTCCACAATATGCTTTTAGGACAGGGCAACATTCTGAACTTCAGCCTTACTCCATCCTTCTAATGACTTTTTTCCCCAGCCTCAATAGTTTGCACAAAAGTAGACCTGCATCTCTCCAGCACCGAGTCTGAAAACCAATTCTAGTTATTAGACAATTAACACAGCCACAAGGACCCAGATGTTTTGAAGCAAGATCTGAAACATCAACATTTGTTGTGTATACTATCAATGAGAACTTGCAGCTCTCCATAACCACACTGAAGTTTGACGTAATTCACCTTAAGAATCTTCTTTCCCAATCTTCTTCAGCCCAAAATTTATCTTCCCTTATAATTAAGGCACTTATGCAAGAACTACCTTCTGAGGCTTTTAATTCTAACTAGGGAGCACTTTAAGACTCTTCCTAAAGCATACTTTATGCCAGGTATAAACTTAAAACAGCCTTCTGGAATACACATTAATTTAATAAGCAACAGCTTCTGGGAACTCTGTGTGTATTTTTAAGCAGTTGAATACTTACAGATATAATAACAGATGACAAGAACCATCATTCAGCACTTCAGGAGAAAAAAGGAACTCCAGTTTGGTCATTTTCAGATGGCAACAAATGAACATTCATTTATTAAATTACAGAAAGTCAGATATACTGTATCTAAACCAGAACATTTTAGACAGGAAAATACAAAGGAAGTGAACAAAGCTCCTTTCTGTCCCCAAATGTGCTTCTTTAAAAATAAACTATTTGCAACCAGTTTATTCCAATTTGTGAGACTTGACTCCATGTAAAACTTGCAAGAACCAAGGCCATGCTGATTTAAATTTCTCTTTAAGATGTTATTTTAACCAACAAAAACAAAACCTCAGCTAAAACAAAGGACATCTTTAATCTATTAAGATAGCCATAGTTACAAATTTAGACTGCAACCTCCAATAAACTTAAGCTTTTACAGCAGAGTGATAATCCATTTTAAGACAGGCAAACAGAAGAGCCATTTGAGGACAGCATCTGGACTTTTCAGTTCATCAATTCTAAGAAACAAACAGTGTAGCTTAGTAACCCTTACATACTGCAGTTCTGAGAACTACGCCCACCAGAGGTCTGCAAGCAAATTTAAGGTGCACATCCCAAACCTGTAACCCAAGCTTCATCCCAAGGAGTCCCTGCTGATTGTACAGTATCTTTTCCACCATCTCTGCTTAAGTGGATGTGGAAGAAAGTCTTCCTACCATACACAGTTGAGAAATTCATGTCTGTAGTCTGTGTTTGCTCAGAGACTGTGCAGCATCTGCTAGTACACCTGCAAATTTTAGTGTAGCACTTAAGTCAAATTTGTTAGCTACTCAGCATTAAGGACCAGTAATAGCTCATCAAGTGTTCTACAGTACCTATATGCACACTGGTCCCCAAGGGACACATAAGACAGCAGGTTATCTACCACTCGAGGGATGATCTAATTCAGGCTACTCCATATTTACTGCAAGGTGACAATGCAGACCTGCAGTTTCTCCCTATTCCTTCAAGTCAAATAAACCATCATCCATTTCCTCTGTTGACAGATCAATTAAAGAAAACATCTTCCAGGAGTTTTCTTTTAGGAGGCCATGAGGCAGGCTGAATAGTCTGCATCATGAACGCAGTCAAATTCTAGCCTAAAGAGCCAGAATAAAAAGTAATAGTATAAACCATCATTGCACTGTCTTTGGGTTATGCTAAGCCAACCAGATTATCTTTAATGGTTCAAAACTACTGAAAATACCAAATTGCTTTGGAAAGGTTCAACGCTAAGTCTCAGGGAACTCCTGCTATGTAAAAAGGCAGACGTTTCCTCCCCCCATACCCCCACACTGCAATACCAGTCCACCAATTCCTACAACAAGGAGTTCCGAGTCAGACCCACATATAGCTACTTAAAATTAACAAAGCCGTTATAGCATTAAATAAAGCTATTTTGTAATGGAAGACCCATAGAAAGTTGTTCAAAATTAGATATCAGCATAGGGGAGAAACCATCACCTGGTTATTTATGCCACTTGGTTGAAAGCTATTTGCCTGGACACACAAATGTCATTGGCACTTCGCCTAGAATTCCATACCCAGATATGTATCCCCGTATGAAGTGCTCTGTCACTTCCCTACATGGCCATCTTTTTGCAAACACCATGTCAAAGGCCATCGCAGTGCTCTTACACTCGAGGCACAGGCATGCACAGAGTCTCTCTCACCTCCAGGTCTTGACACCAATGCCAGTACATAGTGTATTGCTCTTCTCTACTTGCTTTTCCGAGTTTGATTACAATTAAAATCTCATCATTGTCTATTCACAAGTTAGAATTCATTGTTTCATTATCAGAGTTCGTATTACGCTGAAGCACTTATTTCTGTATTAGACATCCACATGACTTGCACTTAGTTACCTTCATTGGAAGCTACAGTTGATTATATTTGCCAACATAAAAAAATATAGTGGTTAAGACTAGCTTGACACTTTGACCCATCAGATTAACTGAGTATTTTAACCAGCATCAGCTTCTACAGTCAACAAGCTAGACTGCCCATCTTAAAAGAGAGTCATAAAAGCTGGATAATTTGTTTCTCCACATGACAATACCAGTTTATAAGTTCGTGCTTTTTAAAAGCAAAATATCAGTTCTACATGTGTTGGACTATCACTGTCCTACAAGCAGATTTTAAAATAATGCAATAGCAAACCTATGAAAAATAGGATACCATGTTTGCTAAAGACAGCCCAGCGTTACAGGTAAGCTACTCAGAGGTTTATTTCCAATTAATTTCTTTCCTTCAGACATAGGCCTTTTAAAGGGATGTCTCAAGGCACAAGTAATTGATTTTATTGATACTGACAAAATACAGCAAGGTAAGTAAAAGCCCACACAACCCCAGGTGTTTCACGTACAGCTTTAGTTTTCTCTCTCTGTAAGATGAAAACGCAATCTCTACCTCTTCTGAAATAGCAAAGAACCAAGCTGAAAATTTTCTGTGCTCTGGACACCTGGCAGAGCAGCCAAATCCAACATCTTTCCTTAGTGAGGTAGCCCAAACCAGTACAAAAGACACAGTCATCAACTTGCAAGTCTACCAATACTGCTTTAAAGTACCAAAAAACACAACCCCAACGTACTCCCATGATACAAACTTCTTCCAAAACCACAATTCTATTTCTGACATTTAAAAACAGGATAAAGACTTGGACTACTGAACCTACTGAAGAATCTTTAATTTATACAGTTCTGTTTGCCTCAAAAGACGCAGGAAACCTCAGCTACTTAAACAAAATCTCACTGCAGAACTCAGATTTCACCGTCCAGTGCAGTAAGAGCGAGTCAAAACAGCAAAGTGCCAGGGTATCATAATTCACCCTTTATTTCTGCTATCAGCACTTTGTATTTGTACTTGTTCTCCACCAACAGATGCCAAGAGGAAACTAGGTTCAGCCTTCATGAGATTCACACTCTGAATTACCCTACACAGGGCTCCTGTAGCTGAATCATCCTATGCACAAAACAGAGGCTCGAGACAGGGCTCAGCAAAAGTTTAGTTTCTCAAGGAATAAAAGCTGGGCAGACAGCCAACACCAACTTCATTTTGAGTGCACACTCTCTCTGCCTGCTAATTAAAATAAGAGGATAGCCAAGTTTAAGGGTATATATTTATCTCCTCTTTAGACAGCTACCACCTCTAAAAGCAAAGTGACACTAGTGGAATAAAAAAAGTTTGATGTACTCCTTAAATTGTTCCCGAAGGAACAATCACTCAGTTAACAGTTAATAATGACCTACAAAATACGAGTATGCAATCAGTCCTGACACTTAACAAGAACCACCTAGTTTTATCTGGGAAGGAATTGGAAACATTAAAGTCAGTAACAAGTCTAGTTTAGAGAAGAAGTTATTGGTATGGCATTATCAACAAAATGAAGGAGTTTTAGTTGTAAGTGTATCATACTTCTGGTTTTACACTCCTTCCAAATAAAGATACACCTTTTAGGGCAAAGCTAAGTTATTAGAAAGCATAATACATTATTACAATGGATAAATAGGAAGCTCTATTTTGCAGAGTTCTCTCTCTGTGGTCTCCTATACAGCAACAGGCAAAAGAAGCAAGAAAGAATTATGAAAGATGATACAACAGTGATGTCACGTGCCAGTCACACTAGCTGAGAAGACAGAGGAAGATATTTGTGAAGAGAAGTTGAAAGGCACTGCTACTACAAGTGAAGGAGAGGGGGGAAAAAAAGAAACTTCAGATGAAATTATCTTCCCTTAGATAAAGCATAGTGTGTGACTAAAAAAACCAAACCTCTGCATTCCAGAACCTAAGGAAACCAAACACATTTAAAAGCAAGCAAAAGAATCGAGTTAAGACACTCTGAAACCAAACTCTAGAAAATAAAATTTTAGAGTCTTGACAAGTGATAAACCCCATACTCCAATTAAGATGCTTTGCTTTTAGACCTACCAATTAAACTAAGTGGCAATTTGAAAAACAATCCCCTCAGTGCAAATGCACATTCAAGGTAATTACAGATGAACAGCAGCAAAATTGTTCGTAAGTGAAGCATATACTTAGGGATCCTTAAAAACTCCCCCCAGGGCCTCAAAATCATTAAGACAAGGCCCCCACAACAATTTACAATAATATGCTAATATGTGTATGTACTACATAAATGAGTCTTACCTGCCACTTCTACGATATCACCCGGGACAATGTCTCTTGCTTTAATCCTCTGCACACTTTTTCGGTCTTGTCGATATACTTTGCCCATTTCTGGTTCATATTCTTTAAGAGCTTCAATAGCATTTTCAGCATTTCTTTCCTAAAAGACAACAAAAATGTGTAATTTTAAAAGCCCTTGAGAAAAAAATACGTATGCCAGATCCAATTTTTCAAATGCATTATCATATGAATATTACCAACTCAGCTCAGCTACATTTATTAATACACAAAATTATGTGATCCCTCCCCTTACGAGGTTGCTGACTGGAAATCATTCCAACATAACTGAGATACTAGTGAGCATCCAGAATCTAGAAGTTGTTTATTCAAAGCCTGCAGCATTTTCCATCAAGAACAACCACTGTTTCTTGTTACACTGAGGCCACACAGAGTTCTAGGTAACATATGGATGTTTTTTGACATTAAATTTAAAAAGCACCAAGTAGAATTAAGACTCATGGATATAGTCCTGTCTCAGTTGAACCTTAAACTCAGACCAGAGCGGATGAGCACTTACTGAATTTGACTTAGTGATAGAAATCAAGGGTCAAGTTAAGACAAACTCAAACAGCGTATTATCAACTTTGTTTCAGCAAACCAAGTCACACTGAAGCAAAATCAAAGCAGACTAGAAACTTCCCCAGAATTTCTTAGCAGTTTACAAACATAGATGAATCTCCACATGACAACCTTTTTATTTCCACTAACACTAGCACAATAACTTGCTTATCTCAAGTGCAGTTCTCTCAGCTAAGCATTACTGAAGATTGATATCAATATCGTGATGCCACCTAGATAAACGACAACATAAAACCCCAGCAGTTTATCAGTACTCCTCTAGCTCTCTGAGAAGCAACTTATTTTCCATTTTCCAGCCTATTGACAAGTACAAACCTCATAGTCCTGATGATTACAGGCAATGGTAAGGGTGCATAGTTTTTAGAATGCCTGTGCTTCAAATAAACACCAGTCTTCTCAGATAATAAAAACTCCCTCCTGCACTTGTCAAAGCAGAAACCTGATCTTCAGAAATTCAAAGGTTGAGGTACTAGATACTTCCACATAATGCAGCTGAACACCAGCATTACCAAAACTACCTCAAAGGACTAATGTTCACATGGCACAGCTCAGTGTACAGATACCAGCACAGACCAATAAGCTGCAATATTAGCCTCATATTCCACCAGGTAAATTAATTGTGCTCCTCAGCACAATAATGCTGAAACTGCTTTTCCTGTGGATTAACTAAGACTTAACCTTAAAGGTACAAAAAAGTCCCACAAATCAAAGATTAAATGGAACTTTTACTTTTTGTTCTCAGTTTGAAGTTAGGGCAGACTATCACACCAACCCCTCAAGCACTAGCAGATGGCACTGTGGAAAAAGGGCACGTGAGAGGAAAGGTTGAGTAGGGCAGATCTAAGGCAATGACTCAGTTGCTCACATCCAGTACCTGTAGAAACAGATACATTTATGGGTGGAGACTGTGTACTGTGACTTATTTTCCATGCCCCTTAAAATAAGTGAGTGAGTCATTTAATCTGTACAGCAATTGTTTCACAATTAAGAGCAGTGCATGTAGATACATACATATATATGAATCCTTTGCATGCTACCATGTCTGAAAAAAACCCAGTTATTTCCTACAACAGGGTATACAACTCCACAAGAAAATCCCCAAATTATACAGATAGATTTAAGTTTCATACTTATTACATGCAGAATTCAAAGTTTCAAGTTAAAGATCAATTCTTGCACAATTGCTTTATGAAGATTTGAAAATGACACTTAAGGGGGCAATGCTATTACCCCTCGACTGACATTACCTCTCCCCTCCATAGCAGCTCTAGCAGTTGTACAGCAAACTGGATACTGCTAAAAATTTAATTTTTCAAGGATTTCTAAGATCTTCAAACAAACTCCTTTTTTTGCAAGCTGATCCAACTGGTTGTTTCTTAGCCTTGCAAAATTTGATTTATTTATTTCCTGAATTCAGGCCTTCATTCTAGACTCTCTAGTTCATGTGTTCACCAGCATGTGACCAAACATGCTGATGGGCACTTGACCTTTTTGGCAATACATCTGAAGCTTTCATTTTACCTTTAAGTCAACACTTTCTGTCCAGAAGTTTTACAGTATGTTGACTCTCAGAAATGTAAAGTTAGCAGCAGATATTACTTGCATTGTATGAAGCACCTGGCACTACACTGTACAATCTTTCCTGTTAAACAAAAAAAAACAAGCCCCCAAACATCTGTGATTTCATGTTATAAAAGTATCTGCATACCTGCCACACTCCCACAATTGCATTGGCTACTAATATAAGTAAGATTACAAAAGGCTCTACGAATGCTGTGATTGTTTCTTCACCTTCTTCAAACCAGGCCAGGACCTGTAAGAGAAACACAATGTTTTGAATTACTGATTTACACACAGACACCTTGCAAACTTAAGACCCAGTAAATTTCTGCTCAAGGTTCGACTGCTCAGACTTGAGCAATTTTTGAAACCCCCCAATCTTCCAAGGTGTAGTTTTGTAGTTCATGAATGAGTTGGCAACATGCAATGGAAAAGGAGAAAAAGAATCTTTACTGAAGTAGTACAAAGTTCATTTCCAAGGCTGCTCTCCTTTTAAAGGAGCAAGCTATTTATTTGGGAAACATATTGCTACTTTTGCATCACAAATGAAAGCAGAAGTTGTGACAACAGCTATGGCAGCGAAAAGTTTCAACAAATTTTTCGTTACGGTCCAAAACAGGGTGCAGACAGATTAGTTCAACTACTTAGAACACTCAGACTGAATTTTAACCAAGTTAATTGTTCTTTACCAATAACTTAAACACACAAATGAAAACACCTTTACAAGTTTTTGGTGAGTAGATATGAAAAAATAAGCATCTACTTATTTAAATACAAGTAGTGTCTTATTGAAGCATCTAAGTGAATTGTACAGTTACATTTGAAGTTGGATTCTGAGCTGAATAGCTGATAAAACTAAAAATAAAACTGGATTTTTAAAAGTAAAGCAACCTGGGGACTTGCATAAAAGGCTCCACATAGATTTTATTTAATCCATTTGCTTTAGAATTACACTCTGGTTTTAGGCTTCTGCCATTCACTTGACTTGAATGGGTGTATGTCAGCACCTCTGTAGAGTTCTGCAGTTACTGAAGTCAAGTTAACATGACCAGAGAGGAAGAGCGTTTTCGTCAACATGTTGAGCAACAGGAAGCCTGGAAAGTGACAGTAAATAGGAACGTGTTGAGATAATTAGGGCTCGTAGTCAGGCAACAGCACTCTGAATCACTAGAAGACTGCAGCGAACAAACCGTTACTAAAGCAAGTGCCATAATTCCACCAACATGCTGCTCAGAGCTATTGCTCAATTGTGAAACACTCCAGGATGTTAAAAGGAAGGAGCAGCAGCATGAAAGCCTCAAGCAGAAAACAGACTGTCAAGCAAATTCAAGGCAACAACAAATTTTATTACAAAAGGATAAACTTGTAAGATCCAGGTTAAGATTAATAAAAACTGAAACATTCCAACTGGCAACACAACATTTTGAGGTTCTGTGTAATCCCTCTGGAGCAGAGATTTAGTTAGGATCTCTTATGCTCTCTACACTTCGGTTTCTCTTCCCTCCTCCTACATCACTGAACTCAAATCTCCAATAACAACTTCTGCTGTTTGATCTGCTAGAGCAGCCATACAGTTGACAATGTGGTCCTTCATTCCACACACTACCCCTTATATCATGGACAGCTTTTACTCTGCACCAGCACTGCTGCCTCCAGTGAAGCTACAGAAGTGGCTAATGGTACATTTCCAGTTTCTTAGCATATACAAAGCCACAGGATGCCATCAGAAAAGCTGCATAGTATCTGTTTCTTCCCTCCCTTTATTGGATTTATGTAGAGCCCATTTTCCTTCCAACCAAGCAAGTAAATTCAATCATTTTGAGATATTCTGAACAGAGCAGGCACCTACAAGGTTAACTGAAATAAAACATCTGCTTTACACAATGCTGAAGCATAAGTTTTTCAGATTGAAGATCACGTGTGTTGTAAAATGATGTTGAGAAAATCTGCAACTCTAACAGGTAAGGAAAGCAGCAACAAGGACAGCGAGATCCAAGTATGTCAAGGAGAACTAAAATCAAGTTTTCAAGGGATATTTTCTTACAGTAAGCTATTATTTCAAAACCAGATCCATTCAGATCAGAGGCAGTACAGATCTGATGGATTAGATCTTCACCTGTTGTTTTCTTGGCAAAATTATCTGTGACCAGATTAAAATGACGTATCTAGTTAACCTTGGAAGCCAGCAACATACATTTCTCCCTCAAAAAGTTTCCATACAATTATTAATAGTGGAACGATCTGAGCTCTAGTTCTACGACATTTATGTAGATATAGACATATAAATAATAGAATACATTGTGAGTTCTTGGGTTTGTTGAAGCAGACTACAGCTATATTAACACTGCATTTAGGATACTTGTGATACACAACACACTGCTGTAACAGATTAGGTTTATTATTTGAGAGTAGCCTGAAGTAAAAACAAAACCACAGTAAAAACCAAAGATAAAGTAGGACAAGGAACACAAGTATTTAACAAGGCGTTTTTAGTAACAACAGATCACACGCTGAAGCCTGGTAGAGACTAGACAATTCTTGTCCAAGGCATTGAGTCCTTGTCAAAAAGTTTCCACTAGCACACTTTTAAGACCCTGGAGAGGTTTACAGTAAGAGATCTTTTATTTGACTGCTACTCAAAAGGGCCCCACCATATTTCAGCCCTAATCACTTTAGGACTCGCATGTAGAACAGCTTAATTTCCAGGTCATTGATCTCCAATGTACTGTTCAGGCAGTATGGTCAATAAGTAAAGTTACCATGTATTCAAGCAGCTTAAAATAGCAGGGGAAAAGGAAAAAAAAAGAGTAAGATAATTGTGCAAGAGAAATGCAAGTCTGAAAATGTAAGAGAAATGAATAGCAAGACATAAAAGACCCATATCAACAGCTGATGTAAGCAGCTTAGGGGACAACTTTCATTCAGTGTATTTGCTTTAGGGCTGCTAGAGCTATATTTTGCAGAAGCCTACTTTAATCAAAGCCTAATGGGGTGGACCTGCAGGACACTAAACCAAAAAATACAGTGTGACAGGCAAACAGCACTTAGTGCTCACTGTTATTTGTAAGAAGGGGGCAGAAGTACAATGCAGAAATCAGCCAGCAGTGAAGTGTCTACTGATGAGAACAGCCAGAAGAACAGAAGTGTCCTTGCAGCTTTTTGCAGTTCTATAGGTTGAGTACTCCTGCATTGTCAGATAAGCTCTGGAGGCAAGTCACCTCAGGTGATCATTTATCATTAAGTAACAAAACCAGAATTAGAGTAAAGAACCAAAGTTTCCAGGTAGAATTCTGTTGCCCAGCAGGCTGTACCCGCTTACTGCTAACAGAGGAAAAGCAAACAGTTTATTATCAGCAACCTAGCAAGGTTTCTTGTTTGTTTATCATTATGACAATGGAAACTTAGAAGCAAGCTGGGAGACTAAGATTTGATCCTAACAAAAAGAAGCCCTGGGCTAATTAAAGCAGGTCGTGTCAATCTATGGACTGCTTTTAGGAGAATATTCTTCTCACAGGATACTGTGAACTAAGGTTTAGTATATTTTGGACAGAATACTAACTACTGCTCTGAAAACTCCTTAGTGATTTTTCTTTTCAATATAAATTAGCTAAAAATCAAGCAGATGCAAAACTATTTTAGTAGTTCTGATACTTGTTCTATGTCTGTTACACTGAACACCAGGAAATATTAAAGAAAAACCTTCCCAGTTTTGGTTCCATTATTCAGTAGAGATTTATTTTTTTATTTGCTACGCAGGGGAGATGGGAGGATCAAACCAAAACAGATCTTGACCACACATGTAAGTACAAAATTAAGAAATTTACTGGGTTAGCAGACTGTAAGCACCCATCATATATGCTACTTTGTACTTCTGAATATAAACACATTCCTTTGTTTAGTGTAGTAATAAGGGAAAAAAAAGATACATAGCACCCAGACTTTAATTTCTACAAAGTAAACTGGAATCACAATTACTTCTTAGTTTTATCACCCCTACCCATCAGCTGGTATCTTGTGTGCTATTGGGTAATTCAAATTCAACTAAAAAGCATGCCATTGGAATGTTCTACAGCAGTCCTTATCTTGTGCCACATACTGACCTTAAGAGGTAGCTTTTGGGATGATTTCAAGGCAAATCCTGCAATATTTTTACTGGCACATCTTACTTCCTCAAAGAGTAGCTTTGCTCACCTTTTAACACAGATGAAGTTATACTCACACTAATTTACAGGCTGTAATCATTTCTGGACTAAATCACAATACATTGCTTTAATCTAAACACGGACATCTGCTACCAGAAAACATTCTCAGAACATTTCACTTCTGAGTCAGCTTAGGAATCAAATAAGGGGGGAGAGGAGAAACATCTTAGGATGCTGTATGAATACTTAAGTTTTTAGTAGAGTTTATAGTCTACGTTGCATCTTGTAGCAGAAAATTCAATGTGTGACACAAAATTGCATGGTAAAGCATACATCTCTGTTTAAAGCATCTATACTTTACCAAAGAATTACTCTACAGCAGATGCACAGTTAACATCTTGCAACTTGTCAAAGTCATTCATACAGCAAAAGCTGTTCTTATGTAAATACTGTAGTTCTGAGTACACGCTACACAAATGGCAAGAATTAGAAGCCATAGTTCATGGAAAATTAAACATCCTCTTACTGGTACCTACAAAGTCAGGCTACGAAGGCCCCCGAACTGCTCGTACATTCCACAGGTTTATTTCTCCATAGGCTTCACAGATTCAACAGAACTAGGTCCAAGTCTACAGGCAGCTTTGTTTACTCAGAAATTATTTACATTGTTTCTCTTTGAAAGCCATACTTAAGGTCAATAAAAATACTAAAGAAACAAGGATGTAAGAGTTTAAGGTGTTACTAACTAGGCAGGTCTGTAACAGCAGTTCCCACTTGGAACCTAGGACATAGTATCTCCAGTTAACAAACAGGCAGCACATGACCCCATACAATCAGTGAGGGTGTCACAGATTCAGCTGTTAGTGTGATTTATTTTACTGACACATCCTTGACAAGGAGGGCTGGGGGTAGAGGACACAAAAGGCACTTTCAACACAGAAGTTTACATTGTCTGCAAGAGGGGACTTCTCTGCACAAGAATCTACTGCAGATGGCAATGTTAAAGACAGCTGTCTCTGTGCAGAGAGTCAGAATAGTAAGAATCTTATATGATTTATGATGACAACACAATCACCAGAAAAAGCTTCCACAACACGAAACAACAGTCTATACACCTTGAGATCCTCTCTCTCATACCTTAATCTTCAACATTTTTAAAACTGATGATGCTCAGCTGGAGAAGAACATTGCTACATTCAGTGCCCTAACAGCACCTATGCCTTTCCTGAAAGCACACATCAGAAATCTGCTGCCACTAACTGGCACAAAGTACCTACTCTATTTGTTCATCAGAAAAAACAAAATCAAATCAGAGTAAGTTTTCAGTGACACTAAAAAAACACCTTAAAAAAAAAAGTCAGTGCTAAGTATTCGTGCCCAATTCCAACCCTCAGCCCTGGTAACTCAAAACTTTTCCCATCCCTTGTCATTCAGAGGAAACTACTTATTTAAGCATCTTGATGAAAATTCCCTTTGGGACATACACCACGTCTAGAAGTCTTCAGTTTCAAGTTATTTCAAACAGGAGCTGTTATCAAACCTTACTTCTGTCAGCATGCTATACAATGTCCTACTTTCTACTCGATGCTACGGTTTACGGTCTATCAAACAATAAATCATAGTAACAGGCAGTCACCGAAGTGAGAATCAGCACTTACACAAAGTTACACAGTCTGACTCTGTCGGATCTGACACTGCTCCCAAGAAAGCCAGAAGTCTTGACTCATTGAAGAGCTGCTCCCAACAGTATTACTCAACATCCAAAACCAACGCAAATTTAACCGACTCCATTTTAAGTCTAATTATCCATTTCAAGATCTTTAAGGTGATGGGAGTTTTGCATGCCTTGCAACAGTACGAATGGAAAAACTGAACTTCTAAGGCTCGTAAAAGACAGCACGATTGGCACACTGAAGTTAAGCTCCAGCATGAAGTTTTTCTATCGGAAGAATGACTTAGCATAATTTGTAATCTCAGCATTATGTGTAAATCCAGTATTTATTACAGTATTTTCAAGTGTTCTCATGGAACAAATATTGTCCACGAGCCTAACACAGCTATGTACTCTATTCAAACATTTTCAGGAATACCAGAATTTAGATGATGTTAATTACACCAAATTTTTGCAGCAATACAGTCTTTATATCAAAACACTCAACAGTTCTTTACTGCTACTACAGAAGTCTCTAATGAGCTTTCATCAAGAAGAAAAGTGTTAAAACCCAAGAGAAACAGACAACAGATGATCACCTCTGAGCAGGGAAAAAGCCAGAAACAAACACAAAGTGGAAATGCTTTTAAAGTATCACATTTATATCTAATTTTTCTTTTGCATTTCATCAAAAAGAGAAAATCTTTGGCACTATCATCAATTTATAATGAGTACCTGTAACCCTTAAATAGGAGACAGAAAAGGCAGAGCAGCAGCTCAAGGTCGTACACCATGTCAGTTGCACTGAAGCAAAGAACCCAGATCCATCCCATACTCCATTAGACTACAGTCTCCTCTTAATTAGGTAAGAAAATTAAGCATACTGAAAAAAGAAACTGAATCCAGTTAGTGATCAAGTTTTCGAAGAGGGCCTGGTAGTGTATGTTACATGACCTCTGTCAGTCTGACATCATACTTAATCAGATCCAGCAATGAAAGCCTAAATTTTGGTGAATTTGATTTTTCACTTACTTGGCTATAATAAAAACAAATAGCGTACCTTGGCACGAAAGGCTAACAAACTTCTGTAGTGTCATTTATCTTGTGAAATGAAACACTCCTGACTTTTCAGGAACAAAAATACATCCCCTTCTCACCCTCTGGGAGAGGAAAATGGAAAACGGGGGGAAAAAAAAAGCTTTTGAATGACCTGTTTATTCAATTTTCTATTGCCACTGACTTCCGCCCCAGGAGACAGAAGAGTAAGGGACAGTTGTCTCCACGGTCAAGATCAATGCCAGCAACTGCTGCTGGTAATGGTGTATGCATACCAAAACCCAAAGCACTCTGAAAGGTGTCAGTGTGGGGATAGCTGAAGCCTCTCTTGGTGGAGGATCAGCAGCACAAGATATACTGTAGCAGTCACAACTGGGCAACCCTTCCCCCAACAAACAGAACAGCTTCAAAATACATTCTCCTCTGCCCATCCTAATTAGCTTGCCCTTAGCTAAAGAGTTACCACAATTTCCACTCCCCCCAAGAGCTGCAGCATTTTTATTTTTTTAAAGGAGTTAATTGCAACTCCAGGGCAAAGTCTACAAACTAAAGTCTATAAACTTTTACTCCTAAACAATTTAATATCCTGCACGCTTTCGTTTCTGTTGTCCAGCTCCAACACATACAGCCTTCATCTTCCTTCTATACTCAGCCTTTGCTCAGTTTTCCAGTTATTCAGCAAACGCTTTCCCTTCACACATTATGTAAAAAGATTGCCTAAACATGCTTTTTAAAAAAAAATAAGTTAAAAGTGGTCTTGTTCTTTTAAACCTGTATGCAAAGCAAGATGTCCATTTAATAGCTGGACTATCCAAAGGTCAGTTACCAAATTTGGTCAACAACAGTGCCATCACAGCCGTCATCATTCTTGTCACTGTCAAGAGCAACAACTGTCACCTTGCTATTATCAGGGAGGGAAGGCAACTGGAATATTCGCCATGTAAATTCTATTTACAGTCTGCATTGCATCCAAAAATGTCTTCCAATGATTATACATCGAGCTCGATAACGATTAACCCAAAGGCAAGAAGAATATCCAGTTAAACGCTTACTTACTCAAGGTTAGTTTCCAAAGCCAACAAAAGCATTGGGAAATCCCACCTCAAATAAGCAAACTGGGTTGAATGAGAAGCACTTATTTTAAAATACCTGTCCAGCGTAGTTATGTACTTATGACTCATGCAATGAAAGATTCCCTGAATTTTTTTTCTAGCATACATTTTCTAGCACATGGCAACTGATTTGCAATTTACTTCACATCTCACACGTCTACCTTTTGAGAGAGGAACTTCAGCATGTACAGTTCTTATACATTCAAACATCTGTCATTCTGCAATACAGAAGCTTATGAAATAAAGAAAGAATCATACTTACAAAAGAAATGCAAGCTGCCAGCAACAAAATTCTAACTAACAAGTCTTCAAATTGTTCAATCACAAGCTCGAGTAAGGTTTTTCCTGCAATATGCAACAAAGCCATTTAGTTATGCACATTAAAAAAAGATGAATTATCAAGAAGAATTAGCAGAAGATTTCATGAACACTCTTACCTTCCTCAGCTGGTAACTCTGTCCGTTGAGGATTTTTCCAGGAAGCATGTCAAAGAAAAGAAATCATTGAAGAAATACGTTAGAGCATTATAAAGCATCCACCAGATACTGCTCCTGAACTGTACACTCAGCTAGGTTTGGATTTGACACACACACTGAAAGCCCCATTAAGGGGGCTCTTTTCATTACAGCATCCGAATGTGCCCGATGGTTTTGCATTTTAAGACACATCCAGATTAGCCAGAATGTGCCAAGGGTTATAATTCAGCCAAGTCATCACTCCAGCCAGCTGTGGGACTTCTGCTGTTGCTGCACACAAAGGGTCAAAGGCTCAAAATGCTTTCCAAACGCTTTCTGACAAGGGTTTTCCTCCACATTCACTTAAAAAACACCAAACCACCAAACTTGGCTCAGAATATTTAAAATCCTTTCCTCCATTTTAAGGATATTTCCTTATTTCTGGTCTCCCTCTTATTTCCCCACAACTAGATTTAGAGGCACAAAAGCAGTGTTAAAGGTAAAAAAACCCCACCGGATCATCTTTGCATGGCTTTTCATTTTTACACAACGGCAGGGGAGTTCAGAAGGGACTAGGGAGGCCGAGTAAAAAGGATTAAAAAAGAAAGAAGCACCTTATCGGGTGAATTCTGTGCCCCGATCGAGAGAAGAATGTGAAATAAGGGACAGAAAGGCACAGAAAAGCAGGGAAAATGAAGGTCAAGACGGGCAAAAAAATTACAAAAACACCTCGCAGAGCTTCATTTGGGAACGGGAGAAGGTTTCCCACCGTTAAGGTGAAGGGAAAGGGAGGTGCCATCCTCCTCCCCGAGCAGCCCTGCGAGCTGGGGTATGAAAGAACCCACGAGGTGGAGTTCAAGTCAGCCATCTTCTCTCCCTCGCTCCTATTCCGGATCCTGTAAGAGATGCCGGCTCCGCACACACACCCGCCTTAGGCCTCGCAACGGGGCCCCGAGAGCAGCGAAACCCAGAGGGGGGTGGAGAAGGGACCGCAGAGGGGGGGATGAGGCGAGGAGGGCGGGCGGCAGCATCCCCGCGGCGGCGGGAGGCCGGGGCCCGCTTCACCTACCGTTGGAGCCCCATTTCTCCTTCTGCTTCTTGACTTGCTCCAGGCTGAGCCCGGTGCTTTCGTTGACGCCGAAATAAGCCAAAACTTCCTCCACAGTCTTTGTGTGCGCGTTCTCCATGGCTGGGGCAGGGAGCGGAGCAGCAAATGGTGCCTCTTCCTCCTCCTCCTCCTCCTCCTCCTCAGCGGTGGCGTCGAGCCCCCTC